>JANAVB010042420.1:17126532-17308072 GCA_029216955.1 Iris pallida
TATTATTATTATTATTTATATGATTCAGATATTATTATACATTCTCTCTTCTAGCTACTAAATTAGTGAAAAGAGAGACAAGAAGCAATATTTGAGCTATATCTTACAAATAAGTAATAACACATTATCATCATCCTCAAGAACACAAGCAAGCATAGTACTATGTCAAATATATATATTTTCGAGAGCAATGGAAGATCCCCAGTTCATCCCATCCCATTCCTTCCATCTTACTTCGGCGTCGAACCCCGAGAACGCCTCCCAACTTCGACGGTCTCGTCTCTCTCTCCGCTCCCCACCGGACTGAGCTGGCCTCCCATCCCCGCCGAGTCGGGGCTCCTCTCTCGTCTCAACTCGCTCACACGAGGGCGTACGCTCTCTCCGAGATCCCGAGGGGGCTGGGAAGGCCCCTTATGTGATCAGCAACCGGTGTTCCGGTGGAACTCGTAACCTTGGACTGTTCACTCTCCTGATCTCCCCGCGGCTTCTGGTCACCAGCTCGTCGAGAATCTCCGAGCTCTCCGCAGCGCGAAGGCGCACCCCCGTGTCGAACTCCTGCTTAGAATTTGCATCACCGTGAAAAATTAGTACGAATTAAACTTGAACAACCAGATTTTAATTCGACTAGACATATGCAGACCCTTAGGTCTGGTTTGGTACACTCCAACGTAATAGTATTCGCAATGTAATCAAATAAAAAATAATATTTTGTTCATTTGATTAGATTACGATTACGATTACATTACAGTGAACCAAACGGGGTCTTACTACTGTCGCCAAGTTATACGCTAGGGCTGGCGATTCTTCGTACTCCGCCGCGTCCAGGTCGGTCAGATGAGCCCCTTGAAGAGTCTGGGCATGAGATATTGCCTGACGGGAACGAGAAGCATGATCATGAGCGGAAACAGGACTCCGGCCACCGGAATCCACGTTATTCCGAAACAAACGAGCAAGTAAGCCCTGGAAGAGAGTAAAAGCCGTGATCGTCTTGAACGGCACCGTCTCCACGAAGGTGGCATGGTAGTCTTCGAGAACCCTGAGGTGCGCAGTAGAAGTAGTTTTCATAAGAACGGTATATTATGAAAATGATTGAGAAATTATTCAGTGAGCCGGATTCATCTTGCACCCTCCTCCGTATTGGCTGAGCATATAACGGTTTGAAAACCGAAAATCGAATCGAACCGAAATATAGCAAATGGTTCGGTTTTTCGATTATCGGTTTGAAAATTTAAAATAATGGTTCGATTTTTGATTTTTGATCTGAAAAATCGAACCGAACCGAAAATCAACTTAAATTTAGTAATTTATCAAACTACTCTCAATCTATATATACTAATATTTTTTAACCCTAACTGAGCGCACTCTCTTCTCTTCTATTCTCTGTCGGCTGTCTTTGAGCACCCTCTCTCTACCCTCAATCTATATCTATACATACTAATATTTAATATAATTCATAAATACAATAATGTTATTTTTAAAAATGTTATTTAAATATGCTCATTTTATTAAAAATTTGTAGGCCCGACACATTGGCCCATAAAATCGAACCGGCCCGAAAATCGAAACGAATTAACTCTGTCGATTTGTTCGGTTTTTTATAAAACGATTCGGTTTTCGGTTTTCATACGGTTATGGTTATTTCGATTTTCATATATTTGGTCCGGTTTGAACCGATTTAATTAAACCGTTGCTCATCCATGCAGTAGATGCCATCAAGTTGATGAAGAGGGAGGAGGGTGCATAATGAGCCCGACGCATTTGAATTTTCTCGATTGAGAAGGATTCAAAAGAGAGTAATTATCGATCTTACTTGTACCGCCTGCTCGGAGCGGTGAAGAGCAGGAGGATCCTCTCCCAGAACTGATTGCCGGCAGGCTTTCGATCGCCATGAAGGCGAAGTAAACCCCAGAGGACGACGGTGGGGATCTTCTTCAGGAACGGCATCGCCGCGACGCAGCCTCCCACCATCGCGGACTGCATCAGGTTGCTGACGCGCTGCTCCTTCACCTCGACCGGCAGGAGTCGTCGATCTCTTTCTCGATGTCGAACACCGACTCGTCGACCGGCGCGTCGATGTGCCCCGTGCTTGAAGCCATTTGGATTGTGGAGTCCTTCAGTTCCTTTAATCCCTGTTGTGATAATATGTAGGTCGATATATCAAAAAATGAAAGCGAAAAAGAATAGGTTTAGAAGAAGTAGGGAAGACAGAAGCACACTTGAGCTGATGCGCTTGATAGATCAATGGGGTCTGCATCTGTTGATAAGCTTCTTGCATACTTCCATAGACTTGACCTAGGCTTGAGTTTTGACCCATACTTTTGCGTGCTGTGGTTACTAGTCGATTACGAAGAAGCTGCACAGTATGAATAAGCTCAGTAAAGATATATTGACAAGCATAAATTATAGGGTTATTTAGTAATAGGGTCTCACACAATAGTTAAAATTAGAGTTTGGGTTTCAAAAATGACCGTATTAGGTGGGTTCTCTCAAATCACTGCTCGTTTGTCTACATGAACATTGATTTGGAGATCCAAATCCTAACGCCGGTCGTTTGGAAATCCAAACCCTAATATTTACTATTATATGAGACCATGTTACTAAGTACCCTAAATTATATACATCCCAACGACCACGTTTTTTACTCTTAACTTTTCACTACTCATTTTTGCAACTCAACTTCATAAATTGCTCTTTTGAATCACCTTTCATCGAGTTTTGAAACACACCGAGACCATCTCAAAAAGATTGTACGGCATGGGCCGAGGGCCGGATGACATATCTTATAGTACAAAAGTACAATTTAAATACTTGTAAGTGATATCGATGTACTTTAAAATTGACGAAACTTGTTTTCTAAAATTGAGCAGTAAAATTAATATGCATTAGTGCCATTAGGATAGTTTAGCCTACATTTTTTTCCAATTTTTTTGAATATGGGACGGTGGGGCAAACCTGGTGCTTAAGAGTAGCTAAACTTTTTGTATGCATGGGAGATTGTGGTATGACACCATTAGAAGGAGGAATTCCAATTAGGCCACATAATAATGTCTGCCATGTGAAAAATAACAGTTAGAAAATTTTATATTTGTCATAGTTGGCAGAAAATATAAGGATCAAGAACATGGAAGATTGGAGAGGAAGAGGTACCAGAAAACCCAAAAGAAGCAAGTCGTAGTGAAAGGATGGTGGCTTTCTCAAATTAAATTCCTTTTGCTGTGCTAGCTGGGATGCTACACTGTGGTCGAAATAGTAGAGGACCGCTATCATTGTCGCTGGAATGAAAGCTCCAATTATGTAGAGCAAGGGCACGTTCAGCATGTCCTGTCAGGTTAAAGATTATATAAGTCAATTTTGCATGTCTCTTGATATATATATATATATATATAATATAATATATATATATATATATTATATATATATATATATATATATATATATATATTATTATATATATATAGTATATATATATATATTATATATATATATATATATATATGGGAGCGGATCAAAAGCCTCCCTTAGAAAGCCCCCCAAAACCCCCTCACTCTAATTCGTAATATTATGTGTTAATATTAATGTTAATATTAATGTTAATGTTAATATTAATGTTAATGTTAATGTTAATGTTAATGTTAATGTTAATATTAATTTTTATTTTTATTTTTATATTAATGTTAATGTTAATGTTAATACTAATGTTAATGTTAATGTTAGTATTAATATTAATTTTAATGTTAAGTTAATGTTAATTTTAGTATTTAATGTTAATATTAACATTAATATTACATTAACATTAATATTAGCATTAATATTAACATTAATATTACGAATTAGAGTGAGGGGGGTTTTTGGGGGGCTTTCTAAGGGGGGCTTTTGATCCGCTTCCTATATATATATATATTATAATATATATATATATATATATATATATATATATATATATATATATATATATATATATATATATATTTTTTTTTTTTGAAACAATACGAGATATTTTATCCACTTCCCAGTTACAAAGGGAGAAGGATGGTTAAGTTTCAATGTTTTAAAATAGGACCGGAAATCGACGCCATCAGGACATTGGCAGGACCGGCTATGAGCTTATGGCTTATGGGAGTTGAGACAAACTTTCAAAATAAGGCCCATACATATATAAAAAATTAAATAAAAAATGTTGTACAACCAAGGATTAATCTTACGACCTTTAGTCTAAAAGGTCTAAAGTACTAACCACTACACCACAATAATTTTAGGTCTAAAGAGCCCATGATGCATACTAGTTATATTTGAGATACAAAATTATTAAATATATATTTTTTAAAACTATTTTTTTTTGCCATGGTCGGTCTCCCTGGGCCAGGGCCAGCCCTGGACAATGGGTTATGTCAAATTGGTCCAACCAGTGAATTAATCCGTGTTAAACTAGTTATATAGGCTTACAATTCTATTTAAATATATTACTTAATACACAACTACATATACATTGCTGAGAAGTTCTCATGCTTACGCATTAGTCAAAAACAAATACACTAACTTTGATTGCATGTAAAAGCCCAAAATAATGTAAAAAAATCAAGGGCAAACGCGTTCAAAATCTAAGTAGATCAGACACATCTACTGGTTCACAGGTTGACCGGTTCAACCGGGGGTCCACATACCTTGACGACTGTCCAGTTCTGATATGCACCAGGTGACCATGGATTTGGGCTGAATAGGCGTCTCGGTATCCCCTCCGGAACACTACCGGATGGTATGTATGATATGCCAGTCCAAATGAGAACCATCAGTGGCACCCCATAGTCAGCAATGAGACCTCGTAACCAGCCTGCAATTATTGCTTCTTAGTTTCGGTATCAAAGCATATCAATTGGTGGTTTACTATTACAGACAAATCAAGGATTTGATTTTTTTTTTTTAAACCTCTTCACTTGACCAACTGTTCAAATATTGTCAGTAAGGAGAAAAGCATATAGTTTAGTGAGTTTAGGACCTCCTTTGGTTCACTGTAATGTAATCGTAATCGCAATGTAATCAATGAAAACGAAAAAGAAATCATTGATACATTGTGACTACGATTACATTACAGTGTACTTCGTTAATCTTGTACTAATTACCACTTCCATATCGCCATGAACGAGCTTTCCTGCTTCTCAATGCAGTGAGTAGCAAACCGAATGACAGAACTAGAGCAAACATCCCATTGCTGAACTCCAAGGTGAGTGGAGCAACTCCAACGCCTTCCGATCTTCTCTTTCGGGTATGCGGAACTCGTCTATGAGGCCTCTACACAACCCGATACATCTTGTTCATAAGTATCAGCCTTCGTATCGTATATATTCGACAATACTGCATATTGTTATTTAGTAATCGAAAACACATCATATCAACAACTGTGTATAAAGTTCGTATGTATTATATCTTTCTCTATTATCAACAATTGGAAGAAACACTTATGTTTCTTACTTAATTGCCATGCTGCATGAAGAGCATCGCTATCAACAGACCGAAAAGTTCGCCAGCAACACGAGTAATCGATGATAATGGAGCATGCACCAAGATCGACAGTAAAATCAGCAGAAGGCTGTCCACACACACCACCATGTCAACCCAAGCAAACATCCATACAAAAAAAACCTGATTCAGTCTCTTGAAGAAGTGATCTCTAGATTTAGTTAAACCTCAAATTAAGTTTTCGGAAATAGTAGTTCTACCATCCAGTCATGCTAGAAATAACTTCGGACCCAAGTCATTTCTGTCTTTGGCAAAGTTGAACATAAATGTGTACATCAGAACAGTAGGCTGCTCCGCTACCCAAGGATCAGCAAAGGTTGGCCTCCAATAATCGAATGTACGATCCCACAAATCGCAGTTGATGCCAATGTTTTACTGCTGTTATAATCCCATCTGCCAAAACCAAGTTTTTTTTTTTTTTTTTTTTGCTTCATAGTGAAGAAATGTCTATAAATTTCAAATATAGTAATAGCACCAAGTCGTTTAGTTTATTTACCGGTATTTCTCTCCAGGTTGTTCCCCAAACGATATGACAGGGATTGCCGACGCAAAAAATATGTAGGTGGTAGGAGCCAAAATCCTGAGTTGTGATCATATATGCGTCAAATTTCAAGCATGTACCAATAATATTAAGACTAACCAGCAACAGAAAAGTAGATCAAGATGAACAATTTTTACAAAGAAAATGATCGGTACCTGATGCCTGCTCTGATCCCTCCAGTCCAATCTTGCTTGTAACACATTAATCGTCCACGGAGGTCGTTCTTGATTCCTCGGAATGGCACAAAAGTTTCCTCCATGCTTATGTTGAATGCTTGCTAATGGTCGATGCCGCGGCCAATGGGATTATGCAAATTAAGCTAGACTACATAATGTTGGCAGGATGGATACTAACTATACAAATATATTCCTGTACTACTTAATTCAAGGGAGTAGGTTATAATAGGAGTCAGCTTGGCTATGGAAAATTCATGGCTGTACCAATGCTGATGTGCTCATGAATTAATAATCACATGTTAAACCAAAGATAATGGTCAGAACGGGCTCAAATGCCCATATGGCTTCTTACTCTGTATTTACAGCAGAAGCAAAGGAAAGCAGAGTTACATGATCCGAACCTATAGAAGAATATATCTGCTCAAAGAACAAACCCAATCAAATACCCGGAAAATGGATACTAAAGCCATTAGGATTGGCAAGAGGGATTGGACACCAAAAGCATGGAGGAGCTGACCCTTTTGCTTGCATTAGGGATTCTACGACAAGTGGGAGTGGAGAAGAGGAAGGAGGGAAAGTCGGGGTGATCGCTTTGGAGGAAGGCTGATATATATAAGAACGGGAGGTCGAGAAGTGAGATTATAGTTGTTGCAGAGTTATGAGGCCAATGGAGGACAGTGATGCAGAGCATCTATATCATTGCCTAACCCTGTAATATTTTAGTGCAACTAGAGTAAAAAAAAAATCTTGGAAGATAATATATAAACTAATGTACACAGTAGAAGATGGTTAAGTATATTATCAGTAAGGTGTCAGTCCATAACAAGCTGGCTGAAACTTAGTTTAGTGAATGATTTGTGAGCTCCACATTGCTTCATATGCACTCTACTGATCTATCCATCTATTTTTAACCTTCAGTAGAGAGGGATTTGTTCCTGAATACAGAATTTTTCTCAAGAAGTTATTATGCAAATTGATCCATTGTGTTTATAAAAACTTGCTATAGGAGATTTATAAAAACTGAATGTTTCTTAGGATAAGTAAGTATGTAACTTTTGTATGTAAAGTTATGTAGACAGAAGCAATATCCTTGTTATATTTGAAAAAAGAGAGGATACTTTTCAGAATTTTTCTCAAGAATAAATTGATCCATTGTGTAAACACTCTAGTCTCAAGTAATGATGTTGTCTGTATATATGGTAAGATAAAAAGTAATGGGGATTTTCTGAATCATATACATTGCCAACTACAATGGTCTGGTCATCAATCATTAACATCAAATCGAACAATAAAAAAAACCCAATAAGAAAACTATTTAAGGCGCTATTCAATTTGTGTTCGAGAAAACTATATAAATTTAGTATTTACTTGAGAATACTAAACATTGTATTATAAATTGTAGTATCAAACAAGTTGTTTCTACTACCATGCCATTTTTTTATGAGAAAATTTGTTTTTTATGTAAAATCATAAAAGTCAACCTACCTTAAAAAGTGGATTTAGGATGAAGTTGAGTGATAAGAAGTTTAATCTCACAATCACTGTCAAAAAGATCACAAAACTTGCATCCTTAATTAGAAAAGGTGAACATTGTATCAGATTCAGTTACTTCATTTTATATTTATTGGCTCTAACTTTATTATGGATACAGATTAGCCACTATGAGGATTTCTTTAATGCAAACAATTTTGTATGTCAACTTGAAGTATAGAATTACATGGATCTTCTGAAACATAAACCAACACTGGAAATGACAGCATTCTCTCACCTACCATCACTTTCAGCATATCCTTTGTAGGGGTGTTATTGTAATTTGGGGAGGGCTGGGTTCAGAGCATCTTGCATGATTGTATCTTCCTTGCTTTTAAAATGCTCCTCTCTTTTTTTTTCTTCATGCTCTCTTCTCTGACAGCAGCAATCTGACTTTCATAAAGTTCCAATGTTGTTTATTTCATACTAGGACTGTTTGAATAAACACAACCACAGTATGGGAACATCTATATTGTACTCCAAAGCATACTTGCTTATTATAGACAAATGTTAAGCGCACACTAGGATGTTATATTTTTTTTCAATACCCAAAATATCCTTAAAAAATTGTTGTGGGACAACACAAACTAAAGTATAAAATGCAAAAAAAAAAAAAAAAGTCTTCCTCTTTCTTTCCAAATTCCTAATATAAATTTCAATCCATGTTTTTTGTATAGTTTTTAGCTGTTGATATATTAGTACAGTTATTTGTATATTGTTCATCCTAAATATCTATTCACTCTGAAACTTACGATATAAATGGACCAAGTCCACCCTCCCCAGATAAGCCACTTGCTTGTAGCCTAGCCTCTCTAGTCACTAGTTAGGATTAACCATATTGAAGTGATGTATTATTGGATTATAGAGCATCGTTGTCAAATGCATAAACTATCATACCGAAAGTCATGATAAGTATTTATCGATATCTACATGTTGACACTTGATTTCTTGCATTTGCATCTGTCTCTATAATAAAGCAGGCATAAAGTTTTTACTTGCAGTTGAAGTTGTAAAAGCTATTCGCAATTCATTTGAAAAATTCTTGTAACCTGCTATATCAGCTAAAAAATCTCTCTGTTTTTATTTTCATCAATTATATACCGGGCCTTGAATTGTTGCTGCAACTGGAAATGCAGACATATTCAGTAATATATAGTTCTCTCTCTCTCTCTCTCTCTCTCTCTCTCTCTCTCTCTATATATATATATATATATATATATATATATATATATATATATATATATATATGAAGTCAGTAAGCATATCCATAAATCATTAAATGCACAATAAAAACTAGACATTTGAAAGTAGGGAAGCAGACATGTAATGCTTATAAATTATGAGCAATGGTAATCATTGATCTTCTGTTTTAATCAAAGCTATTCACCAAATTCCCTTCAACTTCCTCATTATACTAATTAAGCCTCTTGATTCTTTAGTGATAAATAATGCAGTTAATATCATACTTAATTAATCCACATGCATGCATACTACACATTCAAGGTTCAAACTTTAGGCTTGATGCGCACCAAATTAATATGATACGTTCTGGATGTCATGCGACAAACATGTATACAATAATAGGCCTGCTTTCTGTTACACTCACAAGTATGCCTACATATTGCTGGCACCTCTAATCTTTCTATATATTTCATGTGTTCTTCATAGAACTTGCAGTAAGCACCTCCTTCTTGATTGATGACATAAAAGATCATGCCATGGTACTATGGTCTGTCATGGAGAGTTGACATGGAAATTTCGGGTAGGATTTGTCTTCTTTCGAATTCGGGTCATTCAGTACTAGCTAGCTAGGCGCTGGTTGTCATGATCATCTTGTCATCCAAGCCTTTTCGTATCGAAATGGTTTGGTTATGAAGCACAAATCAGCTCTAAAGACTTCATAGGATGGGTCATATTATAATTATCTTTCTTTTTATATAGATTTGTGACATTAAACCCTCATACAAAGTCTAGTTGGTGAGTCCAAATTGATGAAGGGGGAAAGCAAAACCCACTTTTGAAAGTTTCTCCAATTGCAAAAACCCACTGTCCAAGCTCTCTAGCCCAAGTGGTTAGGGAGGGGGGCTCACTTGGGGAGGTCCCAAGCTCGAGCCCTCCCGTGGGCATGGGATGGCTGGGTGGTCGCGGGCGGTCTCAAGCTGGCGGCCTCAAGAAATGGACAAAAAAAAAAAAAAAAAAAAAAAAAAAACCTTTCCATTAGAGTATGTAAGGGAAAGTTTGTGGGCGTACTATTACTGCTTGTTTAGGGCAATTACTCTGAACAAAGGATTTCATAGAGACTACTAAACAAGAACAACAATTGAGCATATTATTGATTATGGGGAACTTGGTGATGTTCGGTAGCTAATTTGATGAAATTGAAGAAAATAAAAATCGTGTCTGAGAAGCCTAGCTGAAAAAATGAGAATGATAAGATAGATGAGAGACAATACATTGAATGATAGAATAGAAACTGAGTGCATCCATTGAAAGTTGATTGTGGCATCATCAATTGAGGAGAAGATGAGAAATAGAATGGACATGTTCAAAATGGTCATATAAACCACCACAATTGTAGGAGAAGCAATATGATATGAAACTAAAGAAGCCGCTAGGACTAGGAATAGTTCTAAAGGAACTTGGATCGAAGCTCTAAAAGTGATTATGGGTTTTCTTAACATAACAAAGGACATTGCCTTTAATAGAGTTGAATGGAAGCAAAGGATCCGAATAACCAATCTCAAATGGACAAGGGCTTTGTTTTTTCGCAGTAGTACAGAGAATAAGAACATGAAATTATGTATTCAGATTCTAGATCTTGGAATGACATCACAAATACTTCGATTTCTGCATTATTAGCAACTACCATATCCTTTTAGATTGCTTGAATTCGTGTTCGGGGGGCTCTTTTTTAGTACAAAGTGAAACACATGCTTTGATAGTTTGATATGAGATTTGTGAATTAGCATCATGCATCTTCAATTTGAAATGTGTCGATATATCTATGAAAGAAAGTAAGATAGATTGACACGTTAATTCCAAATTAGCTGAGCCACCATTGAGAAAAAGGTTATCTATGGCACTAAACATAATTTTTGTAAGAATATCCAGTCGCCTTCGTATGAAGCTCTTCAAGTCCTAATCGTCACCAAATTAATGTCCGCTGACTGAGGATTCTTTCATGTTTATACATGTACTGTCAACCGAAAGAAGGAAATAAGCAAGCTCTTGAACACAACTGATTTAGAAAACTACAAATCTTTCGTGTCACCAGTAGAATTATTAATGTTAGGATCGGATATTAAGTCGCTCTTACAAACTAAGTTGTACAAGGAATATACATATATAAAAGCTGAGTCAAAACTCCATGATCTGATCTTTGTCTCCTTTCTTCTTTTATGAATATGCCTTACTTGGAGATATGATTCCGTAGAGAGAGTCCAAGGGAAAGTGTGATGAGGATTGACATGAGTCTCCTTTAGCAAAAGGAGTCTAGCTAGCTATCATCAAATCATCTTTCTTTTGTGTCATCTTTTGCTCGGGTTAGTACCAGCAGTGCTTCATGTTATACATGAAAAAGCAAGCCATATATGTGATATTTCATGCATGTTTTAGTTAAGTCCCACTAGACCTTCAAAATGTGCTTTATGAATTCGATTATACATACTGAATCTTTGTTTTCCTCATTCTTCTAAGAAAAAAGAACTTCGATCCTCCATCGCAGTGATGTGATATGAAAATAAGCATCAAATCCTTTTGTTAAGTGAGGGAAATAAAAATCGTGCTTGTTTTTTGGGTGGGGGTTTAGGAGGGGGTTATAGAGGGT
Organism: Iris pallida; assembly: GCA_029216955.1. Lineage (NCBI taxonomy): Eukaryota > Viridiplantae > Streptophyta > Magnoliopsida > Asparagales > Iridaceae > Iris > Iris pallida. Next base: position 17,138,120 of record JANAVB010042420.1, read on the forward strand.
TAAGGGTTTATGTAACCATTTTTTTTCCTAATTTTCTCAATCTCCCAAATCGAAGGATTAACGAAAGGGATTGAGAGGTTTGTTTAAAAAATCATAAATATTCCTTATTTGTTCTATAAAATATTATGAATTTATTCTCCATTTTTTCTTGCTTTCAATATACTGCTCCGTAGCTTCTTTATTTTTGAAGATATTTTGACAAGTTCTAATCAAAATTTTAATCAAATTTAATTTTATGACATATGTAATAAGGATATTTTGGTAACTATTATATTTTATTAATCATCCTCTTACTCAAAACCTCTAATCCAAGCCAGAGTTTTTGAACACACCACACTTAACTCCCCCTCCAATCCGTATCGACTCTATTTCCCCTCACTTAACCCCACTTAACTTTGCATATAACCAACCCCCCCCCCCCCCCCCCCCCCCCCCCCCCCCCCCCCAAAAAAAAAAATCCAAGCAGACCTTATGTTGAGAGTAATATGAATGATACTTTCAGTAGATCAGAATGTGTTTAGGTAAAATGCCATATTTCGGTCAACATATATTAATTAGCTCAACAATGCCTGCTTTTGTACAGAACAAGGCACTGAGCTGATGCAGGAATGTGGCTTCTAATGTCATTTGGACAAGATTTCTCACCTGCATCTCTTCTGCTTGTTTATAAAACGTCTCACTTTTTGTCCATCTTGAATGCCAAATCTGCTATAAACTGTTATAGTATAGTGTGCAAATATTATCTTTAAACATAGATATAAAAATAAAAATAAAAATCTTGGTCACTTTCCTCTTTTTTATCTTCTCTGAATCGATCATCCTTCACTATATTGTGTCTAACATGAAATGTTCATAAAAGATGCATGAGCATGCGAATTATGCGATGAATGTCATTTTCTTTTCATAGCTTTCCTCCCCACTACCACTAAAGATCATCATGGTTATATCAGTCATAATCAATCATCATTGTTATATATATGATCAATCATCATGTCTATATCAACACCACCACTTTGAAAAGAGCTTGGAAGCATTGGGTCGCGGTTCGGTTCAAGCCGCGACCGAACCGATATTTTCTGACACACAATATTGAACCAAATCATTTAGAATTTCGGTTCGATTCGGTTCGGATAGTTCGGTTGAGTTGGGCTTCTCTTGATGGACTGTGCCTTTACGAAAATTTCTTTAAATCAATTTTTAAAAAAAAAAATTCCAATACATACTGATGATACAATGCAAGTAAAGATCTTAAGAATGCAGAGATACATTACAAAGTACAACGTAGGTTGCTCTCTTCAATATTAGAAAATACAAAGTCCACACAAATTTCAAAGAACCATCAATGATTCAATACAAGAAACAAAATATAAGATTCACTAAAACGTACAGAAATTGTCAATGATTCAATAATACAAAGTACCCACATAATGTGACACACTGACACATTGTAAGCCCCTAGTCTGGTAATTTAATTTTTGTGATTTTTTTATGAGAGTTTTTAAAACAAAATGTTAACTAGTAAATCCATCATCGATTCATCGTCATCTAGAAGCAGAGAACAGTGTCCTTAATTTTAATCAGGGTCCTTCCCTCCTCTCATGAAGATTACGCGCATCTTAAAAGGAGTGAGTGCCCTTAATTTGGGAGTCCTTTTAAGTGTTTAGTGATGTTTGCTTTCTCGGTGCAGTATGGGGATGGGGGAAGGTCCACACACACACACAGCACGTTGATGATGTCTACCACAAGCGTTCCATCATTGCAGCAAATCTCGGCCATTGACTGCATGAGCGAGTGGGGATCAATGTTCATCGTCGTCGTCATCACCACCACCGGTGGGGCAGGCTGAGGCTGACGTACCACCGTGCGGCCGGAGACTTCGCGAGGTGCCGGCCACTTTCAACGGGAGTTGCACCAGACTGGAACGATGCCATGCCATGCATGCATGTCAGTGACAGGACTATGTATAAATGTGCACTGCTACTGTCAACTCTCGGAGGTGACCTAAAGCCTTAGCTAGATCATGGCTAGTGGGAAAGTTCAGTCTCCTTGCGTTGCAGTGTTCATGTTTCTTTCTTTCTATCCGCTGGAGATTGATAGCCGGTGTCTCTGACGTTTTGGAGGACTAGTCGAAGTTTTCTGGCCCCTGCCACTTTCTGATATCTACATCTTACTTACCTACGTGAGACTTGCCTACAGCATCCTATTTGTTTATAGCTTTTGTATTACGAAAATGATATTTTGTTCGCAGTTTGTGACCGCAGACATGATCGCAGGACCACGTGATAGCTAACCATTAACACTCTTGCTATTACCGGTCTCATTCCCTTAAAATCCGGAATGGGGGTTAATGGAAAGCCGCCATGTGACCTGCGGTCACAAGCCGCGGGCAACATAGCAGGGTCCTATCATGCACATACAACAATAACAACAATAGAAATATTTGCTTTTATCTTCAAAAATTATGTGAACAAAATAAACCAAAATTAAAGTTACCGGCCTCCGGAAAAATCGCGCACAAAACACTGCCCTAAGAGTTAATCCGGATCTATCTTCAGACTTTTCCATATGCTCCTAGTGGTAAAATTTTCGCTCTACCGGTATCCAGTCGTTGCACACAACTCGGAGATATTGACCATGACTTAACTATGTCCAAAGCGAGAATGTGAAGAACAGAAAGAGCTTGGGCTAGAAAAGAATTTGAGAGAGATTTTTTGTACAAAGTTTCTATGTAGAAGAGATGATGGCTGAATAATGACACACATAAAAAACGTGTTGTAATGCTTGGATAAATATGGAAAATCAATAGGTGTTTACTGTCCAGCGTTCAAATATTTATGATTCACAAACGGTCAAAAATTAAGAGGAGAAAAAATATTTTTAGGATCTCAACCCGAAGAAGGAATTGAATTGGCACTCAGCGTCCGCAGATGTGGACACGTACCCGCACCCATTACGTGCACGAATCGAACCGAACCGGACCGGATGGCGACGGCGGCGCGTATGTGTGGCCCATAGATAGGGCATCCACACAATATTTCAATAAAGTAACAAAGAGCAAACCAGTATATGCACAGTTCACTTTTCACTAGACGTGGGACTATAGTGTTTATGAAGGAAAGTTGGTTTTTGTTAAGGAGAAAACAGCAGTAACAACAACCTGAACCATGTAGCGCCTGGGTTGTGTTTGACAACTCAGAATCATGATTGGAGTTTGGTATTTTTAATGACATTGATCATAGAAAATAACTTTGCCTAAGGCTCTTTAATAGTTTGGGGGAAGTTAGGAGGTTTGGAGGGTGCCCCTCTACTGTAGACAATCTCTAAACTAGCCCCGACAGACTCTGGGGGGAAGAAGACTTGGATGTGTTCGACAACACGAGCTGCATAGCAAAGACACAGGATTGACCTGAAGTACATAATAGTCATAAAAAAATTGTCAATTATTTTATAGACAAACTCTGGTGGAAGAAGAATTGGACAATAGCTTGGCCCATTTTGTCACAAAGGCTTGGATGAGGATAATTATAACAAAAAATCACATACTTATAATTATGTCATGTTCTCCTTGGAACCATTTTGGCATGCCCGGACTTTATATGAGACACATAAGACGATCGCCTCAGGCCCAAAATTTTAGAGTGTACCAATTTTTTTATATATATACTAGTTAATGTATGTAAGTCCAATTCTAAACAAAGGTCCATCAAACTCATTCTAATCATTTTAGTCATCGTATAATTTTTTTTATAGGATATCTAAACGCAAGGCCGATCCTGAGTTCATGAGGCCCTAGACAAAATTTTAAAATGGGGACATATATAATGTAAAAAATTAGAAACTGAAATAAAAGTAAATTAAAAAAATTGTTACAACCAAAATTGAACCTAGGAATTCTAATATTCAAGTCTAGCATAACAACCACTGTGTAATGCCCCGCTCCGTATGGCGCATTACGCTGAGGCGTTAACTCAAAGAGTAGCGTTGACCGAATGAAATATATCGATGCGAATCGATACGAGAGTTACGTTGTCCCGAGCAACGCATCGAACTAAGTCGATGCGAAAAGTTTCATTGTCCCAAAATAAATACATCGAGTTGAATCGATGCGAAGCGCCGCATTACCCCGAAGGATAAGTGCGTTGAGACGGCTCGAAGATTATCGAATCGACCAAGGCGCAAGTCCGAATCGATGCAAGTATTAATTTTAGTTGGTTTCGTGTGCAGGCTATACGTTTACGCTGAAATATTAGATGTCGACATTTTGCCTTATTCAGAAACGGGTCCGCGAAACCAAATCGTCGCCTTGCGACGGACTGAGACGTTGACACGGTAAGCCAAGTCGAACGTATAACTCAATGAAGCACGAAGTGCTCGAATGGCTAAGTCAGGAGAGTTGGCCGTGCAACGAAGTTATGAAATCGAGCCGCATCGGCTCGACGAAACGACAAGGCGTATCGACTCAAGATGGGAGGATTGACTCTTCTTTTTACTCCTTCATGCCTAAGTCAGAATATATCATTGTATGCTAAGTTAACCTATCGATGTCACGGGCGTGGTTCGATCGGAAGATAAATCGTAGTGTGTGTCGAACACTAGTTAGAACAATTGAAATAAAATGTGCATCAAACGCACGAGTCGCTATGGAACATTGGATATCGCAAAGGCGAGCGCCTCGGTGCGCAAGCCGCAAGAACATGGGATAACTATAATCGGCGAGTGCCTTCGTGCACGAGCCATTCCGTGCCTTCGCGCACGAGTTAGAAGGTTAGCACATTGAAAGACAATAGGCGAGCGCGCTAGCGTGCAAGTAACGAACATTGAACACTAAGTCATAGAACATGGAAATACGGCTTCGATGCGTGCACCAAGTGCACGACGCGAGGGAAAAGATGATAAATGTGTCGAAACGTACCTACGTGCACGAGATCATAAAATATGGCTTCGTTGCGAAAGAATACAGTTGTGGCATGAATGTGACGGAACTGTCGAATATGACATGATGTAACCCCACCCTTCTCGAAATTAATGAATTTTTTCTAATTTAGGAATTTTACAAATGTAAACCCTTGAATCTATTTTTTATTTTAATTATATTTTATTTCCTCTAAAGTGTTAAAGAATTTAGAATTTTGGGTTTTGTTCTTTCAAACTTATTGAAGTGAATAGTGCACTTTTGCAAAACTATATTCTCTAGGGGCCTTAGTGCATAATTGTAATGACCCGTTCCGTCCTAGCAGAACGCCGATTCAAACGGCAAGTGCAACGACTCAAACGAGCCATCGACCCGAAGAGTTGGCATCGACCTGATGAAGAATCGATGCAAGACTTACATTGGCCCGCCAAAGATGAATCCAGATTTAGACTTTCAAAGGCGCACTCGGAGTGTCGCTCTACCGATGCGAACATCGCTAAGGTGGGTGGCTCCGATGAACCCGTCTTTGCTTAGCCTAGACACATAATAATACGGACACTATCACTGAAATCGCTAGGCGATAACACCGCGCATGCTAATAAATGACCCAACGCACCTAGCTAAGGGATTAATCCCATCTTGTATGCTTGTATAGAATATGGAAAAAGAACATAGAAATTGTGAGAACTCTCGCACCGCGCTCCACGCTCGTGCTAAGGCACAAGCTTACGTTTACGTCTCTGATGCGTTCAAACAATAAAAACAATGAATGGTTTACAACAATGAAACGGGAAGACTATCAACATAGTCGTTCCGAGTAGAGTTTAGCAACATTGAAAGACTATAGGACCGATGGGTCGCCAAGGCGACTCCTGCACGGGGAGTTACAAAATGTATGAATGAATGAATGAACAAATAAGTGAATGAATGAATCAACGAATGAAAGAATGAATACGTGAATGAATCGATGAACAAACGGATGTTTCACTTAACAAAATTGCCCAACAAAAGTTGGATTTTGAAAATAAAACGAGAAAAAGTACAAGAAGTACAAATTTGATTCTGGGAAAGTATTGCTATGGAAGTCTGATTCGTAAATGATCACTTTGTTCCTTGGACCATATGATGATGATGAAGATCACTGCTTGAAGTAGAACAACTTGGAAGAACTAAGTCACCAGAAAGGTATCGACGCACTTGGGCACTGATGGCGAGGCCGAATGCTTTCCTGCTTTGCTTCACTCTGTTCTGAAAGAAAAGTTGAAGAAGAATGCTCTGGAGAAAAAATCTCAAAGTTCTGATCTCTCTATTCTCTCCTGTCTCTCTGTCTGTCTTTGAGAAAAAAAATGAGTCTATTTATAGACTGGGGCTTCTGTGCGTAAAAGAGCATCAAAATCTGTCTTTACGCTAACAACTGCCACCCATGATCAGAGTCATCATTTGCATACGTTGACACGCGTTCCATCATTTCAGTAAGAATAGGATACATGTAAACACGTTCTTCGAAATATGTGGCATGAAGGCCATGTAGGCAAACCACGTTCCAAACTGGCCAGAAAGAATAGGACGTAAAAATAGCCCCAACATCCTCTGGGCGTAAAGCAGTAAGATGAGCGTAAAATAGCTCTATCATAGGTTTCCCGCGTAAAGTGGTTATTGAATAACCTTGAGCATAAAATGGCTCAAATAGACTTTACGCACACATTGTTTTATGAGCGTAAGAACTCATGTAAAACTCCGTGCGTAAAAGAAACCATACAGTGAGCGTAAAGTAGCTCGATCCCCATAAACGACAACAATGGTCTTTGTATAAGACAAATTCTATTGAATTCTGTGGTAAATGCCATCATTAATATCTTCATGTCAGAGTTTGCATTAAATGCGAGATTTGACAGTTTTGTCTAGCGTAAAAGAGGCTGCTCTGTCCTTGGCGTAAAATCATAAGTGTAGACCCAAGCGTAAATTGATTAGCCTAGTCTTGGGTTTAAAAGAGATTACCCGCTCTGTTTGGCGTAAAAATCGATCACTTATGAATGGGATGACTCTTTCTTTGAAGCACTTTTTACGCTCCTACAAGACCCCCTTCAAAGTTTTCAAATATCTCCAAAATTTGAAACACTTTGAACAGAAGCGTAAAAGTTGAGATTTGATCTGCCAGCGTAAAATTCGGGATACGCAACAGTCATCTGCGTAAAAGCGGGGATGTCCAACAGTCGGCGTAATTTTCAACAGTGTCAGTCAGCACTTAATTGTCACAATAAATTTCTTTTTTCGAAACTTTCGAATGCCTTTTCGCTTCCCCGAGTTTGCATTTATAATGAACAGTTTCCAATGAGGAATATGAAGAGTTGATTTAATCGTATAAATGAGGAGAAATTCTTCACTCTTGTCATTCATCTCCATAGTGACATGGTGCCTAAGAAGGAGATTAACAATAAAGAGGCTTCGGGCTCAAGGATTGACTTTGAGCGAGTACGCAACTTTGTAGCATGCTTCGGATTAACTCCAGCAGTCTTCAGCCACATCGATGGTGGTCCCCCGACTGCATATGAGGGCTCAGGAGACGCAGAAGCATTTTTAAATCTGATGCGTCGCTCCGGGATTCACAACATGCGTGAGTTAGGTGCCTCCCTTCGTCAGTCCAACGAAGGAGAGGGAAAATGAAATTCCATGTATTGCGACTCTCTTATATGTAGGGGTCCACTCCCCCCTTTTTATAAATAAAGTCTGATGTTAATCTCAACTGTTCAACACTTATTTTGACTGCTTCTATAATTGTTCATTCCCAAGAAATAAAACTGACACGTGGCGTCTGTCTTGTGGTTACGAGAGCCTTAAAGTAGGATCTTCCCCCGAAATAGACTCTTCCCAACAGTTCTTCAGCCTTTATAAATAGCAGAGAATGTTTCATATATTCTCGTACTCATTCCACTGAAGATAACTTTCCGTGATGTTGTTCTCCAACAAATGAGGATGGCGAAGCTTTCCCACGGTGTTCTTTTGTATGCCCAGTCATTAGACGCAGATTCAACCACCATTAGAGCCAAATCATTCGACTCAAATGGTAAGTCCGATCGTAAGCAAATATCTGTCTTTCGAATTTTTTTGTTGAAAACATCTATTCATGAACGTAAATTCTTGACGAGCGTAAAAACTTGCTGAAACACTGGCATAAAAGCCTTGTTGAAGTACCGGCATAAAAGTCTTGTTGAAGCACTGGCGTAAAAATGTCTTGCTGATTACTGGCGTAAAAGCCTTGCTGAATTACTGGCGTAAAAGCCTTGCTGAAGCACTGGCGTAAAAAGCCTTGTGATCTGTTTTTAATTAGCATTTAATACGCATCTGATAATACTTCTGTTTTTAAAACACTTCTTCTTTGTTGTTTTCTGCAGAAGTTTGGCTGAGCAGCTTTTCCAGAACCGGCATTGGCGATTTTGACGTTGTGAGGAGCGTTCTTCTGACATCAACATCAGGGAGCTCATGCACTTTTGACGTGCAAATCAGATAACTCAGAACTCTTCGTGAGATAGAAGGGTCTTCCTCTGTTGGTAGGAAGAGCCTTTATACACAGAGAGTTGGATGGTGGAGTCAACTCTACCCCGAGAAATCGGGTAGTAGAGTTCCTTTCACGGCAGAACTAGGAATCGTATCCCAATGCTGGATACATTCCTATCTCCTTTGAGGTGCCGCCACTAATCCACCAATTGTATTGGCAGCAATACGCCTTCGGGCTGCCATACTCTGGGGTTCTCCTCTCGTCTGAGAGAGAAGACCAGAGTTTGATTCCTGCTGTTCTGGTTGCCACTGGAGCTCAGACAGTCAGGAACTGCCATTAACAACGAACCCGTCAAAGAGGATCAAAGAAGAAATAGATCTCTATTAGGTTATCGTTGGTGTATAGAATGAAAATCCAAGAATGTAAGAGATTTCCATTATAACTTGTAAGAAAGTCTAAGAAATGTAATAGACTTTTTTTTTGATGATATGGGAATGAAAATGATGATTCTTCTATGATCAATGATTTGTATCTATCTAGATGTAATATGGACATGATAGATAAATGAAATCTTATTTTCTGTTTTAGAGTATATGATACTATCAGAGATAATATGGACATAATAGCATATATGAACTCAAAAGAAAATTAGATTAATATCTATGCAGAGGTCAAATAGAAGTGATAGATAGGAAAAAGAAAGTAGATTTAATATTTATTCAGAGGTCATAAAAATATGATAAATAGTGAATCCCACTTTCTAATCAATTGATAAAATAGAAGATATAAAATCCCTTTCCCCGAAAACAAGAAGTCAGCTTAACCAAACTTTGGTAGCTGGGGATTAAGAAGACAAATGTTGTGAGTGTAAATGTCAAAACGGTGGATGAATCAACGTATTTCTTGGGAACAGAAAGGATGATTCAATTCCATAATTAAATGGATGAACCTGGTAACATGAATGGACGAGTCTTTTCAGAAATGAAAAGTCGTTTTCAATTTCAGAGACTAGTTCATTAGTAATCTTCTTCTATAAATAGGTGAGAATTCTTTGTAATCATTTCATTCTTATTTCTGCTCCTCTATTGGAAATGTCTTCCGAAGATATACAGCAAAAGAATGAAGTCCCCTGGAAAATCGAGAACATCACTAATACGTTCCCCGTTGAACCCCCTGTATCAGGCTCATCAGGCTCGACCGAAATAGGTGGAAGCTCTTCTGCGCCCAAGCCACCCGAAGACATTCTTGCTTTTTTAGTAGAGCCAGGGAAAACTCCTGAAGAAGAAGCGTCGAGGATGCAAATTTTTTATGAGTTCAGGAAATGACGCCTTCTATGCGTTGGCCGACTATGTATTCAATAAGAAAGGGAGTGGCCTTCGTCCTTAGTCTTTTATCTTGAACAAAAATAATAATAAAAGAAGTTTTATTTTTGTTCTGTCTTCTCTTTTTATACATAGTATTTCTTAAGAAATTTGCCATTGATCGGCAGCATGAGTAGATCTCCATTGGGTTTTGACAACCGATAGGCGCCATTGGAAAACACGGACTCAATTACATAAGGGCCTTCCCATTTTTCTTGGAATTTCTCTTTACTTTTATGAGTCATTACCATCGGTCTCCGAACAGCTAATACAAGCTCGCCAACTTTGAATACCCTCTCCTTAACTTTACGATTAAAAGTTTGAGAAATGCGGGCTTGATACAGTTTAATGTGTTGTTGTGCTTGAACACGCTTCTCATCCAATCCTTCAAGTTCTTGGAGTCGTAAGCGATCATTCTTCTCCGTAGTTAGCTCATTAGCAATGGCTATTCGTAGAGAAGGGATCTGGATTTCCAATGGGAGAACAGCTTCGCATCCATAAACCAATGAGAATGGTGTAAAACCAGTAGGAGTCCGGACTGTTGTTCGATAAGCCCATAAACATTCTCCAAGTTTCTCATTCCAATCACGTTTATTAGAAGAGACAAACTTTTTGAGAAGTTTAATGATTGTCTTATTGAAAGCTTCAGCTAAACCATTAGCAGCTGGATTATAAGCCATAGAAGCCAAATTCTGAATTCGATTCTTGTCACAGAATCGATAAAATGTTTGACTGGCAAATTGTGGACCATTGTCATGAATTATTCGTCGAGGAATCCCGAAACAATAAATGACATGGTGCTTGATGAAACTGATCACGTTAGATGTTTTCACTTCGAAAAGTAATCGGTTATAGCTAGTATAAACCGATTGTTCTTTGACAGAAGGAGGGTTAATAGGACCAATGACATCCATACCCCAAGCTTCGAAGGGCCAAGAGTCTGCTGTAGGATATAGAAATTCAGATGGTTGATGAATAAAATCAGCATGAATCTGACATGCTTTACATCTTCTGGCATAGTCTACAGCATCTGCTATCATAAAAGGCCAATAATACCCCATTCTCCGAATGTGGTCTTGCAACTTTGGACCCGGTTGATGAGCACCACAGACACCATCATGAGCCTCATGCAGTATTTGTTTGGCTTCACTTTCTAAGAGACAGCGCAGCAAGAGTCCGTCATATGAACGACGATATAGCATATGTAAAGACGAATCATAATAGAATCGGAATGATCGTCTCTTAATTGATGCAGCTTCTTTAGGATCTTCAGGCAAAATCCCATGAACTGCATAATCAATGAATGGAGTTCTCCAATCTTTCTGCTGGGAACTTGACTCTGTAGTATAACTTTTTTCAATATGCAGATTACTCTTCACACAGAACAAGTCTCGGTCTAACAAAGCAATTATATTTTGCCTTCGGATTGGGACAGCCAAGTCTGCAGCTAAGCTAGCAAGAGCATCAGCCTCCATATTCTGAGAACGTGGTACAAATTCAATGAAGAATCCTTTGAATGATAGGACCAACTCGACTACCACCTGATGATAGGGGATGAGATCAGGATTTCTGACTTCATAAGTCCCTCTAACTTGATTAACGATCAATTAAGAATCTCCATAAGCCTCTAAGAATTCAATATCCAATTGTTTTGCTACTTGGAGACCAATCAATAGAGCATTATATTCTGCTACATTGTTAGAGCATGGCTCATTAAGAGAATAGGCACGGTATATGACCATTTTATCAGGAGAAACCAAGACAATTCCTACCCCAGAGACAATATTGCCTTTAGGTCCCACTCGTGATGCTCCATCAAAATATAATTGCCATATATCATTCTTCAAAGTCATGTTACAATCCACTACTTCGTCTGGAATGTCTTCATATAACTTCGAAGTTTCAGGTATAAGATGAGCAGCTAAGAAATCAGCTAACGCTTGGCCCTTCACTGATTTTTGAGGTACATAAATCATGTCATAAGGGGTGAGCAACATCGCCCAGGTAGCTAACCTGGAATTAAGAATGCTCGATTTTCTCATCAATACCCGAATGAGATTTATTCTGGAGATGACATGAATAGTCTGTCCAGTGACATAATGCCTTGTCTTTTGGACGGCAAAAACCAAAGCTAGACATTTCTTTTCCACAGGAGTATATCTGTGTTCAGATCCGACCATCATTCTGCTCAGATAATATATTGCTTGTTCATGACCCATATCACTTTTCTGTGCCAGAAGAGCGCCAAGTGAATGATCCAAGACTCGAACATATAGCAAAAATGGTCTTCCTATCACCGGAGGTACCAGAACAGGCGGGTTTGTAAGATATTGCTTAATGTCATTGAAGACTTTTTGACACGCTTCATCCCAGACGAAAGATACCCCTTTCTTTAATAGACGGGAGAAAGGTTGACATCTCCCAGAAAGATTAGATATAAATCTTCTGATATAAGCAATACGGCCCTGAAAGCCACGGAGTTCTTTCAGATTACGAGGAGGACGCATTTCAAGAATTGCTTTAACCTTATCAGGATCAACATGGATACCTTGAGAGGTAATGACAAATCCTAGAAACTTGCCACTGGAAACCCCTAAGAAAGACTTAGTAGGGTTCATTTTCAATTGATGCTGGCGCATTAATTCAAATACTGTCTTCAAGTCTTGAATGTGATCATCCTTTGATCGACTTTTAACATCGATGTCATCTACATAATATTCAACTATCTTCCGTAGATGTTCTTGAAAGATATTGCTCATAGCCCGTTGATACGTGGCACCGGCGTTTTTAAGACCAAACGGCATAACTGTATAGCAGTAGACCCCAAGAGGTGTACGAAAAGCGGTGTGCTTCTCATCTTCTGGATGCATCTTGATCTGATTGTATCCTGAGAATCCGTCCATGAAAGACATGCGTTCAAAACCATATGTATTGTCTATCATGACATCAGTAATTGGAAGTAGAAATTCGTCCTTTGGACAAGCCGTATTAAGATCTCGGTAATCTATACAAACTCGAACTTTTTCGTTCTTCTTTATAACAGGAACAATATTGGCCACCCAATCTGGGTGTTGTTCTTCACGAACAAAGCCACATGTAATCAGCTTTTTGACTTCTGCTTCAATTGCATCCATCATATCTGGTCTAAAGCGTCGTTACTGTTGTTTTACAGGCTTGACATTAGGCAAAATGTTGAGTTTATGGGTAGCAACTTTAGGATCTAGCCCTGGCATATCCTCATAACTCCATGCAAAGATGTCAATGTAATCTTTTATAAGTTTTATCAGCTCTTCCTTTTCATCTTCAAAAAGATTCTTACTGATGAATATTGGTTTGGATGTAATTCCATCTCCAACATCAATCTGGATAACCTCATCTTCTGTAGGTGGCTGTCGTTGTTCAAAACGAAGTTCCCATTGAGTATCCATCTGTTGAGCCCAAGGATCATTCTCAAATGGCTCTGATTCCTCATCGGCTTGAACCATATTGACTGAGAATATTTATCCAGATTCATAATATGAGGAACGAAAAATATCGGATTCGATGAATAGAATTTCTTTCGAATCTGATGATTGCGAAGAGCTAGAAGAGAATTCTTCTTGTATATCGTCATTAAACATGTGAGACGGATCATATCCCAACCCATGACGAGACTTTTGGTAAAACGGATCACCACATAATGGTAATCATCTGCCCTTGCCTTGATTGAGACCTTGCATAGTCTTCAAATCATACCCCATGTTCTGGATGATCTTGATAGATTGCTGACTGTATTTATCAATTCGGATTCTTCCTTTGTCTTTATCCTTCAGTTCATCTGTCTGAGCAACGGGGATATTTCTAGCCAGGCCAAACACAATTTGGCACTTATTTTTCTTATCAGACGGAACCACGAAATAAGATTCTTCATGACGTCTAAAAGTTACGCAAGCTTGTGATGAAGCAGCCACAGGTAGAAGATAAGGAGAAGATGTTAGGAACCTTTGAGCATATGGTCCAACATCTGTATAAGGAGGGAGAGAATTCTCCTTATAATCAATGTATAAAGTTTCTTCCGGTTCTATATTGTCTTTATATTGATGACTTTGATTATCAGAAGATAAAGTCATTCTCTCAATAAACTTGACAGCCATATACTCGAACAAGAAATCTTCATTGATATCAAAAAGTACAGAATGATCAATATTTACATCATTTACAGTCTGATTGCTACACTTTGGATTAATCAACAGTGGACCATCATCCGTCTTCTGCATAAATTTGCCAAGATTGACAATCAATGGTAGTTCTGGATCATTCGTACAAGAAGTACGTCCTTTGACCTTAATCATAAAAGGTTGAACTTGGATCTTAGCAGGAATATTTATTGATTCCTCAGATGAAGTTTGAGTTCTTCCTTTAACCTTGATCATCAAAGGTTGATCATTGACAGGTTGGGATTGGATTCGTCCCTTGACTATGATCTTCAAAGGTTGTTCCTTTGGCGGATCTTCATTAATAGAGTGATCCTCAGAGGATGATTGATCTTCAGCCATGTCTGATATATCTTTCACATGCTCTTGTTTATAAAGCCTTGAATCAGAGAAGTAGGCTTCGACACCTTTGAACGGATTAATATCAGCAAACTCAGTTTTCACAACTCCTTGGGAGTCCACATATTTGAAACATTGGTGAAGAGTTGAAGGAACAATATTGTGCTCATGAATCCACGATCTTCCAAGAAGAATATTATAGGATACGTCCGAGTTGATAACATAAAAAGTTACCATAGTTCGAAGATCACCAATCTGAATCTGTAGACGAATCTTCCCCAGTGGTTTGCTCTTGCCAGAGTTAAAACTGACTATCGTAGTACTAGTGTAAGTCAGCTCACTAGTAGGGATCCTCAGAGGTCTTAGCATACTCTGAAGAATTATACTAATTGAAGACCCAGGATCAATGTAAATCCTGTCAATTTTAGTGGATCCGATATATCCAGTGTAGCACAGAGGCCTATCATGCTTGTTGTATTTCAATAGCATATCCTCTTGTGTAAAGGTGATGTTGGGAATTGCTTCCATCATACTATGACATTGCAGACATGACACTGGTATATTATCAGGAGTCTTGAGTTGAGCTAAGCATGAATCTGCTTGAAGTAAAGCTTCGCTCAAAGTTTCTCTACTTTCTCTGGAAAGGCGAAGCAGTTCAAATATAGAAAGTCTAGCCGGAGTATTGGCTAACTGAGCTAGAATGACTTGTAAGGCTTCATCACCACCCCCTGATTGGAAGCAGACTTCAATGGGATATCAAAGCGTACTGCCTTCTGTTTCTCTTTTTCAACCACAGACGGTTTAGTAGGAACAGGAGAAGGTTGAACTGGTAGAGTTTCCACTACATCTTCTGCTTCTTTGGAGGATCCCTCATAGTCTTTATGGTACTCTTTTCCAGATCTTGTACCAGCAAAAGTTTCTTCTTCAGACTCGGAAGAAGGAAGTACCATATTACAGGATTTAGTCTTTCTTTCCTTAGTCTTCTTCTTGTGAGGGTTGTTATGAGGCACTTCAGAACCCAATCCAGCAGTGGAATTCTGATTTTGAATTTGTAAAGGAAGACGTATTCCTTTATCATAATTCAAACCTTCTGTCTTTTAAAAGTCGTAACCCATCTTCCTCATGAGAAGGACAGATTGCTGACTATACAAGTGGATAGGCAGTGAACTTTGGACAGGTGTTTCAGCACAGGAAGAGGGAGAAATCTCTGCAACTATAGGAGAATGAAGCATAGACGTCTCTGTAGTTAAGGGAGGAGAAGGATTCGGGATACGAGGAGAAATCTCTGTTGGAGCTCTTTCATAAGCAGCAAAGACTTGTTGTGCCCGGTATAAAGGAATACTATTCATGGTTAGCCACTGCTGATGAGTAAGCTTGAGCTTGGTAGGAGGAGCTAGACTTGGAGGACAGAGTTTTAGTCCTTTCAGTCTACCTTCTAGAGGAAGGCCATCCCATAGATGATCCAAGTCATCAGGATTTGTAATAACATGAGAAATCATGTTGCAGGTTTTGACTTTCTTACCTTTCTTGGATTTTAAAGTTTTACCTTCATTTTCCAACTCAGATATTAAGTCAGGATGTACCCACATGATTTCACCATTCTTCAATGTGAGTGGCAGCAATCCTGTATTTTCTTCCCTGGCAGGTGGGATATTCACGATCTTCATCGTCGCCTTCGGAATTGGGATAATTTCATCTGGGACTTGCAGTGGAGGAAAATCCCCAAACTGAAGAGAAACCATATTGGTTGTAACCGTATGGTCATCATTGGTTAAAGCGATAGCGTCACCATTTATCAGCTCTTGGATCTTCTTTTTTAAGACATAGCAAGCACTGGTAGGATGATTAATGTATCTATGATAGATACAATATTTGGGATTGTCAGTCAAATTCACCTCATTAGGCCTTTTTGGCTCTGGAATCTGAAGTTTGCCACTCTTCACCAGACACTGAAATATCCCTGGGATATCACTTTCGTCAAAAGAATATTCTTCCTTTGGCCTGGAAGATTCTTGATTGTTCGACGTTTCTTGGAAAGATTGACCATAAGAGTATCTTTTTCTTTCACGTTATGATTGCCAGGATTATTACCAGGATTACTTTTCTTCCCTTTATCTTCTGAAGCGAAAATCATCCCATGTTCCCGAGCCAACCTACCATTGTTCTCGGCAGAAACTGCTGCTATGATAAACGAAGCCCAATCTGTGAATTGGGAACCTGTGAAGACAGCAATGGATGGTCGCAGATTCATCTTGCATGTATCGATCAACGCTGAATCTGGCATACCAGGAGGTATCTTTAGAGTAGCCTGTCGGAAACGTTCAATGAACGTCCGAGTATCTTCTTTCTCCTTTTGTTTTATTTCTATCAAGGAGGACATGTTCATGTCCATACCTCCTTCATAGAAGCGGGAGAGAAACATTGCCTTGAATTCGTCAAAAGACGAAATAGAGTTATCGGGTAAGCTACGATACCAGTCATAAGCTAAACCCGTCAGGCACCCGATGAACACTCGAGTGAGAAGAACATTATTTTTTCTGCAAGTGTACAGTCATAATATCAAAGTAATTGATATATTGACTGGGAGATGCTTTTTCATCGAACAAAACCATGGATTGTGGCTTGAACTTCGGTGGAAAGGGTACATCATTCCAATGAGGAGGATAAGGTTGCTTAATCCCTAACCTCTGGAGCTGATCTTTGTGCCTCAAAACTTCAAACTGTGCTTTGAGTTCACGCACTGCTTGAATGGCTTCACTGGTTTGAGGAAGCACATTTGATTGAATAGTCGTTGGATGTACCGTAACCCCCACTGGAGGTGGTACATCTTCAGGAATGATAGGATCTGGAGATGCAGAATTTTGATTAACAGCAGGCTCTTGAATATTCGAAGGTATATCTGTAAAACCCCTAAATTTCTACTAATTATTTTTTATTAATATTTGTACGGATTTAAATTTTTTTTTATTGTACGTCGCGTAGTCGTATTTTACGTCGCGCACGAAATTTTATTTTTGCTCGACGAGTGCGAATATGTGCGAGCGTACATATTTTAGAAAAATATTTTATTTATTATTTTATAGTTTCAAAATAATATAGGTAATAATTATTTCTAGCTATCATTTCAATTTTATGGTTTTAATTATGAAGAGCCTTTTATTTATGCAGTTATAATTATAAAGTATTTTTCCATAAAATGGTATATTAGAAGGTATATTTATATAAAGAATATTTTTATTAGTTTATTTTAAATGCAATTTTCGAAATTAATATTATTAGTAATTTTGGAAAGCATATTTTGAATTTATTGTGGAGATTTAAATCTTGATTTGAATCTATGTATTCATTTAAATAGTTAAATAATTGAAATTTAAATTATTGATTTGATTTTAAACTAAGGGGATTTAATTAGATTTAATTGGATTTGGATTTGGATTGGATTTGATTGGTTTTAAATTAATAGATGAATTATCTATTTTGGGTTTAAATATTCCTAATCTTTATCTAATTGGAAATTCCCACATCCTATAAATAGGCAGGTACTCCTCCAACTTTTTATTCTTCTACAAAATTCCACCATCCACAAGTGCAGTGCCTCGTGTCCGTGTTCGTGTCCGTGTCCGCTTTCCATTCTTATTCCATGATATTTTTACATATATATTTATGTTCTCGTGTCGGACACACCCCGACACCAAATCCTAAACCTAAACCCGACCACAACTTCTTCTCCGCCGCGCCCGTCACCAAGCCGGACAGCAACCACCCCGTCTCCACCACCGCAAAGCCTACTCCGACTTCCCTTACACCATCACCTCCCTGTCCGACCATCCACTGCCACCGTCCTCCATCCCGTACCCAGATTACACTCGCGTATCCGATCTCGACCAGACCCCGTCTTCCCCTAAATAACAGCCCTTCCGGCCATCTCTCCCATGCCAACTGTTGCCGGAGTCGACCACCACAGTCTTCCCTTGCCGCCAACACAACCCATAACACCACCTCCACCTCCCCGTCTCGACCAAGCCAGGTCGGTGGCCACCATCGGGAAACCCATCACCAGCACCACCACAAATAAACAGAAACCTAAAATTAGGAACACCCTTACCTCACCAAGTCGAGCGCCGCCCGGGGGTCGATCTCCTTCCCCGGTAAGAAGCACTGTGTCCGCCCGCACCGGTTCGGATAGATCCGTGCTGCTCTCCCCGCGCGAGCCGGAAACCCTTCGCCACCGCGCCACCGGAGCCGTCCCAAGCTCCCGACCCTCTCCGACCACCGCCAGCCTTCCGCCGCCGACAACCCCGACCAAAAACCCTCCGCTCGCCGCCCGCCGTGGCCTCTCCCCTTTCGTCGGAGCCGCCCTCTGGAAACTCTCCGAACACCCGCCACCTTCACTCCCTCCGTTCCACGCCCCTTGATCCGCCGCGGCCGAGCCCGCCGCCACCAGCATACTGCGACGAGCTCGCCACCGCCTGGAAACCCTCCGTCGTAGCCCGAGTCACCCGCCACCTTCCTCCGCGCGCTCGCCGTCGCCTCCACTCCAAACTCCGACCGCCCACCTCCGATCGTCGCCGTCCTCCACTTCCGATCAAACCCCCGCGCCGCCCCTCTTCATCCCGAGCCACCCGCCGCTTCTTCCCTCTCTCCCGCACTCCCTTGCTCGACTCTCCCTCTATATTCCTCCGCTCTCTCTCGAACCCCCTCAACTCTCTCGACCTCTCACCCTTTCCTTTCCTCCTCTTCCTCTGGTTCAGCTTGTGTTTCTTTTTCTTTTTTCTTTTTTCTTTTTTCTTTTTTTTTGGTTGAGTTTTTCTCTCTCTCCCTTCTTTCCAAAAAGGAGCAGCAGCTCTGAGTTGATTGTTTTTTTTTGTTTTGTTTTAGTTTTTTGTTGTCTTCTAGTTGGTAGCATAGTTTGCTTTATTATTATTATTATTATTATTATTATTATTATTATTATTATTATTATTATTTCATTATTATTAAATACCATTATTATTATTATTATTATTATTATTATTATTATTATTATTATTATTATTATTATTATTTTGTTATGCTATTTCTGGTTTTCTGTATAATATCTTATAGTAATAGTATTTTACTGATTAGTATTTTATGTACATGGGGGATGTGTACACTATGTATTATTATTGTCCTTATTATTAATATTATTTTATATATATTTTTTTGACTAGGAATTTTGGTTAATTTAGTTAGTTCTGTTTTTTTTTTGTATAATTAGGCACAATAAGCCTTCAAAAATATATATACATACTTATACCAATATTATAATTGGCTTGGCCTTATTTTAAAAATATAGTTTTAGAACCCTAGATAAATTTGAGAGATTTTTAATATTTATATAAAAATATTTTGACCCGCAAATCTAATGATATTTTTTTTTGACTCAAATTAGATTTGCCTTAAATAATTATTTTGTATTTATCTAAAACTATGTTTGGAAATATAGATTTAACTAAAAATATTGTTTGACTTCCTACGATTTTTCCATCTCGTGAGTTAGCCCATCTCTCCTATTCGGTCGCCAATTCAAGCCTACCTTATGTCCACCCTAACTAACTTGACCGTTCTGGACCCGATGCACCGGTCTGTGCCACCATCAGAGGTCACCTTGTGTAGTTGTTATACCAAAGTCGCAGATCATGCCACCTTGATTATCGCAGCACACCAGGCGTAATACCAGGCAAGACACCTTGCCATTTGCTGTTTACTTATTTTAGCTCATATTTCATGCATTATTTATTTTCTTTATGCAAAATAAACTGTGATACATGGCATAACTGTTAGAACTTACTGTTCATTTATTTTTCCTGCTATGTATTATTTTTCTCACATTAAACCTAGATTTAAGGGACCACCATGTGTGTTGCATTCATTGGCCTTGACACGTGGTAACACGAAGTTGTGTGTCGCATGTAGAACACGAAAGTACGTGATTGGCTGGCCACCAGTACGTACAAGCCGTGCGATAGGAATAACCGCTATTAGAGATTGCATGCTAGTTTGACTTAGCGGTTATAGTGGTTTTGTTGTGGATGCAACACAGTAGGCATTGGGCGGGGAGGACAATTCCTTAGCGTATGGGCTTCGATGCACTTCCCTTGTGACCCGGACTCTCCGCTGGAGATACGGCTCTTCCTGCTGGGGCCTCTGGTGCCCAAGAGGGGACTATGCCGATCCTATTCATCCAGGGCCCATGCGTAGGAAGGATTGTTCTTAACTATATTTCACTTAGAATGGTAGGCTACCCTATCCGTTAGGTACGAGTATTTTTGGTTTGGGTACTTGTATCTGACCGTGACTTGGAACAATAACTTGTCACGGATTAGTTTGTCACATCTTGTCCTTGTTTGGTTGTAGGTGTGACTTACTACTTCGATAAGAAGGTATTGAACCTTGTTGGGGTCCGGATACCATATTGGATTCATAGCATGGAAAGACACGTTACCGTGAATTAGTTTACCATCTCCTGTCCTTGTTTGGTTGGGGGGATGGTACGCTCGTTCAGTAGGTGCGTATTGGAACATGTTATAATTCGATTTACTTATTTATTTGAGCAATATTTATTCAGTTTATATGGCATGCTATTATGTATCTTGTTACGTCCCTCTGAGGACCTGGTTGTCTTGCCAGGTGTGTGCTATTGTCTTTCGCAGGTGTTCTAGCTCTAGCCGTGATCTTCGTTATTTCTTCGAGGATGATTGCATTTGGATCGTCTTCGCTTCGCTCGCCACTCATTTCATTTTCTATGTACTTTTTCTTTATTTTGTTGGTAGTGGATTTGTCTCCGCCCAACATATTCTATCAAGACATTTCATTATCTTTATATGATGTCTTTTATTCATTTATTTTGCGTGGATGAGATTAGTTATGGTTCTACTGCATGTTACAGCTTATGTATTTATACGAGGGTTCCATATATTGGAGTATACTTTGTATGAATACAGCTGGCATGTCTACGTCCCTAGTCCTACGTATTTTGGGACTGGGGCGTTACATGTTTTTGTGGTGGCCCATGCAGGTCAAGATAAATTGTTTGGTTACTTTACCGTACCAAGCAAGCCTGCGAATAGGATTAGAAGTCTAGGAGCTCATCCACATACTTGACCTCTTCCTTGATTTTAGCTACCGTTTGACTCATCAATTACATCTTGCTTGCTTCCTTCCATCCCTAATCTTATCTTTCCTTCATGCTTATTAGAGAGTGACCTTACTAGTTAGTTGTCCCAAAACACCCTTAGTTTAATTCTTTAAGTTGGGTAGAATACCTTATGAACTAGCAATCTCTTTGACCTAGCGACCTATAGTAGCAAGCTTATTTAGATCCTAGAATCTAGAGGACCTAACCCGTCTAGCCAACCAAAGACTTGGACAAGAAGACTATAGGACGACTGTATGACTTAGAATCATTCTACCTTCTTTAAATCTTAATCTCTCGTACCTATGTATTTACAGTTGTGACTAATGATGCTAATGTAGCCTAGTTTTGCAAGCTTATCTTTTTGTCAAGCTTGTTCGAGACGTATGTTATTAGAAGATCTCCCACTAACATATTGTCTAATCAGAACCGGTGCATAATGGTCTGATCAACCAAGTGCACTTTGGTTCGCTTTTATTTATTATTCTACGTGGATGGGGACATAGCTAAACTTGTCCTCTAGAATCCCATCCACGACTGCCTTGACAATTCCTTTAAAATTATTCGATCGTTCTTGAATCACGTATTCGTATTCAATAACATCTCCTTCGAACTCTATATTGCTTTCGCCTTCACCTATTTTAGAAGGACGAAGGCGTTATACTAGCACTTCCTCTAGCTATCCTATCACCTATGACCATTATCACTCGATATTGCTATTTCTTCCTCCTAAACTACCCGTCCTTCTCTCGGCCCTATCAAGACCCTCTAATCGCTTAATTTAAGTAAATCTTTTTCGTTCTATTAATCGCGACCCTCATTCATTACCCGTGACCATACCGTATTACTTTTTTTCTTTTCTATGATCTAGATCGTGACTTCTTACGACATGATTTGGTTGAGCCTTATTGAATGTTCCCCATTGATACCCCCTTGTGTCCTCTCACCCCCTACAAATTCTTAATTTCGAGGACAAAATTTTTTAAGTTGGGTAGGATGTAAAACCCCTAAATTTCTACTAATTATTTTTTATTAATATTTGTACGGATTTAAAAAAAATTTTATTGTACGTCGTGTAGTCGTATTTTACATCGCGCACGAAATTTTATTTTTGCTCGACGAGTGCGAATATGTGCGAGCGTACATATTTTAGAAAAATATTTTATTTATTATTTTATAGTTTCAAAATAATATAGGTAATAATTATTTCTAGCTATCATTTCAATTTTATGGTTTTAATTATGAAGAGCCTTTTATTTATGCAGTTATAATTATAAAGTATTTTTCCATAAAATGGTATATTAGAAGGTATATTTATATAAAGAATATTTTTATTAGTTTATTTTAAATGCAATTTTTGAAATTAATATTATTAGTAATTTTGGAAAGCATATTTTGAATTTATTGTGGAGATTTAAATCTTGACTTGAATCTATGTATTCATTTAAATAGTTAAATAATTGAAATTTAAATTATTGATTTGATTTTAAACTAAGGGGATTTAATTAGATTTAATTTGATTTGGATTTGGATTGGATTTGATTGGTTTTAAATTAATAGATGAATTATCTATTTTGGGTTTAAATATTCCTAATCTTTATCTAATTGGGAATTCCCACATCCTATAAATAGGCAGGTACTCCTCCAACTTTTTATTCTTCCACAAAATTCCACCATCCACAAGTGCAGTGCCTCGTGTCCGTGTTCATGTCCGTGTCCGCTTTCCATTCTTATTCCATGATATTTTTATATATACATTTATTTTCTCGTGTCAGACACACCCCGACACCAAATCCTAAACCTAAACCCGACCACAACTTCTTCTCCGCCGCGCCCGTCACCAAGCCGGACAGCAACCACCCCGTCTCCACCACCGCAAAGCCTACTCCGACTTCCCTTACACCATCACCTCCCTGTCCGACCATCCACTGCCACCGTCCTCCATCCCGTACCCAGATTACACTCGCGTATCCGATCCCGACCAGTCCCCGTCTTCCCCTAAACAACAGCCCTTTCGGCCATCTCTTCCAGGCCAACTGTTGTCGGAGTCGACCACCACAGTCTTCCTTTGCCGCCAACACAACCCATAACACCACCTCCACCTCCCCGTCTCGACCAAGCCAGGTCGGTGGCCACCATCGGGAAACCCATCACCAGCACCACCACAAATAAACAAAAACCTAAAATTAGGAACACCCTTACCTCACCGAGTCGAGCGCCGCCCGGGGGTCGATCTCCTTCCCCGGCAAGCAGCACTGTGTCCGCCCGCACCGGTTCGGATAGATCCGCGTTGCTCTCCCCGCGCGAGCCGGCAACCCTTCGCCACCGCGCCACCGGAGCCGTCCCAAGCTCCCGACCCTCTCCGACCACCGCCAGCCTTCCGCCGCCGACAACCCCGACCAAAAACCCTCCGCTCGCAGCCCGCCATGGCCTCTCCCCCTTCGCCGGAGCCGCCCTCTGGAAACCCTCCGAACACCCGCCGCCTTCACTCCCTCCGTTCCACGCCCCTTGATCCGCCGCGGCCGAGCCCGCCGCCACCAGCATACTGCGACGAGCTCGGCACCGCCTGGAAACCCTCCGTCGTAGCCCGAGTCACCCGCCACCTTCCTCCGCGCGCTCGCCGTCGCCTCCACTCCAAACTCCGACCGCCCACCTCTGATCGTCGCCGCCCTCCACTTCCGATCAAACCCCCGCGCCGCCCCTCTTCATCCCGAGCCACCCGCCGCTTCTTCCCTCTCTCCCGCACTCCCTTGCTCGACTCTCCCTCTATATTCCTCCGCTCTCCCTCGAACCCCCTCAACTCTCTCACCTCTCACCCTTTCCTTTCCTCCTCTTCCTCTGGTTCAGCTTGTGTTTCTTTTTTTTTCTTTTTTTTTTGGTTGAGTTTTTCTCTCTCTCCCTTCTTTCCAAGAAGGAGCAGCAGCTCTGAGTTGATTGTTTTTTTTTTTTTTTTTTAGTTTTTTGTTGTCTTCTAGTTGGTAGCATAGTTTACTTTATTATTATTATTATTATTATTTCATTATTATTAAATACCATTATTATTATTATTATTATTATTATTATTATTATTATTATTATTATTATTATTATTATTATTATTATTTTGTTATGCTATTTCTGGTTTTCAGTATAATATCTTATAGTAATAGTATTTTACTGATTAGTATTATATGTACATGGGGGATGTGTACACTATGTATTATTATTGTCCTTATTATTAATATTATTTTATATATTTTTTTGACTAGGAATTTTGGTTAATTTAGTTAGTTTTGTTTTTTTTTGTATAATTAGGCACAATAAGCCTTCAAAAATATATATACATACTTATACCAATATTATAATTGGCTTGGCCTTATTTTAAAAATATAGTTTTAGAACCCTAGATAAATTTACGAGATTTTTAATATTTATATAAAAATATTTTGACCCGCAAATCTAATGATATTTTTTTTGACTCAAATTAGATTTGCCTTAAATAATTATTTTGTATTTATCTAAAACTATGTTTGGAAATATAGATTTAACTAAAAATATTGTTTGACTTCCTACGATTTTTCCATCTCGTGAGTTAGCCCATCTCTCCTATTCGGTCGCCAATTCAAGCCTACCTTATGTCCACCCTAACTAACTTGACCGTTCTGGACCCGATGCACCGGTCTGTGCCACCATCAGAGGTCACCTTGTGTAGTTGTTACACCAAAGTCGCAGATCGTGCCACCTTGATTATCGCAGCACACCAGGCGTAATACCAGGCAAGACACCTTGCTATTTGCTATTTACTTATTTTAGCTCATATTTCATGCATTATTTATTTTCTTTATGCAAAATAAACTGTGATACATGGCATAACTGTTAGAACTTACTGTTCATTTATTTTTCCTGCTATGTATTATTTTTCTCATATTAAACCTAGATTTAAGGAACCACCATGTGTGTTGCATTCATTGGCCTTGACACGTGGTAACACGAAGTTGTGTGTCGCATGTAGAACACGAAAGTACGTGATTGGCTGGCCACCAGTACGTACAAGCCGTGCGATAGGAATAACCGCTATTAGAGATTGCATGCTAGTTTGACTTAGCGGTTATAGTGGTTTTGTTGTAGATGCAACACAGTAGGCATTGGGCGGGGAGGACAATTCTTTAGCGTATGGGCTTCGATGCACTTCCCTTGTGACCCGGACTCTCCGCTGGAGATACGGCTCTTCCTGCTGGGGCCTCTGGTGCCCAAGAGGGGACTATGCCGATCCTATTCATCCAGGGCCCATGCGTAGGAAGGATTGTTCTTAACTACATTTCACTTAGAATGGTAGGCTACCCTATCCGTTAGGTACGAGTATTTTTGGTTTGGGTATTTGTATCTGACCGTGACTTGGAACAATAAATTGTCACGGATTAGTTTGTCACATCTTGTCCTTGTTTGGTTGTAGGTGTGACTTACTACTTCGATAAGAAGGTATTGAACCTTGTTGGGGTCCGGATACCATATTGGATTCATAGCATGGGAAGATACGTTACCGTGAATTAGTTTACCATCCCCTGTCCTTGTTTGGTTGGGGGGATGGTACGCTCGTTCAGTAGGTGCGTATTGGAACATGTTATAATTCGATTTACTTATTTATTTGAGCAATATTTATTCAGTTTATATGGCATGCTATTATGTGTCTTGTTACGTCCCTCTGATGACCTGGTTGTCTTGCCAGGTGTGTGCTATTGTCTTTCGCAGGTGTTCTAGCTCTAGCCGTGATCTTCGTTATTTCTTCGAGGATGATTGCATTTGGATCGTCTTCGCTTCGCTCGCCACTCATTTCATTTTCTATGTACTTTTTTTTTATTTTGTTGGTAGTGAATTTGTCTCCGCCCAACATATTGTATCAAGACATTTCATTATCTTTATATGATGTCTTTTATTCATTTATTTTGCGTGGATGAGATTAGTTATGGTTCTACTGTATTTTACAGCTTATATATTTATATGAGGGTTCCATATATTGGAGTATACTTCGTATGAATACAGCTGGCATGTCTGCGTCCCTAGTCCTACGTATTTTGGGACTAGGGCGTTACAATATCAGCCCCTTGACTATCTTGAGTTTGTGCTGCTACTGGTACCGGAGTTATTACTGTAGGTTGAGCAGTTTGCTGATTCAAAATTATCTGATACATGCTTTGCACCATGTTGAGCATGTCTTTCAATGATTGCTCCACGGCAGTGAGACGTTGTTCCGTATTAGCAGATGACGTCTCTGGTTCATCTCCAACAGCGTAGGATTCAACCTCTCTTGAAGATATAGAGGGATTAGTATAGAAGTATGAATCCACACTATCGGTATCAGACTCAAAAGATTGAGTACCCCCAGTTTCTGAATCAGAAGTCTGCAATTGCCTTTGTCTTCTTGATCGAGTATTCTAATATACTCCTTCAAAAGAATCAAGAAGTCTGTTGAACTGTTGTTGACCTTGGGTTTGGGACATATTTCGTCTTGGATGTCGTCCTCTGTTAGTATGAGATGTCATATTGACTGACACATATGACAGCTCATGTTCTTGGTCTTCAACTTGATGTTGAGGCGAGTTAAAACTTAAACGATCAAAAACTGACCGTTTTGAAGCCGAACAACAACAGTTGATCACAACCTGGTGATATTCACAATGATGTTTTTCTTGGGGGAGCGTCACCGGAGATTGTCTGTTCTTACATTTTTGCATTAGCAATTCACGTAAATCAGAAGGAACAGATGGAGTATTTTTCTTTATTACATTTGGGGTAGAAAAACGTTTAGTCCCTTGTGTATAAAGAAGATTACTGGCTTCATTCGCAGAACCAAACTGTACATTTTTACGCGTTTGGAGTTGTGTGCGTAAATCTTGAGATTTAGCACGAAGGACTCCATTTTCATGGCGTGTAATTTATAAGTTTGGTACTTTGCGTAAAGCAGTATAAGAAGGTTGTTGGTGTAGGACAGAAGCTTTACCAACAATATTTTTACGCTGCACACGTTTAGGTACATTCACATTAGATGTGCAAACATCATTATGAATTTTATCTGCACTGTCAAAGACAGGAGACTTACCTTTACACGTGGAGCGTGAAAATTGATTATCTACCACATCACAGACGGAAGATTTTGCTTTACGCGAGGAGCATAATTTATTTGGGCCTACCACGTCACCGACGGGAGACTGATTCTTACACTCAGAAGCATAAACTTTAGAGTCTGTCCCATTACAAATGGGAGATTCATTCTTATGTACTGAGCGTAAAGTTTGGTTCTTACCCACTGAGCGTAAAATTTGATTCTTACGTAGTGGGCGTGAAACCTGATTATCTTCACCGTTACAAACGGGAGATAAATCATCACACTTTGAGTGCAACTCTGAAGTAAGGACTGCCTCGTTACGAACGGGAGCCCTTACGACAGGAATGGGAAGAATTTCCTTGTCATCAGAAGCAACAGAAAGATCAGAAACCACTTTGGATTTGGGAATCCAAACTTTTCGTGCTTTGCGAGACTTTTAAACATTGGAGTGGCGAGAACCACCCCCAGTTCGGAGCATTTTTTCATAGGCAGTCTGGTCGAAGTGCACAACCAGAGTCTTCTTGGTCGAACCGACCGAAACATCATCATATTGAGCAATCGCCTCCTCGTCAGAGGAGAAGGTCATCTCGAGCAGAGTCGCCATTTTGTTTCACTTAACAAAATTGCCCAACAAAAGTTGGATTTTGAAAATAAAACGAGAAAAAGTACAAGAAGTACAAATTTGATTCTGGAAAAGTATTGCTATGGAAGTCTGATTCGTAAATGATCACTTTGTTCCTTGGACCATATGATGATGATGAAGATCACTACTTGAAGTAGAACAACTTGGAAGAACTAAGTCACCAGAAAGGTATCGACGCACTTGGGCACTGATGGCGAGGCCGAATGCTTTCCTGCTTTGCTTCACTCTGTTCTGAAAAAAAAGTTGAAGAAGAATGCTCTGGAGAAAAAATCTCGAAGTTCTGATCTCTTTATTCTCTCATGTCTCTCTGTCTGTCTTTAAGAAAAAAAATGAGTCTATTTATAGACTGGGGCTTCTGTGCGTAAAAGAGCATCAAAATCTGTCTTTACGCTAACAACTGCCACCCATGATCAGAGTCATCCTTTGCATACGTTGACACGCGTCCCATCATTTCAGTAAGAATAGGATACATGTACACACGTTCTTCGAAATATGTGGCATGAAGGCCATGTAGGCAAACCACGTTCCAAACTGGCCAGAAAGAATAGGGCATAAAAACAGCCCCAACATCCTCTGGGCGTAAAGCAGTAAGATGAGCGTAAAATAGCTCTGTCATAGGTTTCCCGCGTAAAGTGGTTATTGAATAACCTTGAGCGTAAAATGGCTCAAATAGACTTTACGCACACATTGTTTTATGAGCGTATGAACTCATGTAAAACTCCGTACGTAAAAGAAACCATACAGTGAGCGTAAAGTAGCTCGATCCCCATAAACGACAACAATGGTCTTTGTATAAGACAAATTCTATTGAATTCTGTGGTAAATGCCATCATTAATATCTTCATGTCAGAGTTTGCATTAAATGCGAGATTTGACAGTTTTGTCCAGCGTAAAAGAGGCTGTTCTGTCCTTGGCGTAAAATCATAAGTGTAGACCCAAGCGTAAATTGATTAGCCTAGTCTTGGGCGTAAAAGAGATTACCCGCTCTGCTTGGCGTAAAAATCGATCACTTATGAATGGGATGACTCTTTCTTTGAAGCACTTTTTACGCTCCTACAACGGACAAGTAAAAGAAAGAAAATAAAGAATGAATAAAAGATAAGAAGAAAAGAAATGGTTAGCGACAGGTATGACGGGCACGTGCAACGGGGCTCGCTACCTGCGCTGCACGGACGCCAACTTGGTCGATAACATATTATGGCTAAGGGTTAGCCTATGACGATAAAAATACGAAATGGTCGTGGACGGACCCGTGCACGGGTGATACGGATTCCACGGCATGATCAAAGGGAGGATCGTGGCCGGCCTAGGCGGAACCAAGTCGAGGCTTACGGGCTGCCTGGGTGCGGACTTGACCACCCGGGGGACGTAAGTGCTGAGGTATTTCAAGAGACTAACGGGGTGTGTGCCAGTCCTCACCCTATGCTAAGTTGAGAAATACCACGGTTGAAAGTGTCCAAAATGGCTTGTGATGCCAGCGATCGGTGCATATAGATTTAAGTGGGTTTTGCTGGTGGCAATCCACGTGCAAGTCCTTGCATTGAAATCAAAGTAGTCTAAGTAACTGTACAAAGTACTTTCTGAATAGGCTTGAATATAACACATAAAATGATAAGGAGTACTTCGAGCAAACGAGTTAGAAAACGTGCCTACGACATGCTAGAACCCGAAGCAAGGACATGCACTTTACATTGAATGCTTTCATGAACTACGTTAAGTTATTTCATATGAATTGTTGAATAACTTGGTTTACGTTGGACAGGAAAGGCCGGACGGTAAGTATGGGTAAGCAGTGCATGTATTTCCATACGACACTTGAATTTGGCAACACGGGATAGGTTATGACATATGCCATAAAATTGATCCTAAGGCAAGATTAGAAAGACAATAAATGATAGAGATGCACAAAAGTGAATGGAACGTGTTTGGTAATGATAGCATTGTGGGCGAGCTAGCCTCCCCACCAGTGCATAACAATGTACTGATAACCCCACAGTCTGCTTGCAGGATGCAGGAGACGCCGGCGGGTGCGGAGCTTCCATCGAACGTGTTAAGGCGCGGAGCCAACATCGGGGGTCTTGGGACATCGCAAGAAGCTGAAGCACCTATACAGGACATAATGTATCGGAACATCGCCATGAATCATTCCATGTTGTAAGCCACTTGGCACGCCTTTTATGTTTCAGAGAGAGAGAGCTTGAGCGATTTGTAATATCGGCCTAGCGCCGCTTGTAAACTTCTTGAATATCAATAAAGAGTTTGAATTTGCTTCAATTTGTATTCGTTTACTTTTCGCTGCAAATGTGGACACTCTGTGCGACTCTGTGGCCTAGCTCAAATCGGCCGTTTCTGGACTTGGCCTTGTACGGGCGCAACCTAGGCCCATACGGCATCACGCCTCAGCGAGGACGATCGCTCCTACGGGAGCGGGGTGTGACAGATTGGTATCAGAGCACGGCTTTACGTCCTTGGACTTCATTTCGATTCTCTCAGTTTTGAAAGCTCGTTGAAACAAAAGAAGTGTACGCTCTCTCTCGTTCTGCCTTGGGATGTTCCATACAATAAGTCTAATATTTTTAAAAGCTCGTACGAGTACTCGGTTGGACGGGATCGATAGGCGAAGGCCTTTGTGCCACCACGACGGACTTGAGTTGGAAGGAACCGATGCTAAGAGTTAGCAAACGCAGTACGTGCTTGAATGAGCTTACGCTGACAGCAAAAGAGTACACGAGACCAAAGTATAGTTTAAACGGGATGGTTATGCATGCAGCCTTTTGGCTATGTGCAGAGTTTCGCGCACCTAGACCTTCTGGTACAAACGTGTTGCGAGTGAGATCGATTATCGCTCGAACGAGAATAAGTGAGCATGCGAACTCGAATATAGTCTGCACAGGATAGCTATGCACACGACCTTTTGGTTATATTGTGCCGCGTGTCGCGCACCTCGACTTTTGGTGCAATCGAGTTGCGAGCGATATCAAGTACCGCTCGGTCGGGAACGAAGCTACGCTTAGAGTGTATATCGATAGGAATGCTATCAAACTAACGCTTAGGCATGCACGAAAGTTTGGCTTGGATTTTGAGGATTAATGCGAACGACTTAGTACGTCGAGGCGACGTGAGCGATTACGCTAGAGATTCGTCGAACGAATCTGAAGGATGTCTTAGTGCATGACGTGAACGTGATTGAGGACTAGATCGTATGGCTTGAATCTGAGTTGTGTATGTGATAGGTTTGGAGAAGAATAAGAATGAGTGTCGACGACTAGTCGAGTGGCTCAAACCCTGAGTGGTGTATGGACGTCATAGAAATTGTTCGAGCGAGACTAAAGGATTTACGGATCATACGAGTATGTCGGCAAGCGATGCGATCGCGCAAAGCCTTAGAACGTGTCACGCTTAGTTGGCCGTGACTTCAAAAGTCCCGAACGAGATGTCGTTGGACAACTTGTCAATGGGCAACGCAAGTTAGAAAACGATTCGGAACGATGAATGAAAATGAATGGTCTTGATCGAGGAAAACTTAGAGGATCGCACGTAAGATTTCGGATTTATTTAAATGAATTGTGACTTGAGTTCGAACGACGATCTTGAAACTAGCTTAAGGAATAGCAGTTGAACTTGATCTTGAATATTAAATAAAATTGTAGAATATCCAACTCGGACAACAACATCAACGCACGACTCAAAATCGGTTACAAAGGAAGATCGTCAGGTTACGCATATCGTCGATGGTATTGAGGCGTATCAAAGATAGATATGCGACAACTCGAGGGTACTCTGACACGGCGAATAACGATCGTGCAAATGTCATTATTCCGTTGGATGCTATACTTGGGATGTTAAAAATATGTCGAGGAAAAGATAGATTTAGCTCGAGGATTTTCTAGTTGAATATATGACGGTTAGACTATCGAATTAATTTGGCTTGGTTGAAAAATATGAATGCTTGGATTTGCTTCGTTGACAACCACAACGTTGACGTTCTTGTCTTATGCGAGCACAACTCCAGCCTCACACATGCGTCGTGCCGAATTATGACGATCACTCCGCGTGAGCGCTGATATGGTGATTCATACAGCGGAAGTGATTGAACTTGGATGGCATGGCAATCTGATTACTTTGACTTGTGGTTTGACGCGAAGGTGGACTCGAGAATGAATTTGGGTGCTTGAAGAATTGAACTTGAGGATTGAGTAGGTCCAATCCGCATATCGAGAATGGGTTAGTCTAAAACTCAAACAAGAGTTACGCCCCGATGAGAATGATTATTCCGCGGGAGCGTTGCATGGTGATTCATGAACCGTCGTGGATAATCGGACTCACGTGAGATTGGGGCGCAATGTATTGTCGAGCTGGATGACCTCGTGTTCGAATACATTAATTGGTTAGAACTGGTGATTGAACGAAATTGAATATGTGCAACGTGAGTCTTGATGCGAATTAGGTGATCATGCTCGATGTTTAGAAATTTGAGTGAAACAAACTTGGGTAGAAACGCCCGTACAAGCGAACAAATGGTTTGCCCATAGGATTTGGGGAGAGCGTCGTGCAACGACCTTGCACGACGAGCCACGGACCTGACGTGTGACTATGACCTTGTGAGCTGACCTAGCGGATAGGCGGACGACCCTATGCCGAGTGATTGAACTTGTGCGATTGACCTTACAGTATCGTCTGAACGGACGATAGACTTGGACAGCAATACTTAGAGTAGGACGGAAACTGGGAGTGTGCGTGAACGACGACGAGATTGGCCCCAAACAAAGGAAATGATAGGGATGGATGATGCGCAAGTAAAGTTGGGATAACAAATTGAATCATTGATTGGAAGACGTACTCGGTGATAGTGCGATACTTGATCTTGAATTGGACAGAAATTACTTAGACTTGGTCGACCCCGCTAAAAAGAAATCGTATTGATTTCGTTGATAAGAGCGCTTGAGGAGCGAATCGAATCATCTTGAAGACCGAGATAAACGATATGTGATACACACATGAGTTCGGTTTTAAATCGAAGTTAGCAAGCGATCGGCAAATCAAAACTATCACGAGTAGCTTCTCCGACTTCGCTAGTCGCTAAGCTTGGTTGAAATGTACGTGTTAGAGGGACGCCTTGAATGCGTGCACAATCCAAACCCAGCAATACGATGAACTCGAATGCAGCTGCAAGTGGGTGTTGAGATGCGCATGAACGGATGAGTGAGTTTGCCTCAGCTTACGTCTCTCACATTTGACGAACTACAACGCACCTCGTGCGACCGTTTCAGTCCTATGATCCGTCGAAGTAGCAACCAAGTCGAAGGAAACACGACAATTGAATAAGAACCATCAACTCTGAAATGAATGAAAAGCCATTCAATAAAATCGACCAAACGTATGCGACACAGAACTTGGAAAGGTATCGAGTATAGTTCGATGACCATCGAACGGTAAAGCCATTCAATAGGAATTTTCTAAGGTATGCACACGGCGATGAGTAAAGGAACGGTAGGATGACCCGCACTCATGAAGTCTCGAGGACGAGACTTGTTTTGAGTGGTGTATTATGTAATGACCCGCTCCGCCCTAACGGAACGCCGATTCAAACGGCAAGTGCAACGACTCAAACGAGCCGTCGACCCGAAGAGTTGGCATCGACCTGATGAAGAATCGATGCAAGACTTACATTGGCCCGCCAAAGATGAATCCAGACTTAGACTTTCAAAGGCGCACTCGGTGTGTCGCTCTACCGATGCGAACATCGCTAAGGTGGGTGGCTCCGATGAACCCGCCTTTGCTTAGCCTAGACACATAATAATACGGGCACTATCACTGAAATCGCTAGGCGATAACACCGCACATGCTAATAAATGACCCAACGCACCTAGCTAAGGGATTAATCCCATCTTGTATGCTTGTATAGAATATGGAAAAATAACATAGAAATTGTGAGAACTCTCGCACCGCGCTCCAAGCTCGTACTAAGGCACAAGCTTACGTTTACGTCTCTGATGCGTTCAAACAATGAATAGTTTACAACAATGAAACGGGGAGACTATCAACATAGTCGTTCCGAGTAGAGTTTAGCAACATTGAAAGACTATGGGACCGATGGGTCGCCAAGGCGACTCCCGTACGGGGAGTTGTAAAATGTATGAATGAATGAATGAACAAATAAGTGAACGAATGAATCAACGAATGAAAGAATGAATACGTGAATAAATCGATGAACAAACGGACAAGTGAAAGAAAGAAAAGAAAGAATGAATAAAAGATAAGAAGGAAAGAAATGGTTAGCGACAGGTGTGACGGGCACGTGCAACGGGGCTCGCTACCCGCGCTGCACGGACGCCAACCTGGTCGATAACGTATTGTGGCTAAGGGTTAGCCTATGACGATAAAAATACGAAATGGTCGTGGACGGACCCGTGCACGGGTGATATGGATTCCACGGCATGATCAAAGGAAGGATCGTGGCCGGCCTAGGCGGAACCAAGTCGAGGCTTACGGGCTGCCTGGGTGCGGACTTGGCCACCCGGGGGACGTAAGTGCTGAGGTATTTCAAGAGACTAACGGGCTGTGTGTCAGTCCTCACCCTACGCTAAGTTAAGAAATACCACGGTTGGAAGTGTCCAAAATGGCTTGTGATGCCAGCGACCGGTGCATATAAATTTAAGTGGACTTTGCTGGTGACAATCCACGTGCAAGTCCTTGCATTGAAATCAAAGTAGTCTAAGTAACTGTATAAAGCACTTTCTGAATAGGCTTGAATATAACACACAAAATGATAAGGATTACTTCGAGCAAACGAGTTAGAAAACGTGTCTACGACATGCTAGAACCCGAGGCAAGGACACGCACTTTACATTGAATGCTTTCATGAACTACGTTAAGTTATTTCATATGAATTGTTGAATAACTTGGTTTACGTTGGACAGGGAAGGCCGGACGGTAAGTATGGGTAAGCAGTGCATATATTTCCATATGATACTTGAATTTGGCAACACGGGATAGGTTATGACATATGCCATGAAATTGATCCTAAGGCAAGATTAGAAAGACAATGAATGATAGAGATGCACAAAAGTGAATGGAACGTGTTTGGTAATGATAGCATTGTGGGCGAGCTAGCCTCCCCACCAGTGCATAACAATGTACTGATAACCCCACAGTCTGCTTACAGGATGCAGGAGACACCGGCGGGTGCAGAGCTTCCATCGAACGTGTTAAGGCGCGGAGCCAACATCCGGGGCCTTGGGACGTTGCAAGAAGCTGAAGCACCTATATAGGACATAATGTATCGGAACATCGCCATGAATCATTCCATGTTGTAAGCCACTTGGCACGCCTTTTATGTTTCAGAGAGAGAGAGCTTGAGCGATTTGTAATATCGGTCTAGCGCCACTTGTAAACTTCTTGAATATCAATAAAGAGTTTGAATTCGCTTCAATTTGTGTTCGTTTACTTTCCGCTGCAAATGTGGACACTCTGTACGACTCTGTGGCCTAGCTCAAATCGGCCGTTTCTGGACTTGGCCTTGCACGGGCGCAACCTTGGTCCGTGCGGCATCACGCCTTAGCGAGGACCATCGCTCCTACGGGAGCGGGGTGTGACAATAATCCTAAAACAACTAGTCGTTCCCTAAGGATCTTGGTCGAATCAGGGGATTACTTGACCTCCAATTTAAATCGAACAGGGGAGATCAACACCAAATCTGATTTGAATTCAGATTCTTGCTATCCACTTTACATGATTCCTGTATATATGTATAAGAGGTAGCAGCCGTACGTGCTATACTCATCAAAACCCTAAATTTCTCTACTTCCCTCTCAAAACAATTCGGAAGATATATGTAGAAAAGTTCAGGAGTAACCGGGCCAGGGGACAGCCGCATCTTCTTCGTGTCAACTCCAACTTCAGGGAATCACCTTTAGGTAATAACCTAACCCTTTGTTTACTTATTAAAATCATAGAAATCGTATGCCCCTACATGTTCGAGGAAATACCTAGGATGGTTAGGAGGATAACCTTGGCTAATCATAGGACTCTAAGATCTGTTAATAATGTATATGGGTTGGTATCCTGCACGAGCACCCAGCAGACTGGTTCAGGGTTGAGATATCGGGAAGGGTCTTACCTGTGTACGTATTATTAGGATACCAAGGAGGATGTGCGTATCAGCAGGATACAGGGGTATCCTGGATAAATATAGAAATATAGGAAGGGCGCAGTTTGCTTGTACAAACTGTTACAGATGATCTGTATGTTACTACAGGTTTATTAAGGGGATATTGCTATATGCAACTGCAACAGTTACAATAATCGTATTTTGCACAGGACTTGCATGTAGGGTTGTGATGATGCATAGGATAGGCTTATACTTGCGTGCATCTCGCATACCATATGCATCTTAGGGAATGCATTAGCTTAGGTGGGGATTATAGGTTTTTATATGGGAAGAAATCATAGGCAGCAGTTAGTTATCAGTCATGGCAGGGAATAGCCAAAGTAGCAGCAGGAATACCCTGCCTACATGCAGGTGGGTTCCTGTCATTGGCACAGTCCATGTGCAGGTTCAGGAAGCACATGGGGGGTTATCCAATGGGCAGTGGTTAGTATACAATATAGAAGTGAAGTATCAGATGGGCCTGGGGCTAGGAGTAAAGAGAGGGTATCAACATTTAAACTGAATCTGTGAACACAGATGAGTAGCAGTCCAAAGAAGCCCTTAGATGTAGTGTTTCGTATGGTTCCATCAAGTGATCAAACATACTAGAGAAATTGGCTTAGCAAGGAGGTGCTCCATAGGCCTATAAATGCTTGGTGTAAATAGGAATTTCTTTGTTTGACATCTCTCTGATTCTTTGACCTATGTCCGATCATTCCTAGGAACTGAAACTGTATACCTGAGATTGATTTAACTTAATAAATTGTACTAAATTATGAGATAGACTAGAAACTAGTAGTTACTTGGCAAAAGTGTATAGTATGCTTGATGGTGTGTATGATTATCCATCAACCAAGGCTAGATGGAGCATAACAGTAGCAAGGACATAGGTTAGCTATGGGTTACAGGAAGTAACCAGGGAAGGATAACTAAAATTAAATGTAGGACACCAGCTTTCCCTTTAAACAGCTAAATGGCAGGTCAGGAGGTTAGAGAATGAGAATTAACCATATATGTGAATACCCAAGTATAAGTTGTCATACAAATAAGAGATATCAAACCAAGCCACTTTTCTATTTAGAGAAATCAAACATGGTTGGGACCCAAAAGACCCAGTAGATAAGTAACTCTGTTTTTTGAAGCAATTATTGACATGGAAATTCAAAAAACAGGTTGGAGACCTCGATTTAACACTTGACAGTGCCAGCAGTACAGGACCACAGGCAAGTATACCTTGCCTTTCTTTATAACTTTATTTACATGTACTGTCTTTCATTATCCAGTTTCTTTCAGTTATTGTTGATATGTGCTTTTCATATCATGCTAGTATTTTACCTCATCGATATATCGCCCTTGTTCACAGTTAGCCTTGTGTTTGATTGGACGTGTTCACATTTGTGTCTTGATTGGGTCGTGTCATAGGACGAGAAGTCATAAACTGAACTGCTATACCTTCTTGTATTGAATCTTGAAGCTAACCTGCGAGTCCATACTAGGGGCGAGGGTTAGTAGTTATTGGTCCACACCTGCGAGTTCACACTAGGGCGAGGGTGATTCTTGAAGCTAACCTACGAGTCCACACTAGGGGTGAGGGTTAGTAGTTGATCAAACCTGCGAGTCCACACTAGGGGCGAGGGTTTGAGTATTCAATTTGGTTATCTGTTGACATCTTGACATGAGTTCTCTCATCAGCAGTTCATTTATGCGTAGTCAGTTCACTAATTTGTGTACCTTTATTTTATTAGTTCTATTTTATTCTGGATTTTCTTTTATGCATGATAAACTGTTAGAAAGGCTCATTTTTATGTATCTTGCTAGTCCTCTGAGGACCTAATGATCTCTTCAGGTTTAGCCGAGTTTGAGCCAGGAGCAGAGGAGCAGTTGTGAGCCAGCATCAGACCACGGTGCCTTTGCAGTTGAGGTCGTTATTTGATTTGCAGTTTAGACTTAGTTAGTTATTTCATGTCTTTGTTTTATTTCGTCTATTGGTAGTGGATTTGTGTCCACCAGACGTGACCTTGATTCTTGGAAACATTCAGTTTATATTCTTTATTACTCAGTTTCATAGTTATTCATTGATCTTGGTTGTGTCTTGATTATTCTGTGGATGAGATATAGATTTCCATGTGATACTAGATTCAGTGACTTGTTGTAATGACCCGCTACGCCCTAGCGGAACGTCGATTCAAACGACAAGTACAACGACTCAAACGAGCCGTCGACCCGAAGAGTTGGCATCGACTTGATGAAGAATCGATGCAAGGCTTATATTGGCCCGTCAAGATGAATCCAGACTTAGACTATCAAAGGCGCGCTCGGAGTATCGCTCGGCCAATGCGAACATCGCTAAGGTGGGTGGCTCCGATGAACCCGTCTTTGCTTAGCCTAGACACATAATAATTCGGACACTATCAATAGAATCGCTAGGCGATAACACCGCGCTTGCTAATAAATGACCCAACGCATCTAGCTAAGGGATTAATCCCATCTTGTATGCTTGTATAGAATATGGAAAAGAACATAGAAAATACGAGAACTCTCTCACCGCGCTCCATGCTCGTGCTAAGGCACAAGCTTATGTTCTAGTCCCTTATGCGTTCAACAATGAAACAATGAATGGGTTACAACAATGAAATGGGAAGACTATCAATATAGTCATTCCGAGTAGAGTATAGCAACATTGAAAGGCTATGGGATCGATGGGTCGCCAAGGCGACTCCCGCACACGGTGTTGCGTAATGTATGAATGAAAGCGTAAACGAATAAGTGAATGAATGAATCAACGGATGAATGAACAAGTGAAAGAAAGAATGAATAAAAGATAAGAAGGATGGAAATGGTTAGCGACAGGTATGACGGGCACGTGCAACGGGGCTCGCTACCCGCGCTGCACGGACGCCAACCTGGTCGATAACGCATTAAGGCTAAGGGTTAGCCTACGGCTCAGAGACAGCCGTTAAGTTAAAAAGACAAGTTAATACGAAATGGTCGTGGACAAATGGCACGAGCGAGGGGTGGCGAATGCTGTGGCCGTGAAGAAAAAGGGATTCCGCGACATGATCAAAGTGTGAAGGACTTGTCGGTCCGGACGGAATCAAAGAAAATGGCTTACGTATAGGCCTGAGTGTGGGCTTGGCCACCAGGGGACGTAAGGCCGGGTATTTCAAAAGACTATCAGGGTGTACCAAGCCGCACGCCATGATAGGTGAGAAATTACCACAGGGGAAGACATGTCCAAAATGGCTTGTGATGCCAGCGACCGGTACATATAGAGTTAAGTGGGCTTTGCTGGTGGCAATCCACGTACAAGTCCTTGCATTGAAATCAAAGTAGTCTAAGTTAACTAAATGAAGTGCCTTCTGAACAGGCTTGAATATGACACACCAAATGATCGAGAGTACTTCGACAAAGGAAATACGCCTACGACGCGTTAGAATCTAAGGCAGGAACACGCCATTGGCATTGAATGTTTACGTGAATCATGTAGAGTTGAGAATATATGAATTGTTGACTAACTTGGTTTACATTGAACAGGAAAGGCCGGACGGTAAGTATGGGTAAGCCATGCATGTATTTCCATGCGGCACTTGAAATTGGCAACACGAGATAGGTCATGAAATATGCATGAAACTGATCCTAAGGAAAGATTAGAAAGACAATGAATGATAGACGGTGCACGAAAGTAAATGGAACGTGTTTGGTAATGATAGCATTGTGGGCGAGCTAGCCTCCCCACCAGTGCATAACAATGTACTGATAACCCCACAGTCTGCTTGCAGGATGCAGGAGACGTCGACGGGTACGGAGCTTCCATCGAACGTGCTAAGGCGCGGAGCTATCTCTGGAGCCTTGGAACGTTGTAAGAAACTGAAGCACCCTATACAGGACATAATGTATCGGAACATCGCCATGAATCATTCCATGTTGTAAGCCACTTGGCACGCCTTTTATGTTTCAGAGAGAAAGAGCTTGAGCGATTTGTAATATCGGCCTAGCGCCGCTTGTAAACTTCTTTAATATCAATAAAGAGATTGAATTTGCTTAAAATTTGTCTTCATTTACTTTCCACTGCAAATGGGGACACTCTGTGCGACTCTGTGGCCTAGCTCAAATCGGCCGTTTCTGGACTTGGCCTTGCACGGGCGCAACCTAGGCCCGTGCGGCATCACGCCTTAGCGAGGACGATCGCTCCTACGGGAGCGGGGCGTGACACTTGTGAGTTATAGACAACGTTCTACCGCTGACTCTGTGGCGTAGGCTGAGCTTGGACACGCTTCGTATCCGAAAAGCGGGTGCGGGTCGTGACAACAAATATTGTTTTTTAAATTTTAAAATGGGCTTGTGATTTAAACCTTAAAGCTTCTAATGATTTATTTAAAACTCATAAGTAATTATGTAATGGAATTATTTTCCTTTATTCAAGCTACCCATTTTCCTTTTCAGCCCATATGGAGTAAAATTCTTGGGCTTATTCATTCTTAGCCCACAGCCATGAATTGAAATATCATTTAACCCAGGGAAGGACTTATGGTTGTTATAACTAATTTTTGAAATTCCAAAAGCTTTCCCCTAAAGTTTTTCCAACCATTCTCCCCAACCGATTATTTAAACCATTATGTTACTTCTTCTTCTTCAATCACTCATTTCTAACCAACTCCACGAACAGAGCTTCTCCTCAACTCCCTCTTCTTCTTCTTCCTCTTTCTCACCACCGACGAGCTTCCATTGTCATGGCGGTTTCTCTCCCGACGGTTAGCGATGACGCGGCGACGCGACGATTCCTCCTCGGCAAGTAGATTCTTGCCACGAGCACTTGTATACGATTTCTCCTCGGCAAGTAGATTCTTACCACGAGCACTTATATACATTCCTCCTCGGCAGGTAGATTCTTGTATACATTCCTCCTCGGCAAGTAGATTCGTGCTCATCACATGTTCGATGAAATGCTTTTTAGGACCGATCTTGGGAGTGTGGACACAAGAATGTGTGGATCGGACTCAAGGCGGAGACAGCATCTTTCCTTGGACTCAGATATAATCCCTTGATGACATTTGGTGAACAAATTAGAAGTGTCGGCGGGGCAGGTTTGAGTCGAAGAAAATGTATACAAGTGCTCGTGGTTCAGACTGTTGTATCCAGAGCTGAGACATGTTGCAGTAGAGTGTCGGGTACGGGATGTTGGGTCAGTTGCAATTGCGGATTGCAAGAAGTTTAGATGTTGTTGTTTGAAGGGAAACAGTATCTGGATCCTTGTTACTCTGCAGTAATTTAGTTGCAGATCGTGTCCCACCTGAGGCGTGTTCGAGCTGTTTCAGTTGGTGTCTGGGATTGGACTGCACCCAAACCTCTGCATTCAAATATTTTGATGTTCAATTTGGATTTGAACCCTAATAACCGTTGGATAAGGTTATTTTCAAATTATGTAGACCTGTTATGTTTTGTGACTATTGATAGCTAATAAGAATGGTTATACCCACTGAAGGATAGGTTGCTTTGTTTCTTTAAAAGTTTTGTAATTCGACAAGGGTACTGAGAGAGCCTACTGAAGGATTGGGTTTTATAGCAAATTCTTATGGTTATGGTTACTATGTATTTTTCTCTTGTTCCTAAGTAGGGTTGGATGAAGTTTAATAAGTGATATTAGATGTTTTTCTCTATAAAGGTTAGTTGTGTATTTGAAGGGATGGCTATGACTTGACACTAGTATGAACTGAAGAATACTTCTTCAAGTGCTTCCTTTTGAGGGGTCAATTTTGAATGAGAATTAACTTATTAAGTTAAGTTGTGTCTAAGTGTGGGAGGGAGCTAGTTAATCTGAACCTTAAATAGTTTGTAAAGATAATGAAATCAATAGAAGTAACATGTTGTAGTTCCTAACTAAATTTATATTGGGATAGCAGGTATTCTAATTTAATTTTAGTCAATAAATGTTTTTAGCTAGTAAACTGTGATTAGAAATAAATGAAGACTTTAAGTACTCATTCATTTTGATAGTTAAATCCATAGGATTATCCTAGATATATTTAGTAACCTATACCTTGTTGTTAGTTAGAATTTTTAGTAATGACTGTTAAAATTAATCAATTGTAAATCATATAACAGGAATGTAAAACCCCTAAAATTTCAACTATTTTTTATTATTATTAAATTTGGTACTGATTTAAAATTTTGTATTGTACGTCGCGTAGTCGTATTGTACGTCGTGTGCGGAAGTTCGTTTTTTTCGAATTTGCTCGACGAGTGCGAATATGTGCGAGCGTACATATTTTAGAAAAATATTTTGTTCTATTTTTATAGTTTCAAATAATATAATAATTAATTTTGCTATCATTTCTAAGCTTCTTGTTCTTACGTCATTTCTAAAAGTTATTAAATATAAAATAATATTTTTCTATGCTAGAAAAGCATAATTATGTAAAGAATATATTTGCATACATATATTTCGTAATTATTTATTGGTCTATTTTAAATAAAAATATAATTTTCGAGATTTATTAATATTAATATTTTATTGTTCAAAAAGATATTTAAAATATTTATTATTTTCAAAATTATTATTATAGGTATTTTGAAAAATATTTTTGGAAGTTATTGTGGCCATTTAAATCTTGATTTAATTTTTGGATTTATTTAAATAGATTAAACTAATATCTATATTTGAAAATGATTTGATTTTAGACCAAAAGAATTTAATTGGATTTAGATTTGGATTTGGATTGATTTAAATTAAATTGCAAACTATCTATTTTGGGTTTAACCCAAATCATAATCCTTATCTTATTGGGAATTCCCACATCCTATAAATGGACAGGTACTCCTCCAATTCATTATTCATCCACACAAATATTTCTTCCACCACAAGTGTAGTGCCCCGTGTCCATGTCCGTGTTCCACGTCCCAAATTCTTATTCCATCCATTACAAATACATTTATTTCCCGCGTCCGACAAACCCGGACGCCAATCCATCCCGTGTCTCGCAGGACACTTCTCCCAGCCGTTGTGTCGGACACTCCCGACTTAAACCTA
This sequence comes from Iris pallida, assembly GCA_029216955.1. Taxonomy (NCBI): domain Eukaryota; kingdom Viridiplantae; phylum Streptophyta; class Magnoliopsida; order Asparagales; family Iridaceae; genus Iris; species Iris pallida. The sequence continues at coordinate 17,181,478 of JANAVB010042420.1, forward strand.
ACCCTAACCCTAATTCCTAATTTTGCTGTCACCATGTCCTCGTCCCTGTCCAGCATCCGTATACAGGAGAACATCGCCAGAATCGCCTACAAACACCACGCCATGATCACCACCACCCTTTCGGCAACCGCCCTGTTCACAGCCCTGCCCCGGCTACCATTGTTTCCGGGCATCACCTTGTTCTCCCCAACACCCGTGTCCTTGACCCCGACCCTCTCCATCATCACCACACAACCACCCCTCGTCGTGGTCCGCCACCGACCATCACCAACACTGGATGCAACCACCATGGCCAAGACCAGCACAGCCACAACCCCGACGTTCCATTCCGGCCAACCCCCATCAAACCACCACACGAGAGAGATAGAGAGAGAAAACCTAACCTCCACTCCGGCCACTGCGATTAGCCACCATCCGCAGCTCCCAGCCCACCGCCGGTGCTCTCCACCAGACGCCGGACCCCATCCGTGCCGCCCTTGCGGCCGAGACCACCGTGCTCCTCTTCTCCGCCTTGCCCACCGACGACCACCGCGAGCTGTCCCTTTTATCCCAACCACCGACGGCGCAGCCGCGTCGCCGGAAACCCCCTCTGCCGCCTCGCCTCCGCCCCATCCTCTTTCCACCGCCGTGACCGAAGCCATCGCCTCCCGCTCCTTCGTCCCTCCACTGCTCCGCAGGTCGCCGTCGCGCCCTCCTGGCACGTCCGCCGCTAGCCGACGCCGCCCCTCTGCCCTAGCCACCGTGGTGCACTTCCGCGCCGAGCGCGCGCCGCCCACCACCATTCCACCGGAACCCCAAACCCCTAGCCTCCGCCGCTCAACCCCAGTTCCCTCTCCGACTCCTCTCTCCGCTCACTCCCATTCCGATCGCACCTTCTCCCCTCTCTCTCCTCTTCGTTCTGACTCTCTACTGTTGTCTTTTTTTCTTGATTTTTTTTTTCAATCACTCTCTCTCCCTCTTTCCGAGAGAGAACTCTCATTAGTAGTTCTCTTTTTGTTTGTTAGTTTTAATTATTATTTGTTTTTATTCCCTTTCTCTTTCTTTTTCTTTTTTTTTTGTTTTTTGTTTGTTTGTTTCTTAAGTTATTAAAGTACTGTTCTCGAAGAGAACAGCTTTTATTATATTAGTTCTACTGTTTCTTTTTGGGTTATTATTATTAAGGTCATTATATTATTTATTATATATATTTTTTGTTATTTTGGGTGTTAGTTGAGATATTTTATATTTTGTATTATTATTATTATTATTATTATTATTATTATTATTATTATTATTATTATTATTATTATTATTATTATTATTGCTAATAGATACATTAAAATTTGTTTATATTTTTATATGTATTCCTAAATTATTTGGGTAGCAAAAATATAGCATTGGAATTTTAAGTTAGGATATGGCTTTTTAGACTATTTTATACTTAAAATTTTCTTATGGGTGTTGGCCCTAAAATAATTTATTAGGATTTCAAAACCTATTATTTTCTTCAAAGTATTATGTAAAAATGATATTTTAAATAGTTATAAATATTCTCAATTTTTGAATGAATAAAAGTATAGATTTTATCAAGATTTTATTAGCCTTAAATAAAACTTCTAATAGTATTTTGTTTCGTTTAAAATATTTTTTGATTTATAGAGATATAGGTTTCAAACTAAAATACTATTTTGACATAACTTAGAATTCGTCCTAAAATGACTTTCGATTTTTGGATATTTGTTTGAGAGCATATTTTGACTAATAGTTTATTTTTCAAAGATTATAAAATATTTTCTAAATTCATATATTTATCAAAATTCCTCCGATTATCTCCAGTCCGTGACTAAGCCCATTACTCCTTTCCTTCAACCAAATTTTGGTCTACCTTATGTCCACCCTAACTAAGTTGACCCTTCTGGACCCGATGGAACTGTCCGTGCCACTATCCGAGGTCCCCTTGTATAGTTGTTGCACCGAAGTCGTAGTTCATGCCACCTTAATCATCGCAGCACACCAGGCGTCCAATCAGGCAAGACACCTTGCCTTTACTGTTTAATTCCTTGCTCAATATCATGCATGTTTTTACTTATTCTAGAAAATATAAATTATACTTGCAAATTAATATATTTTAGTTACATAGGGCTTAGAGTTAAGGGACCACCTTTGTTTGTGTCGCACTCATTTGCCCGACACTTGTGTACCACGAGTCACGAGTCTCATATAGATCTCGGACGTACGTATCGACTGGCCATCGGTGCGCACATGCCGTGCGATAGGCAATAACTACTAAATAGTTATGGTTGTCTAGAAGACTTAGTGACTTAGCAGTTATTAGGAATGTCGTGATGTGGATTTAGCACGAGTAGTGCATGGGGAGGGTGAAGACAGTTATTAGGCGCAGGGGCTTTCACACCTTTACTTTTCTCTAGATGCCATTTGTGACTCAGTCGAGAGACTAGTGGCCGTGCATTTATTTAATTTTCTCTAGATTCTACTAGTGGCTCGGTTGAAACACAAATGTGTCGTGCATTTACTTTCCTCTAGCTGCCGTTAGTGACTCACCCAAGAGCTAGTGGCCGTGTATTTATTTTTCTCTAGACGCCCCTTAGTTCTCGCTCGAGTGCTAATGGGCCGTGCATTTACTTTTCTCTAGATGCCACTAGTGCCTTGGTTGAAACGCTAACGTGCCGTGTTTCTAGCTTCGGGAGCCCTTGTGTGGAACGTTGTCTTCAAAACGCATTAACACATAGAATGGTTAAGGACCTTTATTTGTTTAGTCGTATATATACTTTTATGTTGAGCTTCTATTATTCAGTTATTGGCATGATATTATGTGTCTTGTTACGTCCCTCTGAGAACCTGGTTATCTCGCTAGGTGTGTGCTATTGTCTTTCGCAGGTGCTTTAGCTCTAGCCGTGACTATCTCTATTTTTTGAGGATGATTGCGCTTGGATCGTCTTCGCTTCGCTCGCCAAAATCTTTCTTTTGTTATGTATTTTTTTTCATAGTTGGTAGTAGATTTGTCTCCGCCCAACTACATGTACCAAATGACAATTTTATAGTTGATTATATGATATCATTTATTCATATATTTTTGTGGATGAGATTAGTATGGTTCTACTGCATTTTACAGCTTATGTATTTATACGAGGATTTTCATATATTGGAGTATACTTCATATGAATACAGCTGGCATGTCTTCGTTCCTAGTCCTACGTATTTTGGGACTGGGGCGTTACATGTTTTTGCGGTGGCCCATGCAGGTCAAGATAAATTGTTTGGTTACTTTACTGTACCAAGCAAGCCTGCGTATATGATTAGAAGTCTAGGCTCTCATCCACATACTTGACCACTTTTCTTGATTTTATCTACCGTTTGACTCATCAATTGCATCTTGCTTGCTTCCTTCCATCCCTATTCTCATCTTCCCTTCGTGCTTGCTAGAGATTGATCCTACTAGTTAATTGTCCCAAAACACCATTAGTTTAATTCTTTAAGTTGGGTAGAGTACCTTATGAACTAGCAACCCCTTTGACCTAGTGACCTATATTAGCAAGCTTATTTAGATCCTAGAATCTAGAGGACCTAACCCGTCTAGCCAACCAAGGACTTGGACAAGAAGACTATAGGACGACTGTATGACTTAGAATCATTTCTGCCTTCTTTTAATCTTAATCTCTCGTGCCTATGTTTTTACCACCTTGACTAATGTTGCTACTATAATCTAGTTTTTGCAAACTCATCCATTTATCGAGTTTGTTCATGACATATGCTATTGAGTGCTCACTAGCCTATTGTCTAATCAGAACCGGTGCATAATGGTCTGATCAACCAAGTGCACTTTGGTTCGCTTTGTCTATTACTCTACGTGGATGGGGACATAATTAAACTTGGCCCTTACAATCTCATCCACGACTGCCTTGACAATTCTTTTAAAATTATTCGATCGTCTTTGAATCACGTATTCGTATTCGATAACGCCTCTTTCGAACTCTATATTGTTTTCGCCTTCACCTATTTTATAAGGACGGAGGCGTTATACTAGAACTTCCTCTAGCCATCCTATCGATTACGACCATATCGTATTATTTTCCTATGATCTAGATCGTAATTTCTTACGGCATGATTTTTGTTATTAATTGTTTTCCATCGATACCCCTTGTGTCCTCTCACCCCCTACAAATTTTTAATTTCGAGGACGAAATTCTTTTAAGTTGGGTAGGATGTAAAACCCCTAAAATTTCTACTATTTTTTTAATTATTAAATTTGGTACTTATTTAAAATTTTGTATTGTACGTCGCGTAGTCGTATTGTACGTCGTATGCGGAAGTTCATTTTTTTCGAATTTGCTCGACGAGTGCGAATATGTGCGAGCGTACATATTTTAGAAAAATATTTTGTTCTATTTTTATAGTTTCAAATAATATAATAATTAATTTTGCTATCATTTCTAAGCTTCATGTTCTTACGTCATTTCTAAAAGTTATTAAATATAAAATAATATTTTTGTATGCTAGAAAAGCATAATTATGTAAAGAATATTTTTGCATACATATATTTCGTAATTATTTATTGGTCTATTTTAAATAAAAATATAATTTTTGAGATTTATTAATATTAATATTTTATTGTTCAAAAAGATATTTAAAAATATTTATTATTTTCAAAATTATTATTATAGGTATTTTGAAAAATATTTTTGGAAGTTATTGTGGCCATTTAAATCTTGATTTAATTTTTGGATTTATTTAAATAGATTAAACTAATATTTATATTTGAAAATGATTTGATTTTAGACCAGAAGAATTTAATTAGATTTAATTGGATTTAGATTTGGATTTGGATTGATTTAAATTAAATTGCAAACTATCTATTTTGGGTTTAAACCAAATCATAATCCTTATCTTATTGGGAATTCCCACATCCTATAAATAGGCAGGTACTCCTCCAATTCATTATTCATCCACACAAATATTTCTTCCACCACAAGTGCAGTGCCTCGTGTCCGTGTCCGTGTTCCACGTCCCAAATTCTTATTCCATCCATTACAAATACATTTATTTCTCGCGTCCGACAAACCCGGACGCCAATCCATCCCGTGTCTCGCAGGACACTTCTCCCAGCCGTTGTGTCGGACACTCCCGACTTAAACCTAACCCTAACCCTAATTCCTAATTTTGCTGTCACCATGTCCTCGTCCCTGTCCAGCATCCGTATACAGGAGAACATCGCCAGAACCGTCTACAAACACCATGCCATGATCACCACCACCCTTTCGGCAACCGCCCTGTTCACAGCCCTGCCCCGGCTACCATTGTTTCCGGGCATCACCTTGTTCTCCCCAACACCCGTGTCCTTGACCCCGACCCTCTCCATCATCACCACACAACCACCCCTCGCCGTGGTCCTCCACCGACCATCACCAACACTGGATGCAACCACCATGGCCAAGACCAGCACAGCCACTACCCCGACGTTCCATTCCGGCCAACCCCCATCAAACCACCACACGAGAGAGATAGAGAGAGAAAACCTAACCTTCACTCCGGCCACTGCGATTAGCCACCATCCGCAGCTCCCAGCCCACCGCCGGCGCTCTCCACCAGACGCCGGACCCCATCCGTGCCGTCCTTACGGCCGAGACCACCGTGCTCCTCTCCTCCGCCTTGCCCACCGACGACCACCGCGAGCTGTCCCTTTTTTTCCCAACCATCGCCGGCGCAGCCGCGTCGCCGGAAACCCCCTCTGCCGCCTCGCCTCCGCCCCATCCTCTTTCCACCGCCGTGACCGAAGCCATCGCCACCCGCTCCTTCGTCCCTCCGCTCCTCCGCAGGTCGCCGCCGTGCCCTCCTGGCACGTCCTCCACGAGCCGACGCCGCCCCTCTGTAGTGCCCCGTCCCGCAAAGTCAATCGGAGGAATCGAAACGCCGACTGCATTCGGCCTTAGCCTCGCAACGGCTTGCTCGGAGACATCGCTCAGGTGGGGTAGTTTCGGTGAACTCTCCTCATCTTTGCCTTCACATAATAAATCGTGTTTTCAACTTGCACAAGTTAGGCTTGATAATAAAAGCTACGCATCCACATAGCTAAGGGAATAATCCCGACGATTTGAATCGAGTTAGAACATGGAAAACAGCCCACGGTCGGCTTAGAGTTGGTGCACGGCGTGCTTTGAAAATGACACTCGGTCCTTCGTCCCGTGGCTTGGGAGAAGGAAAGTTGGTCTTCGGTACAAAAGCTGAGAGTTAGCCTAAGTCATAGGCGTCGCCCGCACAAAATGCTTGCTGAAGCATGCTCGGTCCTGTCCGCAAGGCTTGGCATAGCCTTTGCTCGTCCCTTGGGTTATGTTGTAGGCTTGAGTGAGTTAGGCAAAGTTATGTCGGTCGACCTAAGTTATTCTACGAACTGTCCCGCTCATTCTGCGGTTGTCAAGATAAATAGTCCTACGACCCCAAGGCCCGTCATATGAAGTATGACTTGGACGACAGCGTTGCGTAGAACACGAGTCAGTTTAGAGGCACGAGCCACGGTTGGTTCAGTGGAAAGTTAGCCACGGTCGGTCAATACTTAAGGAAACATGATATGTTCAAGTTAAGTTGGAAGGCTATGCAGTAGCCGTTCCCTGAGTTCAAAGAACGTTAAGTCTAAGCGATGGTTAGTCGCCGAGAGGAAAAATGTCGGGACTGTGGTTTAGTCGCCGAGGCAACCCTGGTTAGGGGCTCTGCAAAGAAAGTGCAAAAAGTGGAAAGAATAAAACAAAGGAACTGTGATAATAATAAGACCTTGCATTACGTTAAGTCTAGAAGTTAGCGTAGGCGCGTGGTCATGGACGACTTGTCGACAAGGGGCAGTTCTTCGAGCGGCAACCCGGGGCCACGGGACCGACTCGGCCTAGGAAGAACTGAGGGTAGCCGAGCTGGGTAATAGGCAATTGGTAGTACGGGGACTTGCATCGGGTCTCGCTACTTGCGTTGCAAGGGTCCCGTTTGCCAGGCTACGTCCAAAATGGCTGGATAGGCCAGTGACCTTTCATATAGACGTGTCGGCACGGGCGGCAATCCGCGTGGGTGCCTTTGGATTGAGTTGAATATGTATGAGTTAAAGAGACACAATGTCTGAGCCTAAGATTTGGCTACAGCGAAGGCGACGTGCTTCGGCACGAGATATGGCGTCGAGTGTTAAGTTGTTAGGCACGGCCGCGTTGTCACAACACAAGTGTAGGCGAGACTAAGCGAGGAGGCACTGCCTCGGTAATATTGAAGCACGAATCGAGTATGGCACGACCGAGTCGTTAAGTCCCAGAGTTTGGCACAAAAGACAAGTATAAGTCGGTGCGTCGACAATGCAAGCACGAGAAAGGTCTAGAGGCAAGGAAATGGAGTCCTTCGTGTAGTTGCGTCTCTGATTATGGCCGTAAGGCAAACACGACCTGATAGGTTAACGTTGTTGGCACGAGGAGTGGTCTAGAGACAAAGTATGAGTTAACGTTGACGTTGCAAGCACGGGATGGTTCTAATACACGAGTTGCGCTAAGGCGCCGGTCCTAAAACTGATCCTAAGGCAAGAATAGAAAGACAATCGTAAAAAGGGTTTATGTTGCACAAAGTAAATGAATGTGTTGGTTTCGTATGGGTGGGCGAGAAGCTCACTCCACCAGTACAGTGGTACTGACACCCACACAGTGTTTCATGTGCAGGCACAGGTAGAAGCTCGTGGTGCGGAGCTTGCTTGGATGCGTCGAGGCACGGAGTTCCTTGGCGAGTCGAAGCGTACAGCTGCGTGATCTGAAGACTTATACAGGACATAATGTATGGACATCGCCTTCCGAAGCTTCCGCTGGATTTAAGTATTGTATCGAGAGATGAGAGAGAGCAGAGTGACTTGTAAATGAGAGAAAAGTGAGCACGAGAGACATTGTAATTTGGCCCTGCGCCCACAAATGTAATCTTGTATTCAATATCAATAAAGAGCTTCTTTTAAATGACTTGTGTTCCTGTGTTACTTGTTCTTAACTTTCGCTGTATGTTTCAATATTTCTGCTTGGGATTTCTGTGCGACGACCCCGTCGCCGCCGATGTAATCGGCCGTTATGGAACTGCCTTGCACGAGCGCAATCTAGGCTCGTGCGACATCATGCCTTAGCGAGGACGATCGCTCCTACGGGAGCGGGGCGTGACATAGTGGTATCAGAGCACGGCTTTACGTCCTTGGACCGTCGATTGAATTCTTTAACTTCGATGTTTCCGCAAAACTCTGTTGCTTCCGCAAGTTGTTATCGTTGGTGCGCTCTCTCTCAAATGTCCATCGGCATGTCCATACAATAAGTCTAAATATTTTCGAAAGCTCGTACAAGCGTTCAATCTAACGCATCGGTAGGCCGTTGCCAAATGCGTCGATAAGGCCTTTGTGCCGACCGATGTTAAACATGACTCGATAGAGAAAACATGCTAAGTTAGCAAGTCGCATGCATGCCTAATTAGTCCAACGTCGACCCTAGCAATTGAGCATGCAAACTCGGAATATAGTCCGCACGGAATGGCTATGCACACGGCCTTTTGGCTAAGCTGTGTTGCGCATCGCGCACCTCGACCCTTGGTGCAAATGAGTCGCGAGCGATATCAAGTATCGCTTGGTCGGGAAAGAAGATACACTTAGAGTGTCTATCGATAGGAACGCTATCGAACTAACGCTTAGGCGTACACGAAAGATTGACTTGGATTTCGAGGAAATAGTACGAACGACTTAGTGCGTCGTTGCGACGCGAGCGACTACGCTAGCGATTCGTCGAACGAATTCGAAGGATGTCTTAGCGAATGACGCGAATGTGATTGAGGACTAGATTGTATGGCTTGAATCCGAGTGGTGTATGTGATAGGTTCGGAAGAGAATAAGAATGAGTGTCGACGACTAGTCGAGTGGCTCGAATCTGAGTGGTGTATGGTTCGTCTTGGAAATTGTTCGAGTGAATATTGAGGATTACGAGTAATCAGCGAGGCGATGCGATCGCGCAAAGCCTTAGAACGCATCACGCTTAGTTGGTCGTGACTTCGAATGTCCCAAACGAGCATCTCGTTCGGACAACTTGTGAATGAGCAACGCGAGTTAGAAAACGATTCGGAACGATGAATGAAAATGAATGGTCTTGATCGAGGAAACTTAGAGGATCATGCGTGCGATATCGGATTGATGCAACTAAAATGTGACTTGAGTTTTGAATAACGAGCTTGAGAAAAAGCGACTGAACTTGATCTTGAGTATCGAGAAAATTGAGGAATATCCAGTTCGGACGACAGCATCAATGTACGACTCGAAATTGGTTGCAAGGAAGATCGTCAGGTTACGCATATCGTCAATGGTATTGAGGCGTATCAAAGATCGATATGCGATAACTCGGGGGTACTCTGACTCGGCAAATGACGATCGTGCAAATATCATTGTTCCGATGGATGTTATAATCGAGATGTTAAAATGTGTCGAGGAAAAGATAGACTTGGCTCAAGGATTTTCTAAGTTGAATGAATGACGATCGAACTTGGCTTGGATGAAAACTGGAATGTTTGGATTTGCTTCGTCGACGACCACAACGTTGATGTTCTTGTCTTATGCGAGCGCTACTCCAGCCTCGCACATGCGTCATGCCGATTAGGGCGATCACTCTGCGTGAGCGCTGGTATGGTGATTCATACAGCGGGAGTGGTCAAACTTGCACGGTACGACAATTTGTGCTTCGACTTGTGGTTTGACGTGAAGATAGACTCGAGATTGAATCGGTGTGCTTGTCGATTGAACTTGAGGATTGAGTAGGTCCAATCCGCGTATCGAGAATGAATGAGTCTAAACTCAAACAAGAGTTACGCTCCGATGAGAATGATTATTCCGCGGGAGCGTTGCGTGGTGATTCACGAACCGTCGTGGATAATCGGACTCGCGTGAGATTGGGGTGCAACGTATTGTCGAGCGAGACGACCTCGTGATCGAATACATGAATTGGTTAGAATTGGTGAATTGAAGGGATTTGAATATACGCAACGCGTGCCGTAATGCGAATTAGGTGATCGTGCTCGATGTTTAAAAATCTGAGTGACGCGAGCTTGGGTAGAAAATTTCGTACTACCGACTTTGGTTTGACCCTAGGATTGGGGTCAGTATTGGCATTATTGTTGGGGAACTATGATTCCAATCCTGACATTGACTTAGCCTCGAAAAGAAATAGCCTAGCGGTTAGGCGAGACGCCCTGTTGCAAGTGTTAGCTAATCGAAAAGATTGATCTTGAGGATTGGAATGCATGGAAATCACGAATATAGGAAACCCTGCTCACGAGACTCGGCTGACATGCATATATTTCTGGGATGCCTGGGTATGTGCACGATGCGACTCGAGTGAGAATGACAATTCTCTATCATGCGGCTTGGCTGAATGCATGTATTTTGGAGACGCTTGGAATGCGTGCACGATCCAGCCAAGTGATACGACGAGTTCAAGCAAGGCTTGAAAGATGGGAGTGTGTCGAGATCTTGAAATCGTGTTAAAGGAAAGATTGATAATAGTGCGAGTGTGGCTCAAACTCAAGGATGCGCGTAGGCGTATTCTGCTCGACTGCGATAGTCCCGTGTCTAGGTACGACTAAGTCTTGGCCATAGAAATGGTAGGATAGCTTGCCTTCAGGAAAGTCTCGAGGACGAGACTTGTTCTGAGTGGTGTATGATGTAGTGCCCCGTCCCGCAAAGTCAATCGGAGGAATCGAAACGCCGACGGCGTTCGGCCTTAGCCTCGCAACGGCTTGCTCGGAGACATCGCTCAGGTGGGATAGTTTCGGTGAACTCTCCTCATCTTTGCCTTCACATAATAAATCGTGTTTTCAACTTGCACAAGTTAGGCTTGATAATAAAAGCTACGCATCCACATAGCTAAGGGAATAATCCCAACGGTTTGAATCGAGTTAGAACATGGAAAACAGCCCACGGTCGGCTTAGAGTTGGTGCACGGCGTGCTTTGAAAATGACACTCGGTCCTTCGTCCCGTGGCTTGGGAGAAGGAAAGTTGGTCTTCGGTGCAAAAGCTGAGAGTTAGCCTAAGTCATAGGCGTCGCCCGCACAAAATGCTTGCTGAAGCATGCTCGGTCCTGTCCCGCAAGGCTTGGCATAGCCTTTGCTCGTCCCTTGGGTTATGTTGTAGGCTTGAGTGAGTTAGGCAAAGTTATGTCGATCGACCTAAGTTATTCTACGAACTGTCCCGCTCATTCTGCGGTTGTCAAGATAAATAGTCCTACGACCCCAAGGCCCGTCATATGAAGTATGACTTGGGCGACAGCGTTGCGTAGAACACGAGTCGGTTTAGAGGCACGAGCCACGGTTGGTTCAGTGGAAAGTTAGCCACGGTCGGTCAATACTTAAGGAAACACGATATGTTCAAGTTAAGTTGGAAGGCTATGCAGTAGCCGTTCCCTGAGTTCAAAGAACGTTAAGTCTAAGCGATGGTTAGTCGCCGAGAGGAAAAATGTCGGGACTGTGGTTTAGTCGCCGAGGCAACCCTGGTTAGGGGCTCTGCAAAGGAAGTGCGAAAAGTGGAAAGAATAAAACAAAGAAACTGTGATAATAATAAGACCTTGCATTACGTTAAGTCTAGAAGTTAGCGTAGGCGTGTGGTCATGGACGACTTGTCGACAAGGGACAGTTCTTCGAGCGGCAACCCGGGGTCACGGGACCGACTCGGCCTAGGAAGAACTGAGGGTAGCCGAGCTGGGTAATAGGTAATTGGTAGTACGGGGACTTGCATCGGGGCTCGCTACTTGCGTTGCAAGGGTCCCGTTTGCCAGGCTACGTCCAAAATGGCTGGATAGGCCAGTGACCTTTCATATAGATGTGTCGGCACGGGCGGCAATCCGCGTGGGTGCCTTTGGATTGAGTTGAATATGTATGAGTTAAAGAGACACAATGTCTGAGCCTAAGATTTGGCTACAGCGAAGGCGACGTGCTTCGGCACGAGATATGGCGTCGAGTGTTAAGTTGTTAGGCACGGCCGCGTTGTCACAACACAAGTGTAGGCGAGACTAAGCGAGGAGGCACTGCCTCGGTAATATTGAAGCACGAATCGAGTATGGCACGACCGAGTCGTTAAGTCCCAGAGTTTGGCACAAAAGACAAGTATAAGTCGGTGCGTCGACAATGCAAGCACGAGAAAGGTCTAGAGGCAAGGAAATGGAGTCCTTCGTGTAGTTGCGTCTCTGATTATGGCCGTAAGGCAAACACGACCTGATAGGTTAACATTGTTGGCACGAGGAGTGGTCTAGAGACAAAGTATGAGTTAACGTTGACGTTGCAAGCACGGGATGGTTCTAATACACGAGTTGCGCTAAGGTGCCGGTCCTAAAACTGATCCTAAGGCAAGAATAGAAAGACAATCGTAAAAAGGGTTTATGTTGCACAAAGTAAATGAACGTGTTGGTTTCGTATGGATGGACGAGAAGCTCACTCCACCAGTACAGTGGTACTGACACCCACACAGTGTTTCATGTGCAGGCACAGGTAGAAGCTCGTGGTGCGGAGCTCGCTTGGATGCGTCGAGACACGGAGTTCCTTGGCGAGTCGAAGCGTACAGCTGCGTGATCTGAAGACTTATACAGGACATAATGTATGGACATCGCCTTTCGAAGCTTCCGCTGGATTCAAGTATTGTATCGAGAGATGAGAGAGAGCAGAGTGACTTGTAAATGAGAGAAAAGTGAGCACGAGAGACATTATAATTTAGCCCTGCGCCCACAAATGTAATCTTGTATTCAATATCAATAAAGAGCTTCTTTTGAATGACTTGTGTTCCTGTGTTACTTGTTCTTAACTTTCGCTGTATGTTTCAATATTTCTGCTTGGAATTTCTGTGCGACGACCCCGTCGCCGCCGATGTAATCGGCCGTTATGGAACTGCCTTGCACGAGCGCAATCTAGGCTCGTGCGGCATCACGTCTTAGCGAGGACGATCGCTCCTACGGGAGCGGGGCGTGACACCCTCTGCCCTAGCCACCGTGGTGCACTTCCGCGCCGAGCGCGCGCCGCCCACCACCATCCCACCGGAACCCCAAACCCCTAGCCTCCGCCGTTCAACCCCAGTTCCCTCTCCGACTCCTCTCTCCGCTCACTCCCATTCCGATCGCACCTTCTCCCCTCTCTCTCCTCTTCGTTCTGACTCTCTACTGTTGTCTTTTTTTCTTGATTTTTTTTTCAATCACTCTCTCTTCTTCTTTCCGAGAGAGAACTCTCATTAGTAGTTCTCTTTTTGTTTGTTAGTTTTAATTATTATTTGTTTTTATTCCCTTTCTCTTTCTTCTTCTTTTTTTTTGTTTTTTGTTTGTTTGTTTCTTAAGTTATTAAAGTACTGTTCTCGAAGAGAACAGCTTCCATTATATTAGTTCTACTGTTTCTTTTTGGGTTATTATTATTAAGGTCATTATATTATTTATTATATATATTTTTGTTATTTTGGGTGTTAGTTAAGATATTTTATATTTTGTATTATTATTATTATTATTATTATTATTATTATTATTGCTAATAGATACATTAAAATTTGTTTATATTTTTATATGTATTCCTAAATTATTTGGGTAGCAAAAATATAGCATTGGAATTTTAAGTTAGGGTATGGCTTTTTAGACTATTTTATACTTAAAATTTTCTTATGGGTGTTGGCCCTAAAATAATTTATTAGGATTTCAAAACCTATTATTTTCTTCAAAGTATTATGTAAAAACGATATTTTAAATAGTTATAAATATTCTCAATTTTTGAATAAATAAAAGTATAGATTTTATCAAGATTTTATTAGCCTTAAATAAAACTTCTAATAGTATTTTGTTTCGTTTAAAATATTTTTTGATTTATAGAGATATAGGTTTCAAACTAAAATACTACTTTGACAGAACTTAGAGTTCGTCCTAAAATGACTTTCGATTTTCGGATATTTGTTTGAGAGCATATTTTGACTAATAGTTTATTTTTCAAAGATTATAAAATATTTTCTAAATTCATATATTTATCAAAATTCCTCCGATTATCCCCAGTCCGTGACTAAGCCCATTACTCCTTTCCTTCAACCAAATTTTGGTCTACCTTATGTCTACCCTAACTAAGTTGACCCTTCTGGACCCGATGGAACTGTCCGTGCCACTATCCGAGGTCCCCTTGTATAGTTGTTGCACCGAAGTCGCAGTTTATGCCACCTTGATCATCGCAGCACACCAGGCGCCCAATCAGGTAAGACACCTTGCCTTTACTGTTTAATTCCTTGCTCAATATCATGCATGTTTTTACTTATTCTAGAAAATATAAATTGTACTTACAAATTATTATATTTTAGTTGCATAGGGCTTAGAGTTAAGGGACCACCTTTGTTTGTGTCGCATTCATTGGCCCGACACTTGTGTACCACGAGTCACGAGTCTCATATGGATCTCGGACGTACGCATCGACTGGCCATCGGTGCGCACATGCCGTACGATAGGCAATAACTGCTAAATAGTTATGGTTGTCTAGAAGACTTAGTGACTTAGCAGTTATTAGGAATGTCGTGATGTGGATTCAGAGTAGTGCATGGGGAGGGTGAAGACAGTTATTAGGCGCAGGGGCTTTCACACCTTTACTTTTTTCTAGATGTCATTTGTGACTCAGTCGAGAGACTAGTAGCCATGCATTTATTTACTTTTCTCTGGATGCACTAGTGCCTCGGTTGAAACACAAATGTGCCGTGCATTTACTTTTCTCTAGCTGTCGTTAGTGACTCACCCAAGAGCTAGTGGCCGTGCATTTATTTTTTTCTAGACGCCCTTTAGTTCTCGTTCGAGTGCTAATGGGCCGTGCATTTACTTTTCTCTAGACGCCACTAGTGCCTTGGTTGAAATGCTAACGTGCCGTATTTCTAGCTTCGGGAGCCCTTGTGTGGAACGTTGTCTTCAAAACGCATTAACACATAGAATAGTTAAGGACCTTTATTTGTTTAGTCGTATATATACTTTTATGTTGAGCTTCTATTATTCAGTTATTGGCATGATATTATGTGTCTTGTTACGTCCCTCTGAGGACCTGGTTATCTCGCCAGGTGTGTGCTATTGTCTTTCGTAGGTGCTTTAGCTCTAGCCGTGACTATCTCTATTTTCGAGGATGATTGCGCTTGGATCGTCTTCGCTTCGCTCGCCAAAATCTTTCTTTTGTTATGTATTTCTTTTCATAGTTGGTAGTGAATTTGTCTCCGCCCAACTACATGTACCAAATGACAATTTCATAGTTGATTATATGATATTATTTATTCATATATTTTTGTGGATGAGATTAGTATGGTTCTACTGCATTTTACATCTTATGTATTTATACGAGGATTTCCATATATTGGAGTATACTTCGTATGAATACAGCTGGCATGTCTTCGTTCCTAGTCCTACGTATTTTGGGACTGGGGCTTTACAAGGAAGATATCCCGATCTACATCTTATTCTCGATCACCTTGAGCAAGGCAAGTATACTCCTCGGATTTGTCCATTACTTCATGTCTTATATTTTTCTATATTCATGCTTGTACCTTCTTATTGACACGATATTGCATGATCTTGTCTTGTATCTTGTTTCATGAGTTTACTTGTGTCTGGGAGGGAAAATACTACAGATGTGTGATTAAACCTAAGTTACAATTTATGTGAATAGCTTAGGCCCCGCATCGTGCACGCGGGACCGAAGCCGTACCATTTCATGTTTCCTGAATCTACCCAAGCCGATCACACACTCTGGATGTATTTCGATATACTGCACATGTCAGGATCATTGTATATTTTACGTTCAGGCTTCATTTCATGTTTTTTGTATTTATTTCTCAGTATTCATGTTCATGTTTCATTTCATGGTCTTATTTCTCGTACTTTTTTTTTTGTATTCATTTCCATATCATGATGTTCATGTTCATTTCCCTGGATATACTTAGCTCCGCTCCTGACTAGGATATGTTGCAGGTGTACTTACAGGATATTGTTCTACCTTATGGGCCAAAGCCTGGGATCTTAGCTGAGCAGGATGGAGCCATGACTTAGCTTGAGGTTTCAGGTTTAGATTGTTTTAGCTCTTCCTCTAGATATTGTATGTTGTAAGTTCATAGTATTTTTCTTCTTGTTGTCTCTAGTACTTTTATGATATTGTGATCGATGGATTATGGTGATCATTCTGGAAACGTTTTATAGATGTTGTGATTGTGCACATTGATGTTTATCTGGTTAGATTTTCCTAGCTTGGTACAGCTTACTTCGTCGTGTCTAACGACGAAGACTGGGCGTGTCCGACTCGTGTCCGATTATTCGGGAGCGGGTCGTGACACATGATGCCTCGAAAGGTGTTCAGGACCTTTGGGTCGTTCGGTTGACAAACATTGAGTTGAGGCATGATGCCATTGAACATTGAAACGAAGTATGAAATGTAAGAACATAGAAAGTTAATAAAAGAAATACGAGATGATAAAGTCTAAGTCTCGGACTCAAGACTATGTTTGGTCGTTTGATAAAGTCTGAGCCTCATGCTCAAGACTATGTTTGGTTGTTTGAATAATAGGGCGTTGCATGGTCGAATGAACTTGAGATAATTGTGATAATCTTTCGTGCACGGAACGTTCCCTCCGAACGGGTAACACCGGGGCACCGGGACCGTTCGGCCTAGGAGGGATATAATCTTTGATGGGCGCTCATCTGTAAAGGCCGATTAGCACCCGATTATAGATGTGAAAAGCCGCAAATGATGGTAGGCACGCGGTATGTTTCGGTTGTTGGGATAGCAACCCAACCCGTGAAACGTCGGGCTACCCAAATTTGAGAAAGAAAAGAAAGAAAGAAAAGAAAGAGAGAAAAGAAAGAAAGAAAGAAAGAAAGAAAAGAAAGAAAGAAAAGAAAGAAAGAAAGAAATGCCTTCAGTCCATTTTGGCGCGAATACGCCAACGACCATTTCATATAGTTAAGGAACAATGGGTTGAAAGTGCAGGCGCGTACGTGTCCCGCACATAGATCCTGCATAGAGACCACTTATAACATGACAGGAAAGGAATGGGACGTATTCACCTTGCGTCGGTGCAAGGGCGAGTGTGTCTATGCTGGTAAGAAGTCGCGCCACAAAACAAACACAAGATTGTTTGCCTGCTTGCCTATTCAATTCGAATAACATGCTTTCCATGATAACATGCGTTACTGCTTTCGAATATGCCATAGAATCGACCCTAAGGAGAATATAGCAAGATCATAAGCTAAGTTGCATGATTGAACATAAATACTAAAATGTCGATTTAGAAGGAAGGTCTTTGCATCAGTACATGCGAGGACGAACGTACTGATCCCCCACCAGCTTTCATGCAGGGTGCAGGGAATGGATTGCTCGCGGCGGAGTTTCGCTTGAACGCGTTGAGGCTTGGAATGCCGAAGCGTATTGAGGCATGCGACCGCATTGACGCTCGGACATGCAACAGGATTGATGCGGCCGAGATATAGAAGGTATGATGTATGGAATGGTGAAATCCTTTGTGGGCAAGAGAGAACCTGAGTGTTGTAGCCAACCTGGCAAATTTAGTTGGGCTATTGAAAGCCTTTGTAATCTCAGTTCGAATATCAATAAAGAGAATTGTTTCGTATACTCTGTTTTTCTTTCGTTGTTAATATCAAATCAAAGATAACCATTTGAGAACTTGTCATCTTGCCTTGCACGAGCGCAACTCCAGGCTCGTGCAGCATCACGCCCCCTGCGAGGACGATGATTCGGGTGATTCCGGGTCGGGGCGTGACACACTGCACCACAATTGTTTTGTATCAAAAGAGGGTCATGCTACATACTAGTTCTATTTTAAATACAAGAATATATATATATATATATATATATATATATATATATATATATATATATATATATAATTTTATTTTTTATTTTTTGACCCTCATACTCTTTGGGCTCTGGGCGGTCGTCCTGGCTGCCTGGGCCAGGGCTGGCCCCGTCCAAATGTCATATACTAGAATACCAAGAGACAAGTTGGTTAGTCAGAATAAAGAACAAAAAATTGGTGCAGTCGTTGTCAAAATTATTTCCCACTTCTTTCGCTCTAACAGTCTGACGTTCTCAATCTCCTCTACCCTTTCGTTGTTGTCAATCTCCTTTGTGTGTGTATTTCTTGGTCCTCTTGGAGGTAACAGAACATGAGAATAAGTTACAATTTTTTTTTATTATTATTGTTATCATATGAACTATCCCAAACATTGTTAGCTTTTTATTTATTTAATTGCCTAGTATATTAATTTTATTTTTGGTTTGGAACATCTTCAGTTTTGGTAGAATTTTATTATGACATATATTATTTTGGATATTATATTATATTTAATTTATTATTCTATTTTTTAAGTTTTGTGTTGATAATACTATTGTATCATCGTCTATGAAAAAGAAAATATATATGAACATTAGGCTTTGAGGGCATTATTTTTAGAGTTTGCCTCAGGATCTCAAAATCTACGGCACTGCATTTTAGATTGCAGTTACATTTTATTCTTAATTCTATTTGGTGCCAAACGTGAGGGACAAGGCAAACTATTTGTGTTTCTGATGGAAGTTTTTTTTTTCTTCAAACAGCCCACTAATTTCGGAACAAATTTGCATTTTCAAAATACTAGTCTAACCGAAAATGGACGTTTGGACAGTGGGACAAAATGTACCTACAATCCAAACTAATCCTTAGTCTGTTGAAATAAGTAGCACAAAGAAATGGTGGTTAATCTTTATAAATTAGAAGCAACCACCATAAACGCCTACGAATTTACTTTGCTCTATCGTTCTACAAACGGTCGAGTATCGGTTACTTACATAAAGCTCGAAACAAAAGTACTCATTGTGAAACCCCAAAATTTGGTCCGTTGAGGTTGTGGGATGAAAGTTTGATTCGTTTATATGGGTGCTTGGGTATTATGAGTACATCCGTGTTAATTGTTTTAACAAGTCGGACCTTTGCGCATGTGGACGGGACATGACAAATGGCATCAGAGCTATCTAATAGATTGTACGAGTACGCATCCAGATTCACCATTTTGGAAAATAAAGTTGTGGCTTATGCACGGGTCATGTCCATCTATACCAACTACGACAACAGAGATCCACATTAATCAGAACTGCCGAAGTTCCGAACGCAGACCTGATCCTCCAATTTCCATACTGGTTTCCGTTGTTATGTGCAATAACCTGGAAACGTTATTTATTGAAATGCAAATTTGAACACAAATTTCAACTGGTAATTAAAAATTACATGCTTATATTATGATTTGAGCTAAAATGTAAGCATTTGTTATGCAACACAAAAACTGGAGGTCATGTTCCTTCTTATAGCTCCTCTATACATATAGTATACTAAACAAATATTAAAAAGTGTAGATTTTTACTTCAACTCACATCATAATTGAAAGAAATAATCCACTTTCTCTTAGAATCGACCCACCCAGCCACAGCCAGGATGTACTACGTCTCCTTCTGGATGTGCTATGTCTCCACCTGCTAATCACTAGCCAGAAAGCTTTGACGAGAGTTTAATTTTCATCCAATGATGCCAGAGCCACTGAACTGATCCATGAACTCTCAAATGCCTGACCAGTCAGCTTCTCGATGCCTTCTATTGATTCAGCTCTGTTGAAGAAATAGGAGGCATCGAGAAACTGACTAGTCAGCAGACCATTAGCTTTCCCATACATGCGGTTGCTGCAGGTCATCGACTCCCAGTCATCTTGAATTTCTTGATGCATGTGTTGCTGCAGAATGCTGCTTTATCTTTACATCCGGGCTCATTTACTACTTTACGTAGCTTAATAGGGGGGGGTGGTCTGCATAAAGAAGCCATTGGGACGACGAATACCACCCAAAAAGTCTGGCAAAAACACTGGACAGTCTCGAAAAGGTGGAGGGCCAGTAGAGGAAATAATTTCGGCTTTTTTGTTACGAGTGTAGCTACTCTTGTTGATTGTACTAGCCATGCTGCTAGCGAGCCCTGAGACAGCAAGTTGATATTAATTCCATATATATGAAATGATAAAACTCAACTCACTAATAAGGAAAAGCTGGCGAGGAAACAGGGATTTCATCTCATTCTGCTGCCGCTAACAAGTACAGCTAATAGCCATAATCATCAAGGGCAGAATACGTACTTGAAGCTTTTGAACTCCATGGATCATTCTGTTGCCTCTCTTTTTTTCGTCTTTTCCATCTTCATAACCATAGGGCATAGAGGGGGCAAATTTGTTGCCTTTTGATATTCATGGATCATTCAATGTGAATGACCACCTCTGGAATATTCGTCTGAGAGATCCTGCAAGAAAGGTGAAGCCTGAAGGCGACTTTTACAAACAGATTTATAAAAACATAAACAAATACATATGTTAAATATACTATATTCTCAATATTTAATCTTACATTATTAAGTCTCTATTCTCTATATCACTGTAATTTGGTACGTAGAGCTATATGTCATTAAGGTCTTCTTATTAGGTTTACTCTAATTTGGTATGTACAACAATACGTCATTAAGACATTCCTTTTAGATCTTTGTTTTACTTGGCCTCTAAGTCACCATAGTTTCATATATACTCTTGTACACAAACGTATCATAATCAATAAGAACAAGTCTTCTTCTCAATATCTTTGATGGTAGTATGGTATCAGAGCCGTAATCTCTCCCTCTTAATCCTCCACCAAGAATTTTCTAGCATCAGATGTTCATCTCAGACGAGTTCCGACCTCATCTCCAGTCTGCAACAACCTCCGACGAGTCCCAACCGCTTCAACAGCCCAACGAGTTCCAACCTCAATCTACTGCAACCCGTCTGGTACCTCTTCAATCCATCACGACATCAGCAATCTTCCAGAAGACTACTCTTCTCTTTTGTTCTGCTTATTCCTAAACTTACCATGAACTTAGTGTTGTTGGATACACCTTCACTTTCTCATGCATTGCTTGTATGGTGCAAGATTCTCACACGGCCACAAACATGTCGTAGGGTAAACGGAATATACGAGTTGGAGCATATTCACCTACCTTCTCCTAGTGCATTTTCCAGATCATGTTTATTATCTTCGATGTGCTATCCATGGATCCAAACAAACCCAACGAGCTTGGTGGAGCCCTTTCTGTTGACACAAAGTCACAGTCAACCAGATATTGACTACATTGACTAAATAATATCTGTATAAAATCAATACGACACACGACGTCTGCATTCAGTTCAGGTCAAACGACGGCTCAGCTTCCGATCTCAGTGTATTTTCGAGTCTGTACTTTTGCATTTTATTGAGTCTAGAAGTATGTACTCTGAGTAATGCTGAGCTCTTGGAACTTAGTTTATAAGCCTACCCAAAATCCCAAAGCTCCACCAAAACAAAATTGCCCACAAGTCCCTTTTGTTCCACTCTGTGCTCTGGAGACAGAGTTCGGGCCGAACTCTGCCTCCACACAGAGTTCGGGCCGAACTCTGTCTCCTAAAAATCAGGAACCCTAATTTTAGGGTTAGCTGGATTGCTAGCTGTCCAACGGCCAAATTTTTGAATTTCCCTAACCGAATTCTGGCCGAATTCTGCCTCAAAAATCAGTATAAATAGGGCATGAATTCTCTCATTTTCATTCACTCAATCTTCTCTTCTCTTCTCTCCTACAAGCTCAATAAGCCATACCCTTCCCATCTACTAGCCACAAGCCTCCTAAGTCTCGAGTGCTCAGCATCTCTCAGTTAGGAATCTTGTGCAAGAGTGAAGAAGTCGCTTGGACAATTCCAAGCAAATCGCCACTGCGATTCTCTGTAAGAAGTTGACGTGCTCTTCTGAAGTAAAGGCACGGGTTGTAACTACTATTTCACAAATAGTGGATTTAATCCTGAGCTAGAGTTCTCAGGCCTGGACTAGTCCTCCACGAGGGAAACCAGGTTAAAATCGCCGTGTTTGCGTATGCTCTCTTGTTTCTCTTTTATATTCCGCATTCTACTCTGATTATTCATTGTTAGTGAAAGAGTTATTTTTTAATTGGTTATTTTTATATAAACTCTATTCACCCCCCCCTCTAGAGTTGCCAAACTGTTCTTCAATTGGTATCAGAGCTCTGTTCTCTTTATAAGGATTAACATCCTAAGAGCTGATCCATGGCAACCACACAATCCTTGATCTCCAATCATGGTGAAGGTCAGTCCACTCATAGGCCTCCCCTATTTGATGGGACTAACTATACATATTGGAAAACAAGGATGAGTTTTTATCTGAAGTCTCTAGACTTTGACCTGTGGACTGTCGTAACTGATGGTTACAAAAAGCCCGCCAGAATAGTTGTCGATGGTGACCTCATTGAGAAACCACACGACAAATATTCTGTCGAGGAGAAGAAACAGGCAAGTCTAGATGCTAGGGCTATTAATGCTTTATTCTGTGCTATAGACAGGAACGAGTTTAACAGGGTCTCTACATGCACCACTGCTCATGAAGTATGGAGACTTCTAGAAGTGACGCATGAAGGAACCACTCAAGTCAAGGAATCAAAAATAAGCCGCCTCACTCAAGAGTACGAAGCCTTCAAGATGAAGCCAAATGAGACGATCACTCAAATGTTTACAAGATTCCTCGACATCATCAATCCGTTATCCTCGCTTGGTAAGCAGTACTCAAACCATGAAAAGATCCGCAAGCTACTCAGAGGGTTACCAAAGATTTGGAACCCTAAGGTGACAGCCATCATAGAAGGGAACGATCTCACAACTATGTCTATGGAAACTTTGATGGGCAAGCTCATGACTCACGAGCTTGACCTCAAGGACTTTGAAGAGCCTGCTCCAAAGACTAGGGAGATCGCACTCAAAGCTCATCGACGAAAGGTTGATCACGATGAGACTGAAGATGATAACTCAGATGATGAAGACCAAGCTCTCATGGTACGTAACTTCAAGAAATTCCTTCGCTTTAATCAAAGAAAGAAGGAACCACAAGAAGACGATGAAGAAGAGCCAACCTGCTATGGTTGCAAAAAGACTGGACACGTCAGGAGAGACTGTCCACTCTTAAAGAAGAGCAACCGGTATGAAAAGCCCTACAAGAAGAACTCGTCGAAAAGATATGCCAACACAAGCATTTGGCATGAAAGCGAAACAAGTGACTCCGAGGAAGAAAAGAAATCTCCTCAAGACAAAGCAAATGTGTGCCTCATGGCAAATTCCACCAAGGTATCAAACGAAACTTTAGATGACTTCTCTTTTGATGAACTTGGCGATGCTTTCACTGATTTACTTGATGATCACAAAAAGGTCATCGGTAAATACAAGCATGCCAAGGACAAAATCAAAAGTCTTGAAGACAAGATACAAAGTATGTCTTCACTTCTTGATAATGTTAGAGACACTTCTTCCACTGATGCCACAAATGAAGTATCGAAGCTTAAAATAAGCTTACACGATGCTGAAACACGTATTGAGCAACAAGCTCAAGAGATCACTACTCTTAACACGTTGCTTGCTGAAGAAAAGAGTAGACACAAAATCTCTATGACTAAGATATATGATTTGAATACTAAAGTTGATGAATTGCAAGCTGTTTCTAAAAGATTAGAAACTAAATTGGGAAAACAGGTTGCTCAACCTCAAACCCAATCACATGGGCACAACACCACTCATGCTAGTCAATCTCATCATTCTCATAAAACACATAACCATGCTTTTATGTACACAAACTTTCAATCACGTGCACGTAAGAATACTCCTCATACACATCATACTGCACAAAGACACAGCCAATATCACTCCACATATAGACATCAAACCATGCCACATCAACATGCCATGCCACGTAGACAAAATCATCATGATATGTCACATAGGCAAAATCATCATGTCATGCCACAACATCACACTATGCCATATAGACATTTTCAGCATGCCACTCCTCATAGACAATATTATCATGCTATGCCACATAGACATCATGACCATACCACTCACTCTATGCATAGTCATCATTACCATGCTAACTCTTCACATCATCCTCATCCTGGTACTTATAGATATCATTCACATGCTCCCAGTATAAATACTATCTGTACCTACTGTGGATCACATGGACACATCTCACCACAGTGTAGAGTTAGAAGACTTGTAGACAAGAAAGTATATGCATGGTTTCCGAAGACTAACTTTTCAGGACCCTCAAGAAACTGGGTACCAAAGGTCACATCTACTCTTGATGTAGGTGGACCTTCCCTCTTCAACTGAAAGTAAGTGGATTCTCGATAGTGGATGCTCGCGACATATGACGGGAGACGCAAATCTTTTTGCATCACTATCGATGAAAAGAGAAGGATACGTATCCTTCGGTAACAATCTCAGAGGGCACATAATAGGTAACGGTATCATTGGTCATCCTCCTTCTCCTGTCATAAAGGATGTCTGCCTGGTGACCGAGTTAAAGCATAACCTGCTCAGCATTAGCCATCTTGCTGATCATGGATATGATATTAACTTTGGACAAAACTGTTGCTATATCTATGATAGGTCAACAGGAGACATTGTTTTTGAAGGGAAAAGAGAGGACAATATCTATATTTTCTATCTCTCTATAAATACTAACCATGCAGGTAGATGTTTATATGCCCACAAAGACGAACGACTACTATGGCACCAGCGTCTTGGTCACGCTAATATGGATACTATATCCAGACTATCGACCAAGAAGCTAGTAAGAGGATTGCCAGAAATCACATTCAAAAAGGACACGGTATGTGCAGAATGTGAACTAAACAAAGCCACAAAATCCTCATTTCATTCCATTAACTCTGTAAGTACCACTAGACCTCTGCAATTACTTCATATGGATTTATTTGGGCCTAGTAGAATAGCTAGTCTTGGTGGCAAGCTATATGCTTTTGTGATTATTGATGATTTTTCAAGATTTACTTGGGTTTTCTTTCTCGCTAATAAAAGCGAAGCTATTTCTGTTTTCAAAATCTTTGTAAAGAAAGTTCAAAACGAAAAAGGCTACATGATTACTCGAATCCGAAGTGATCATGGAGGCGAATTCGTAAATTCTGATTTTGAAAATTTTTGTAATACAAATGGTTTTGATCATGAATTTTCTTGTCCGAGAACTCCTCAACAAAATGGTGTTGTGGAGCGGAAGAATAGGACTCTTGGCGATATGGCTAGAGTCATGTTGAATAAATTTTCTCTTCCGAAATATTTTTGGGCTGAGGCTGTAAGTACAGCATGCCACATTTTGAATAGGGTGCTTATTCGTCCCATTACGAAGAAAACACCCTATGAGCTTTGGTTTGGGAGAACCCCAAATGTTTCCTATTTTAAAGTTTTTGGCTGCAGATGTTTTATCCTTAACACCAAAGACAACTTAGGCAAATTTGATGCCAAAGCTGACGATGGTATCTTTCTTGGGTATGCCGCCAAGAGTAAGGGATATAGAGTTTTCAATAAACGCTCACTTATTGTGGAAGAGTCAACTAATGTGACTTTTGATGAAGATAACAGTGCAGCAAATACTCTTGATGATGATGTTGAGCCATCAACTTCCACTCCAATGAATACTCCTACCAAAACTAATTCTCTGGATGGTTTGCCTAAGAAATTTTCTTTCAAACCTTCTCATCCAGAAAATTTAGTCATAGGTGAAGTATCACGTGGAGTTACTACAAGATCATCATTAAGAGACTCTATTGCTAGCACTGCCTTCATTTCACAAGTAGAGCCTAAAAACATTTCTGAAGCTTTTACTGATGAATTTTGGATTTCTGCTATGCAAGAAGAACTCAACCAATTTGAGAGGAGCCAAGTATGGGAACTAGTTCCTAGACCGGCTAATCACTCAATCATTGGTACTAAATGGGTTTTTAGAAACAAAGTAAATGAAGATGGTTCAGTCACACGGAACAAAGCTCGTCTAGTAGCTCAAGGATACAACCAAGAGGAAGGTATCGACTACGATGAGACGTATGCTCCGGTTGCTAGACTAGAATCCATTCGGATGCTTTGTGCTTTTGCCAATCATCAGAACTTTAAATTATTTCAAATGGATGTTAAAAGTGCTTTCTTGAATGGTTTTATTAAGGAGGAAGTTTATGTTAAACAACCCCCTGGCTTTGAAAATCACAAATTTCCCGACCATGTGTTCAAGCTGAAGAAAGCGCTTTATGGCCTTAAACAAGCTCCCAGAGCTTGGTATGAAAGGCTAAGCAGCTTCTTGCTTGAGAAAGGTTTTTCTAAAGGGAAAATTGACACTACACTATTTATCAAATCTTTCAAAGACACCATTTTATTAATTCAGATTTATGTTGATGATATTATTTTTGGGTCTACTGATGAAACTCTTTGTCAAGAATTTGCCAAGTGTATGCAGACAGAATTTGAGATGAGCATGATGGGAGAGCTCAACTACTTTCTTGGTCTGCAAGTAAAACAACTGGCTAATGGAACTTTCATCTGTCAATCGAAGTACACCAAAGACATGCTGAAGAAGTTCGATCTTGATAGCATCAAACCAATCAGTACGCCTATGGCTACTTCAACCAAACTTGAACCAGATGAGAGCGGCAAACCGGTTGATCAACGTAAGTATCGAGGTATGATAGGCAGCTTACTATATTTGACTGCTAGTCGCCCTGATATTATGTTTAGTGTTTGCCTGTGTGCTAGATATCAAGCAAGTCCTAAGGAATCGCACATGACCGCAGTTAAGCGTATCTTTCGATACCTTAAAGGTACGGTTACAGTGGGCCTGTGGTATCCCAAGTCAACATCATTTGACCTCATTGGTTACTCTGATGCTGACTTTGCTGGATGCAAGGTCGACCGTAAAAGTACGAGCGGCACGTGTCATTTGCTAGGAAAGGCTTTAGTCTCATGGTTTAGCAAAAAGCAGAATTCTGTCGCACTATCCACAACAGAGGCTGAATATATAGCAGCTGGGCGTTGTTGTGCACAAATCCTGTGGATGAAGCAAACCCTTGAAGACTACAATTTATCTTTCATGCATATTCCTATATTCTGTGACAATACTAGTGCCATCAATTTAACTAAGAACCCTGTCTGTCACTCACGCACTAAACACATTGAGATCAGACACCACTTTTTGCGTGATCATCAGCAAAATGGCACGATTAACTTA
Source organism: Iris pallida (assembly GCA_029216955.1). Lineage (NCBI taxonomy): Eukaryota > Viridiplantae > Streptophyta > Magnoliopsida > Asparagales > Iridaceae > Iris > Iris pallida. Next base: position 17,208,629 of record JANAVB010042420.1, read on the forward strand.
GAATTTATTGACACTGATCATCAGCTAGCAGATTTCTTTACTAAGCCACTATCCGAAGAGCGCTTTAATTTTCTTTGTCGTGAACTTGGAATCTTAGATGAAGCAGTCATAAATTGAAACTCACCTGCGTAAATATCGAGTATATTGTGATTCCTTTACGAAGAATTTGGTATGGGTACAAGCCGAAAGGGCCCTTCTGACAACAAGGCGTAAAAGCCTAAGCGACACGGTGCACTAGTCTTCAGGACTACCGCTAGCTGGGATCCGGCCCCTGCAGCTAACCCATGGCAAATTTGGACTATTGAACTGCAATATATGTCCTTATTTATTATATGGCTTGTTTCAATTTAATATTGCCTAATTGACTTTTTCTAAAAGTTCATTCTACTTTCTGTATACCTCTTATTTGCATTCAACACTCTTTGTTTTCCCCGACTATCATTTTGTTTATTTATTAAACATTTTCTTCCTGACTTTTGCCTATTTTCAGTTCTGGACTATTGAACCAGAACTCGGGCCGAACTCTGCCCCTATAAGAGTTCGGGCCGAGTTCGGTCCCAAGGGTCCAGAATCGGGATCTGTCTCAGCCGTTGGATCAATTCTCATCCAATGGTCATTAAATCACCCGACCTAAGACTAAGACCTATTTTTTTCGGGATTCCTCTCTCTCCTCCCATTGTTTCCTTCTTCTCCACCTCTTCCACCTCCTTCCTTCCAAACCCTAACCCTAGTTCTTGACCTAGAGAGCTCTATTTCTTCTCAAACTCAAGGAAAAGGGGTTTTGTAACATTCTCTTCGACTGTTTGGTACTCTTTTCAGGTATATCTTTCTCTTCCTATCATTTCCAAGTTCTCATATTTTCTTGACAATGACATCTCGTTTGTTCAAAAGAATGAGAAGGAATCGCAATGAGGGTGCTTCCTCATCGGTTCCTCCTCCTCCGGTTGAACAAGTTGATGAACAACAACCCATACATCCGTTGTTCAATCCGCCTCGTCCCAATGACCCTACCACTTACAACGATCGCTTATTCGTATCGCTAGAAGCCTCAAATGAATGGTTTAGCGATTTTAGAACTCGTCCTGTGTTTGGGGGTCATCCGGTCAACTTCTCTATTTTTGCTCAATATGAGTCTTTATTCCGTGATCTTTGCTTGGACGAACTTGTTGCTTCAAATTCTGTTATTTACAATAGTGCAATTCAACAATTCTATTGTAATATGACTCATGATGCAACCCGCATCTATTCACGGGTAGCTGGCATTGACATTGCATTCACTGATTCTGAGTTGGGGGATTTTCTTGCTCTCCCGGATCTTGATGTATGGGACAAGCTTGTGGAGGCACGTCAACTCCAATTTGTTGACGGTACTTCCCTTGAAGGTTTCAAGGAGGATTTATGTGCTCCTAACGTAAGTCCTCGCAAGCTGAAGGCCAAACACCTGACTCCTTTCTTCTATGAACTTCATCGCATCGTGTTTAATTCTATCTTGCCCAAGGCAGGCTCTACTGATGAAGTCACTTATCTTGAGATTTCTGCCTTATACCATCTCCACTATCGTATTCCATTCAACTTTCCACGGACTATGATGGATTGGATGATCACCTGTCGGAAGAAACCAAGAGCATTGGTTTATCCTCTGTATCTTCCTTTAGTCTTTCGTGCTTTCATCATTCCCATCCATGATTGTCCATTTATGCCTGCACCTGCTTTTCTATCCAAGGCGCGACGCCTTCAGCCTGTCGCGGCCTCTCCCGAGTCATCTGAGCACTCCGCTGATGAGGAGCCTGACGCTCCTCCACTCGGTCAGGATGCCCCTCTTCCTCCTGCCACCCTGGAGTCTATTCAGACTATGCTTCGCGATCGATTTGCTATTGAGGATGATCGCTGGACGCAGCTGGATTACCGTACCACCTTGCAGATCAGTGCCCTTGGGAACTCTCTGCATGATATGCGGTACTCGCTTGCTCGTCATCCTGATTTGCATGTGCCTATTGAGCGGGATCCAGATCGCGCGGGTCATCGCATAGACGATCCGTGGGTCATGAGGTATATGGATCCGGATGATGCTTTTGTGGACCCTCGTCGCTCCTTCCCTGGTCCTTCAGATGTTCCAGGACCCTCTCGTGCTCCGTGACGGAGATTGGCTTGTTTGATGTTGCCGCTGCTGATGATCGTAGTTTCCTAGTTGCTTTAGTTATTTCAGTTATTATGGATTACTGTACTGAATTTATGTCTTACTTTGATGATGTGCTTGACATTTTGGTTGGTGGATGACACTTTATATTTTTCATTCGTAGTTTTATTTCAGTGACTTATTTTATTAGCATTATACTGTTTCTTCTCTGCCTGGTGTGGTTGGCCTCCTATTCATTATTTATACTGCTCTTTACATGTTTTTAAATATACAGTTTCTATGCGTCGTCATATTGTTAACTGACAAAAGGGGGAGAAATAATGTATGTGCCTTTTTGGATATCTGTCGGTGCTTGTTGTGCTTTTGGGAAAATATTATTTATCAGGCCACAGGTTCTATGCATCTTTTACGGGGGAGCTATCTGAGTTCTAGCTCGTCACCGTTCGCTGATTACGGGGGAGCTATCTGATTCTAGCTCGGCTCTGTTTATGGGGGAGCTGTGTTATAGTGATCTGTGTCCAGGTATGAATATTGAAATATACATTTATTATTTTGTCAATTATCAATATGGGGGAGATTGTTGACACAAAGTCACAGTCAACCAGATATTGACTACATTGACTAAATAATATCTGTATAAAATCAATACGACACACGACGTCTGCATTCAGTTCAGGTCAAACGACGGCTCAGCTTCCGATCTCAGTGTATTTTCGAGTCTGTACTTTTGCATTTTATTGAGTCTAGAAGTATGTACTCTGAGTAATGCTGAGCTCTTGGAACTTAGTTTATAAGCCTACCCAAAATCCCAAAGCTCCACCAAAACAAAATTGCCCACAAGTCCCTTTTGTTCCACTCTGTGCTCTGGAGACAGAGTTCGGGCCGAACTCTGCCTCCACACAGAGTTCGGGCCGAACTCTGTCTCCTAAAAATCAGGAACCCTAATTTTAGGGTTAGCTGGATTGCTAGCTGTCCAACGGCCAAATTTTTGAATTTCCCTAACCGAATTCTGGCCGAATTCTGCCTCAAAAATCAGTATAAATAGGGCATGAATTCTCTCATTTTCATTCACTCAATCTTCTCTTCTCTTCTCTCCTACAAGCTCAATAAGCCATACCCTTCCCATCTACTAGCCACAAGCCTCCTAAGTCTCGAGTGCTCAGCATCTCTCAGTTAGGAATCTTGTGCAAGAGTGAAGAAGTCGCTTGGACAATTCCAAGCAAATCGCCACTGCGATTCTCTGTAAGAAGTTGACGTGCTCTTCTGAAGTAAAGGCACGGGTTGTAACTACTATTTCACAAATAGTGGATTTAATCCTGAGCTAGAGTTCTCAGGCCTGGACTAGTCCTCCACGAGGGAAACCAGGTTAAAATCGCCGTGTTTGCGTATGCTCTCTTGTTTCTCTTTTATATTCCGCATTCTACTCTGATTATTCATTGTTAGTGAAAGAGTTATTTTTTAATTGGTTATTTTTATATAAACTCTATTCACCCCCCCTCTAGAGTTGCCAAACTGTTCTTCACTTTCATCAGTCTCTTCTTACAGTTGGCTTTATAGAAAGCCTTGTTGATTATGACATTCTATCGCAGATCATCTCATGGTTATGCCATCACTTCTTTATGTTGATGACATGATTATTACAGTGTTCTTTGCTATCTTCGTGGCACTATGATTAGATCGTTATTATTTTCCTCAGATTCCTCTCTTTCCCTTCGGGCTTATTCTAATGTTGGTTGGGCCGACGACCCAGATACTTGTAATTCGACCACTAGTTTTTGTATATTTCTAGCATCTTCTCTTATATCTTGGCGGAGTAAGTAACAAGAAATAGCGTCACTGAGACAAAATATCGAGCAATGACAGACACTGCTACTGAGCTTAAGAGCTTTAATATATAATGTTGGTATGTTCCTATCAGCTCGAGCATTCGGGAACACAAGTAAACTAACATGGTATCGGAACAAAAGGTCCTTGATTTCAATCCCTCCATCCACAATTAAATTGGTTATATTGCCTAATTTTCCATGTGTAATTCTCCTTCTACTGGGCTAGCCCGAGTGCATGCTTCAGGCCCATCCATGTGCATTACCAGCCTTCACGCGAAGTGAGGTGTTAAGAGCTTTAATATGTAATGTTGGCATGTTCCTTTCAACTCGAGATTTTGGGAATACTGGTTTACACCGGTCCTTAACCAAACCAACCACGTTTGTGTACAAGATGGAAATGAGATGTAAATCATGGAAAAGTGATATGTAACTCCATACGTTTTGTAGATATATCCGCCTTAGATACCCCCACCCACCCCCCACCCAACCCAAAAATAATAATAATCGAATGAGTAAATAAAGAGACCGACATGCCCTCAAAAATGTAAATGTGTTTCAGGTGTATTCTCCTGTTTTAAACCAAGGAAATATGCTGGGATACCCCAATTCGTTCAGAAACTAGAAATGGTGTATTAAACTTTTTACCATTCACTCGAATCCAGCTCAATGCCAAATGACCATCTCCAAAGTCGTGGTCAATGCCAATAGTTTAGGCCTTTTCAACCAAGGTCTTCCGATCAAAGCAAGGTTGCATTCACATCAGATGAAAAGTGGATAGAACTTGATCTGAATGAGGTGGACACAATTAGGTTATATTTGGCAAATCTCTATAAGGTTCTTGGTTATGTATCTATGGAAATTTGTAGAAAAGGCTAGAGAGTTCATACTAATGAAACCCTTGACAAATTGGTATTCATGAAACAGCAACTTGACAAGCTTTCAACGAATTCTATTTAAGATCATTTGAATTATTAAATAAGATAGCTGGAGAATTGACAAATAGCGAAGTGAAGATTGATTATGAAAATAAAGCTTTAATTTTATTAACTTATGTACCATCTGTCATATGAACATCTAGTCACTACCTTACTTTTTGGGTGGGAGAAATACTATCAGATTGAAACAAAACTCAACCAATTCTCGCTTGTCATTTGTAATCACAAAGAATCTTCTAATTGGAAAAAAAAAGTAATTTGAACCAAAATAAGTAGCAAATTTGAAAGATACTGAGAAAGATCCTTCAAGAAAGAATTTTCAGAAATAGAATCACATCCCTGCAACATACTATAAGGTAACCTTATAGAAGAAATAGAGTTAGAGAAGCTGAAGTAGAAGACATAAAATGAGGCTGCACTCAATGGAAGAGAACGATGGCATACTATTTTCTATTCTCTGAGGTTTGAAGACACATAATAGATTCTTCGTTTTTAGAAGTTTGAAGAAACTTAACAGTTTCTAGGTTTTCAGATAAGGGATGTTCCTATCATGTGCATCCAAAAACAGGGAATTTTGTACTTTGATACATGTGAAACTATAAATGATATTGTGCATGTTGGTCGTATATTGCATAGTTTGCAATATCGGTCGATACCGATCCGATACGGCCGATACCGATGCGGTTTGGCATGTCCCGAGCCGATACCGACCGATACCTGCTACTGACCCATACCGACATTAGATGTCTCTTTTCTGGTCAATCCAGTAAAGAAAATTGAACGAAAAAGACCAATCAGAAAGGATGTAAAAGCATACTAAGGTTGTAAAATCATGTAAAAAAACTTATCTATCGCATATAAACCAATCGGCAAGGGTGAGTACTATTTCATTTAATTTCAAAACTACTAAAAAACAACACTGAAAATACTTAAAATTATGCCTAAATGTATGAAATATATCTTCTAAAATGTTAATAATTTATTAATAATCATTTGCTTTCCGATAACAAAAAAATCCGATACTCCGATCCGAAACCGCCGATAATGCCGATACCAATACTCATAGGAATGGTCCGATACCGATACTGCGAACCTTGGAACTACTATATTGGTACTGAGAGAAATTGTAACATTGCTGGTACAGGTAATGTCAATATCAGAGATTCAGAATGTTTGACTTGGCTTTAAGACACTGATAGGAATTCAGCATTTTGAAGAGAAATCTCGTAAAGTTAGATTTTAATAACTGCAAAGTTACTATTGTTAGAAAAGAGATCACTTGGTCAGCAAAGGAAACAAGATCATGACTCAACTTCAGTATTGTTACTTAGAGAGGCGGACCCACATGGAAGAAAGTGTGTTTTGGGTGGGTGGGTGGGTTGATATCAAGAGGAGGGGGGGGGGGGGGGGGATGGTTCCTTATATGTTTGTTCAATATTTTTCCCAAAAAAAAGTAAATAAGTCTTGAGTTTCTTCTTGTTAAAGTCCCTGTCACTTGCACCAAAACTCTAGAGCGTTGGCAAGGGATTATGGTTATAAATATATATTATTTAACACACACCCGCAAGTTGAAGACCTATTTATTGGTTGATAGCTAGATTAATGCAGCAGTATAATTTTTCTTTTTCTTTTTTGTAAAATCAGCTTTAAATGCGCTCTAGAGAGATTGAACATGAGTTGCTTTGGTACCATGTTAAAGTTCCTACCAATTGCACCAAAACTATCTTGGTGAGAGATGAGGGTTATATATTTATATTATACCCATCACCAAAGGGTAGTCAGTTGGTAAACAAAGAGACTAATATGTAGAAGATCCCTAAGTTCAAAGCTTATGCCAGCCAGTTGCTTTAGAATTAGTTTTTACTGCACAAAGCCCCCTTGGGACGACGCAACTCCTCTCTTCAGATCAACATCTTACACGGCTCCACCTCGTCAAGGCAACCATACTTAACCATACTGTGAGTCCTATCTGACTAAAATCCCTGAACCTTGCACTGGCTACTTATGCTTTTAATATGGAGGAGATGCTTCTCAAGGTAGAGTTGCTTCATGGTTTGTTCAAGTTAGTGAGTTTGATCATCCATTTAAATTAACCATCTACCAGTACAGATTTTTTATGTTTTATGTGGCTAAATTGAGTTAACAGAGAGATTATCAGATAATGACACAAACTGTCCTAAACCTTATTGTCTTTTGGCATTGGTTTTCAACCTTCTATGAGTTTTTTTTTTTTGGTGGAGAAAGTTCTATAGAAATCAGTACACCCATGACATTATCCAATTAAAATCCTAAAAATTCGTTTAGTGCACAAAGTGGGTTATATTGACAGGTGCCAGATTCTTATGTCAAGGCTACTAGCAAAGTATAAAAATGTGAGTTCTGTGGTTTTGGGCAGTGGTGCGCAGCACAGAGAAGATAAAGATTAAAAGAAAATATAGGTCATTTTGGAGAGTTTCTCCTTCAAGTTGGATGCGCCATTCTTTGAAAGATTTTCTGAGTAAAATGTGACATTCTTTGAAAGATTTTCTGGGTGTGGCCTAAAGAATTTAGCTTGTAGTTCAAACATAATCCGTGAAACTAAATTACTTTTCATACTAGTTTGGCTGTTAGTACAAATCTTTATCACATCCAAAACTTGACCAGAGAAACACCTAATGACGAGTTACTGAACAAATATCATAACAGCAATAACAAGTGTGATATCTTAAGAGTAAAAACAAAACTATGATAGATGCATGATTACTACCAATCATTACATGGAAAATCAGGAAACCGCGAAGAAGATGAGATCTTTTTCAATGTCATCAGAAGATTTCCAGCGAAGGTAGGATTCAGATTGTACTGCATACTTGCAGAGCATTATTTGAAGCACATGTTTTTATTTAAAAGTTGCAAATAATGTCAGTAATAGAATGCCCCACTAGGAAAAAAGATCAAGCATGCTACCTGAAAAAGTGTATAAGGTAATTCGAGAATTTGTTCCCATTCATTTATTTCTAAGTGGAAAATTTTCAAATTTCAAGTTGCTCCATTGTTTGTACTTTTGCAATTAAGATGAGATAAAAAAATAATAATAAGTTGTCACAATCAATTTGCTGAGATTAAGGCAAGCCGGTTTGACGCACAAAAACAGCATAACTGGAATTATCTCTGATGATAGGCCCTGGAATTATCTCTGATGATAGGCCCACAATAAAAACTTGAAGCATGTTTAAATGCAAATAGTGAAGCAAGAAAACAGATCCACATAGATAGAAAAACTATTGTGAGCTAAATACAAAAGAAGAAAGAACCTCATGCTTCCCGCGGTGAACATTAGCTGATCCATTCATTTCCCTCCTCCAGAACAACCTGGTATATGGGAAGCAGTTATAAATTAAAATAAACATTGAAGGATATAAGAAATAGCACGTACTAAACTATTAATCAACAGACAAGCTGAAAGCTATCTAAGTCGATTCCGGTCCAAAAACAGGCAGTCAATGTGCATAACCTTAAAATGGATCTAGTGAGCGAGCGATCAACCGAATTCTTTGGACTACGCTGTAAATTTCACCTCGGATGTTGGATGCCAGACTCCAGTCTGACAAAATCATGGGCATAAGTGGTCCCAGTAACAAAACTCATGGTCCAACATCCAAACTTCTCCTAATCTAATTGACATTCTAGTGAAGGAAGAAGATGATAAGTTCGATCACGCTCAGCTTATAAGGCATTGTGTAAGATTTGCTTGGGAAAGCCAAAGACCTGATTCTAAGCAATCAAATTGAGTTCTTCTAACATATATAGAACCCTAACTTTACCAATGTAAGCCTAAATCAAACCTACAATTACTCTAACAAGCATACCATGGTCATGACCTAGAATTGCACATACAAACAACTACTCAAACATAATCTAATTTAAAGAACTAAACAAATGAGTATCATGGTATGGATAAGAAATTGAAGAATTGAATGGATAAATTTTCCAGAAATGGAAGGAGGGAAAAGGGGCTTGGATAAGAAATTGAAGGAATTGAATGGATAAAAATTTCCGAAAAAGGAAGGAGGGGAAAGGGACTTGCCTCAGACTAGGCTAGTACGTACCTTCTCTGTTACTGCCTGCAAACCTTACAGATTGCATGGAGAAGTGGTTCAAGTTCGAGATCGAGCATGCCTCAGACTCGACTTAGCTTGATTGCAACCGAACCTGAAAGTTCTATTTTTTTTAACCCTTAATTACAACATCGTACCTTCAACTATTTCAGTTTTCAATTTGATAGCTTAAACTTTTTTTTTGGTACAATTAAATACCATTAACTATTAAATATTTTCAACTATATATATCCTAAAATATTCATGTCGTCCCCTCCACGACGGCACTGCGGAGAGAGGGGGCCGGTGGTGTAGCTGGTGGAGTGTGTGTGGGGGTGGCTGGAGAGAGGTGGGGCGGAGGTGGCCGGAGGGACGCGGGGAGGGGCCGTGATGGAGGAGGAAATAGTTTTAAGTTTTGAACAAGAATATTTTTGTCCAATATTTTTAGAATATCAAGTTGTACCCAAAAAAAATTTAATGTATCAAGTTGCAAGTAAGCCTTTTTTTATTTTTTTTATTTTGCTTTTCCGTGGATTTGACCCGGAGACCTCTAGCCACTCAGTAGGGAAGCACACGTCTCTTCTTGCTAACCACTATGGACAGACGAATTCGACTAATAAGTTATATAAAAAGGCAAAAAGTCTTGAAGCATTTTTGGTAATTTTCAGCAAGCTTTAGCACTAGCCTAAGAATATTTCCGATGCTAATGTGCTAGTCTTAAAAATGGAATCACACAGAATAAATACAATTTTCTCTACCAGAAAAAAAGTGTTCTACAATGCAAAAGTCTATTTAACTTTTTTGTTGACTGTGTCATGATTTCATAAAACAATGTGAAACAAGATGTATATTACTAAATTTTCAACATCACAACCAATTCAAAATTTTACATTAAAATATTCTAATTTAAAATACAAAAAAATATTGGATGTTTTGTCTCGTGTGAAAAAATCCTCGAACAAGACATTTACATTGGAAAAGTCTTTTGTTATAGGATGTCTATTGTGAAAGTAGTTTGTCCCCATATGATACAACCACAATATATTGTCTATTTAAGACAGCCACAGAAAATTTTAAGAATTTTGCATTGGAGATGCTCTAAGGGGACTATGTCATCCGACTTGTCAGGAAAAACTATAAAATTATCAAAAATGTATGTTTAACACATTAGTACATGTGACGTTATTTTAATAAAAACAAAAGGGATGGTTTTGATAGTTTGACCATTCATTTGATCCTGACCGTTGAGTATAGATCAACTCGGTTCCGAAACATTTATCAAGCCATCCATCAAAAGTTCACACATTAGAATGTTACTTATCCAGCTAGTTTTAAAAAAAAAATACAAAAGAAGGTGCATCAGAGTTGCTCTCATAGTAGGAAATTTAAGCCAAAGCATGTTATCAAGAAAGAGCAAAAGAAGAAGAAAAGCTCCAAATCAAGTTGCAGAAATCATTTGCAAATATAGCAAGTAACTGCAGCTTATTCTACTCAATGAATCTGAGGCCATTTTTGAGCAGTTAGTCACTGTTGAGGCATATCAGGAGGCAGTGACTCCAGACTTGCATAGAGTCTTCAACTTAATCTGAGGCCTAGAGTACTTTGCAGAGAGTATCTTGGTTGCGATGATCAGGTTGGCAGCTTCAGTGTTATGAACCCCGTCCCAGCTTACGTAGCGAGCGCCCACCGGACAAGCCGTGGCAGTCGGCTGGCCGCAAGTCATTCTGTCCTTGTAATTGTACGGAGGGCCGCCATGGCCGCAGCACGCCATCAGAGGGTCCTCAAAACCTGGAAAGAAATCAAGATAAAAGTTCACATTCCATCGATTCTGGGGAGCAGATCTGCTGTCCCATTTAATTCTGTCCATTTCTGTTCCCCTCTCTATTACATGTGGGCCACCATCTATATATCTACTTTCATGGTCCACATGGAACAGGAAGGGAGACAGAAATGGACATAATTAAATGGGACAGCAGATCTGCTCTGATTCTGACCTTGCACTTGTAGTAACTCTACTTGTAAACAATGCTACTGCTCCGCTCACCGTATTTTGTATGATTGGCAACTAGATCGTATCTGATGGCATGTTTATCGGTGCAAACAACTGTAGCACTTTTGAGCTCCGAAGCCAGTTCATCGCAGAGGTCACTGAAGCCGACGTTGAATGCCTTCGAAGCATTGTTATAAGCAGCCAGGCACCCAAATTGGTCGAGCTCGCTGTCATTTTTCTTGCGCAGTGCAAGCGTCTGAGGCAAACAGCCGATGGGCTGGGTGTTGTACAACCAAAACTTTTTGCCACCATTATCATATACCGTCTGCATTTCGATAGAGAAATAGAACAACTCGTTACAGTAGCACCTTTAAAATCTCAGGTAGACAAGGTGTCATTAGGAAATATTGATGCTTCCTAGTTAAAAAGTAAATAGATTATACTATTGGCTTAATTGCAATTTGATACGGACAATTGTTTCAGTTTTTCAACTTGATACCCTAAACTTTGATATGTATCAACTTGATACCATCAACTATTGAATTATTTTTAATTTAATACACAAAACAAAAAAATGACGAAGCTACCCCTTTCCCACCCAACCTCCCAAACCCCACGCCACCCCCACCTCCCCTCTTGATACCCTAAAATTTGATATGCATCAACTTGATACTATCAACTATTGAATTGTTTTCAATTTAATACTCAAAACAAGAAAATGACGAAGCTACCCTTTCCCCGCACAAAAAATGTTTCAAGTTGAAAAACTGAAATAATTGAGGGTATGAAACTGCAATTAAGCCTGTACTATTTAGTATAGAAGTTGCACGACTTGCCTTGATAGAATCTTTGATCCTTGAAAGGATAGTTGGGATTTTGTCAAGTACTTGTGGATAAGTTAAGTTTGCAGTGAAGGCGATGCTGATGTCGTTTTGCCCCATGTCAAATGAATAGACAGCGTTCCGGAACCCCTCTTCAGTAATCATGGATCCTTTACCTGAATGCAACATGATAATTATTGTATGATAACTTGTTGAAATACTCAAATGATGGTCAAGTAATCAGCGATAAAATCAATCTCCACTAATATCTTTTTTCAGGAAACATATGTTTATATATTTTTGAACAGCGTTGCATAAGGAATATTAGGAAATCTGGGGAATTGAGAAACTAGAATTTATTCCTCAGCTCCTCAACTAAACACCAATTTGGCATCCAGGAATCATGTTTCTAGGAAGTACGCCATCATTTGGTTACAGGAATTACGATCAGAGTCCTGTCAGTTGTTGCCAAATACCATCTTGGCACACCGGCAAATAATAATACCTCAATTTTGGCCAAACCACACTAATTCTTTGTATTTTAGCTTTTGGCTAATTTCCAGGTTCCTTACTACTTCCTTGCCAAACACCATTCTGGCTTTATAATTCCTCAATTTCGGTCAGACCTCCCTAACTCCTTTTTTTTTTTTTTTTTGCATTTGTTGACTACTTTCTTGTTTTCTAGCTCCTCATTCTCATGTATCCTTGATGTCAAATTGGCGTTTGAACGAAATTTAGGAATACTGAATTTGGCCTGTTTCATATTCCCAGGAATTAGGTAAATCCTAAAGATTCCTCATCCAAATAGAAACAAGGAGTTATGAATGTTTTGAGTAGAATTCAGCAATTGTAATTCTTGGGTGGCATTTGGTAAAAAAAAACACGAAAGCCTAAGGAATTAAGGAGATTCGACTGAGAAGCACCAATTCTTGGGGGTGTGAAAAATGGTGTTTAGCAGAAAATCGATCCTAATCTCTCATACTATGTATATGTACAAGTCCCTATTTGAACAAGAACCATAAATCACTTGGCATCTATTTAACAGGTCGGTCAGATAGAAGTACCTTGCGGCCTCAACTCCCGGGTCTTATTTTTGAAGTGAAGGAATTGATTCACTTGAGTAGACAATGGGAAAGGAACTCCATTCGTCTCGGTGGCCGAACCGGCTACTGCAAAATTCACCCCATGACTAAAATCTTGGCCTGATGACTCCAAATACGGGCTCAGAAACTTGATCTTTAAGCTTTCACCTAATATGAGAACAAAGAAGATAAGTAGCAATTGGAATTAATAGATCTACCTACTTATTAGATAGATACAAGTCAATGCTAGCTCGTTTTCATGCTCCCGTTTCGTTCACTGTAATGTAATCGTAATCGCAATGTAATCAAATGAAGGAAAAAAAAATGTTTTTTATTTGATTACATTGCGATTACGATTACATTACAGTGTACCAAATTAGGTAAGTCTAAAGATTTACAAAGAGGTGCATTCAACATTGAGAGGAACAATTAAGATGCAGTAAGAATAGAGAAGCCATACAAATGAAATCAATGTAGAGACGTCCATCGCAGAAGCGTCCAGTAGTTCGGTTAAAGAATGTTCGGCCAGCAGGAGGGCCGAGATAAAGGCCGAGGCCGGCCGTGAGGGCGCCAGTGTCGGAGTACGAGTCTCCAAAGTTGAAAAGAGTGCACTTGGATTCAACATTGTGGGAAGACAGAAGAAGGAATTGTACAGCAATTTGCAGTTGAAGAAGAAAAAGAAACCGAAGAACTCCTCGTACTTCTTTACCCATCTTCCTCTTCTCCTCTAATATACTCCCTTTGCTGTTAACTATACACCTCTCAGACATTGTGCCACATTTATACTCGTCAAGTGCAAGGGGGTCTCATGCAGTTAGGCCAGTTGCATCTTAATTTATGAATAGAAAATAGAAAGTCTTATTAAATAAATGTCTTCGTATTTTACATATAAATGCAAAGTAGAGGAAGGAGACATGTCACATGTAAAATGCATAGTATATTATTATTATCATTCGTTTCAGTGGTGGCATGCACCACTTGACATGGTGACTTAAACAGGAAATGCTAGATCGTTTCTGTCAAAAGTTTAGATTCCATACATTCCTCAGATCCCAAGTTTTAATATATACATTGGTTATTGAGATCTTACAATAGACAGATAGATCTCTTTGACATTGAAGTATATAATACTCCAGCTCTAATTTAGTTAGTTAAGCTTGATCAGTGACTTTTTCTCAAGGTTCACAGTATCGGTATCGGAATAGGTATTAGCGATTCCTATGAGTAAGTTGGAGGTAGGTATGTTCCTAATCTTACGTAAAGACCTATTATGTTTAATGTTACCTTGGAACTAACTTGAAGCATTTGAGGGCGGTCAAACCTTGCAGCAGGGGCAGATTCCTAGCCCCCTCAGGCCCTAATATAGTCCCGTCCTGCCTTCCAAGTTTTTACTCTAACTAGTGTACTTCTGTAAGCAGAGGTCTAATATTGCTTCCTTCAGCCCGTTCACTCAACTCCATAGCCAAACTTACACCCATTAAAAGAAAACTTGATCATGATTGAGGTCAACTCAGGTTTAATGCATAGCATATACCAATAAGATACATGTAAGAACAGACAAAGGACAGACAAAGGACAGAGAGAGAAGTGACTTTAGTCACTTAAAGTCCAAATCATTGAACTAAGAATAGGGTACGGCTATACGCACCCCACCACCTACTGAACACACCCCATTAAAAAAAAATCGAATTCATATTCTACCCTCCCACTCCCCCTGCTCTCCACACCCCCCCCCCCCCCCCACCCCACCCCGACCGACCCCTCCTCCTCCGACACTCCGACCCAGGAGGAGGAGGAGGAGGAGGAGGAGGAGGAGGGTCGGAGGAGGAGGCGGGTCGGGAGGCGGAGAAGGAGGAGTTGGGTCGGGAGGCGGAGGAGGAGGAGGGGTCAGGGTCGGGATCGTCTCCACGAGGGGGGGGAGGAGGGTAGAATAGGAATTTAATTTTTCTTTTTTAATGGGGTGTCCTCAGTAGGTGGTGGGGTGCATATAGCCGCACCCCTAAGAATAATATTCCCCAATTATGTGAGCAAACTAGTAAGTTAAATTTAGAACAAATAGAATCAGTTAGATTAATATTTCCAATTAATCATGTATTTCAAATTATCATAGAAATACATTCTGAAATTGGGTCCAACTTCCATACAATCATACATACAACCCCAATATATAGATAATTACTTCTACCTACTTCTTAACAAGTGAAGTACTGAAGGAGTGGCAAAATTAATATATAAGTATAACCCTCAACCCTCGTCACAACTTCGGAAAGTTTTGTTGTGGCTGCAAGACTTCAACATGGCATAAGAACAATTCCGCTTTAACATGGTATCACACAACCCAGGTTCAAAACTCATGACTCGCATACCATTTTAAGTAGCTTTTATAAAAGATCCTACAGTTGCTCCAGCTCTCGGCCCACAAAATGGACACTTGACTTGTGGTGGCGTGTTAGAATAATGTAAAAATCTTAACCCTAAACCCTCGTCACTACTCTCGAGTTTGGGTGTAGTGGCATTGCCTTAATATGTAATCACTTCAGGAGTTACCATCAACTTTCACACATTTTGTAGATTGTTAGGTCGTACCATTTTTATTAGCAGTTGAACAATTTTTTTGCTTCAAAGGATGGGAGGGAAAAAAGTTTGATGAGGATTTTTTTTAATTTTTGGGCATAATTGTGTCCTAGAATTAAATGTCAAAAAGTCAAAAGATGGTAGTAAATTGCAAACTATCAGAAGTTCATTGTAGCAATTTGCTAAAAAAAAGTGCATGGTAGCAACTTGCAAAAACATGAAAGTTAAAGGTATACAAATGCAAAGCATAATACATAGAACAAAATAAATGTTTTTTTACCTGTGAATTCCTCGGATACCCTGGAAGCCATGGCATCCTATTGAAGACCTCCTGCACCTCTGTTCTCCATGCCGCTCATCCATGCAAAAACGTCCCTCTCAGGCATATCATCGAACAGCCTCCCTGCATTGTCGATCCTCCCACTGCACACCAGGCCGCCCATCATCACCATCCAGGAGACGAAGTACCGTTTGGGCATTCGACAAATGAGGTCTTCCGCCTCTGGCAACCATCCCTTCCATGAAGAATCTATGTTTGGGCATCCGACAAATGAGGTCTTCCGCCTCTGGCAACCATCCGTTCCATGAAGAATCTATGGAGGACGGAGGTCCAGGAGATGATGTTGGGGGCAGGGAGGGAGAGGAAGACAGGTTGAGCGAGGTACGGCTGGTGGCTCAAGAAGTAGGCGGAGATGACGGAGTTGTAGGTGGTCACGCTTGTCGCACTCCTCTGCAGCATTTCATCAAACATCTTGCGGGCGAGACGGCCAGGGGAGGATATGAGGCGGTTGGCGGAGAGGATCGCCAGGATTTGGCGCCAGACACATAGTTACCGTTTTGGAGGGATAATTGTTTACAGAAAAAAAGGGCGTAACTAAAAAAAACAAAAACAAAAAAGATCTCTAGGACTAGTGAGCCCAGCTCCTACAAGTTTTCCGACTGGGTCCAAAAAATTGGATCACAAGAAAATATTTTTTCATAGATGTACTCCAACACTATTCTTGATTTTCTTCTGGCAAACGTCAAGAGAACTGGAGCCAATGAAGGAAACACATTAAGCGTTCTCCATCATGTTAAATGGTCCAGGTTCGTATAGTACTAAGTAAGGGAGGTGCTCGAGATTGAGAAAGTATTCACAGAGATCAATGATAAGAAGAGCATTACATAATCCACAAATGAGTTAACTGAAGTGCCCACAACACGAACGCAATACACTATTACAATCCCATGCCATAGACAATACCAACAGCAGCAAATCCTGACATTACCAATGAAGGCATTGCATTATGAAGAGATGAGGAAGACATGCCGAAGCTTTACACATTCGCGCAGGGAAGTGAAGCAAAAGAACCCAAGTACATAGGGTCCTTGACTTCAAAATAGAAACTTTGGAAGGTATAACAGCTTTACAAAACTAAGTAACCAAGCAGATGCAGTCTTGCAACAAACCACAGCTTGCTTATTCTTCCATCACCACCTCATTGACTGCAAAGATATGAGGTAAGGTCATCGACCATTTCGACCATAATACCTAGATTACCCATTACTTTTATCGATACAAAATTCATCACGGGCAACCATTACTTTACATCTCTAACTAAGAAATCAGATCTGCCCAACCATGGCTCTCTTCAACACCAAGGAGATCCATGCAAAATACAAACAACAGAAGGGCAAGATAAATGACACTGTAATTTTAACATCTTATTTTATTCTATTGATGCCACGATGGGGTAAGAGAAAAGATTACATGTTGTAAACATAAAAAATAAGAACATCCAAAATATAACAGAAGGAAAAAAAAATCTCCCCCATTCTATCCAATCTCCTAACACAACCAACTGGGGTTAACAAAATAAATAGTAAGAAAGTAAATTATCTCTGCATGAGTAAAGATTTTACGACAGGGCAGAGTGAATATGCAAACGGTTGCAATATATCATAACAATGGAATGAGAACACTAAATAAACAGATGAAGATAAATTAGCTTGCTACTGTATAACCCACACACAGGATGTAGAGATCATATCTGAGATGAACAGCAATCGGCCAGCACCTCCTTGTTAAATTTTCATACCTTTGGTTCAATAGGACTAGTCCATATAGTTAGTCTTCGAGGAAATCTCACAAGCCCCATTTACCTTGATGTGCATTGAGACAACAGTGACAACATCCGAAGGTGTGCTGCTCTCCTCAATCGTGTTCCTGCGGCAGTTTAGCTTCACCTTCTTCAGAAGCAATAAAGAGTGCATTTATCTTCTCGATAGAACTTGCAACGTTAGCACCTTCCTCCAAATGAGGCTTGTCATCTCCTTTAGGCTTTTCCTTGACATCTGACGGTTTAATAGCATCAACCTTGGAAGTGAACTTCTGCTCATTACTTGGGCCACCATTACCTGAAGTCTTAGGATGCTTGGCCAGAATCGTCTCTGCTTTTGCAGGCTGACCAATATTTTGCTTAGAATTAGCTTTTGTAGCCTTGTCCGTTGCGACATCCGGTAGCTTTCCTTCCTCGTTCTTAAACTTATCAGCAGAAACAGCCTGCTCCCCCGTGACATTGCCATTATTGATAGAGACAACTGCAGGCAAGTAAGACGTGTAGCTTCTTCCAAGAAATCTAAGTTTTTCTTCCTGCATAATCTTCTGGCGCTCCTCATAGAACATAAAGTCATCAAGAATTGATGTCTTCAGGGGGCTAGTCTTGAAGATGTTCAGCATATTCATGCCTGGAACATAAGTGATCTGGATACAAAAACAAAGATGCCTTGAGATAACCAGATAACATCAAGACCATGTAACTAATAAGCAAGATTAGCTACAAGACTCTGACAAACGGTGCAGAAAATGTATTGACCCTACAGATGATAATCACTAGTGAAGATGCTGTTCGTACAGTGAAATGCAAATTTAAAATAAATAATGTTTCCAAACATATATAAAAAAACAAAACATGTATCAAAAAACTGTAAATCATAGTTCAATTTTCAATTCAAATCAAAATCATTATACTCAGCAACGGGTGATAGAGCAAGTAACATACAGAAGAACGTAAATAATATTTTGTAATCCATCTCTCTTGTAATGTAAGTACAGCTTCTATCAATAACCAAAGCAAATGGACAATAAACAGAGAAAAGAACATGTTGGTTGTAACAATACTAACATTAACACAGAAACTCCTCTGAAAGAGAAAGGAAGAGGTTCATTGCAGAAGTGAAGAACGACGCTTTTCTTCTGCTTGTAAAAGTTCCATAAATAATAAAAACAGTGCGAGACAAGGGAAGAACTCACGTGCAAACACACAAATGACAAATGTGTGCACTCAGGTGTGTGTGTGTGGCCGTCAACAAATAAGGGTGGGGTTGGATCCAAGGTTCTCAGACTCTCTTGTTCGGATCAAAGCCCTTCCATCCAACGAAAAGTCAGGTTTCCAATTTGTAGTTGTACACTAAGCCATCCGAATGTACTGTTAATTTTAATTACTTAATTTTAGACACAAAATTATCATTACAGATGCTATTAATAAATGATCCAAATGGTTTTCACCTAGGATAGATACTCATGAAATAAGTATTGATTATCTAAATTTTGATTGTGCAATCATTTTTTCCTACAAGATGTTTGTGATAAAATCAATATTGGTAACACAAATTAGTATCAGATCTCTTATGAGGCATCGGGTTTGGTTGAGTTCATATCCAAACCCCTACTCATTAAAGATCTCAGGTTTACCCTAGAACCCATACCCTATATTTTCCAAATAATCAAATCTTTATTGGATTATAGATTTACTATTACAGCCCGCAAGGCGCACATGCGCTCCGAAACAAAGCAGAAAGAGTACAAAGAACGCTCAAATTCTGACCAGTCACCACTAGTTTATAAAAGCACAATGGATACCTCTATTTTGGTCTCTCTTTTAGTAAGGCAAATGTGATAATTAGCACAAGTAGCAATCTATGAACAAAAGCTTAGCCTTACTAGGCCTCTAAATTCTTTTACACAAAGCAGAACAAATTTAAAGTGCACCAAAGCCCTAACCGCCAGTATATCAATGCATTTTGGATTCATCAAACATCTAACCCACTATATTAGCAAGTAAAGAAGACATTCAAACATAGATGGACTAATACTTTTGAGATCTATACAACAAGGACTTCATTCTATATTTTTCAGGTCTGCTATTTGAGTCTTTTTTTTTCTTCCATTCTTCTTCATCAAGGCTTTTTTTTCTCTCTAACATTAGCAACTACCATATCCACTTTCCATAAACCAATCACATCCACAAACATGTAGAATGGTTTGCACAATCAACTTTTGTTCCATTCACAATAAAAATATAATAATCATAAGCCAAAAATGTTTCATCTCTCAAATTTTATGTTCATATTTCTCAAGGAATATAGCAGCAGGTTTTTATGTTACTAGAAATTGATTGTCAATATACACCCATGCATATTAGACTTCTGAGTAATTAGAAAGATGTTGTCTTGAGTAGTAAGCATATACACATCAAGCATAAAATTAAAATATAATTAAGAACACACCCCTTATAAATTTTATGGTGTTGCTACCACAAAGAAACTATGTATAAGAATAAGATTCAGTATAACAGGAAAATATAGTTTCATGCTCATCCAAAGAAAATTGAGTTGACACAACGAAAGACAATGACCATGGACAACACACAAGATAAGGGTGTACCTCTTGTGTGTCTCTGCTATTAGTTACAGGCTTGTTTTCATTGTTCTCTAAGAGAATATGCCGACAGCTAGTGTTTGGCACATCCTTTACAATGTGCCACTTAACAGGAAAGCTACCGTTCCATTTGTCTTGCTGCCAAAAATCCATATCCTTGTGGAAATCGACAGGACCACTCATTTCAGCAACACCACAGAACTGCCCGCTTGCATTAACCTGCAATTGAACAGATCCTCTATTTAAAGACTCGTCTTTCAATTTTTAAGAACCCGGTAGCTTGGATCATAATAAAAAAAAATTAAAAAAAGCAGACCACTCACTGAGAAGAAGAGAAAGATGGGGCAGTTTCTTGGCTTTCCAACAGATATTCTCTGGGCATCTTCATATGCACTGCTAAGCCTCTTATTCCCATTAGGCGTGCTTGACCAGACATTATACTTGATGCTTTTGTGCACATCATCCTCGCTATATGATTTAATGACGAAGAACTTGGCATACGGATAGTCAACTGGAAAGTCATCCTTGTTATATTGGTCGGTCCGAATTTCAATTGCTCCCTGTGCATTATTAGCAGAAATATTGGTCCTTTCGGGTCCATCGATCGCTGATATCCACTGACCTCTTGTTTTGCTCGTTCTAGGGCCCCTATTTTGCTCCCTCAACATGTCTGGGCTTCCATTCCCATTGTTTGTCATCCCATGATATTGAGACCTTGGCCCTTCCATTGTGGCCCACCCATGAATATTGGATCCATAATTAGGCAGGATATTATGCGAAGGGGCAATAAGTATTGATGGATTTTGAACAGGAGAAGCCCTCCCATCAGGAAAATGATTGGCCACTTGCACTGGACCAGATGAAATTTTACCCTGAGACCAAAATAAAAGACAAACTTTCCTTCAGCCAACAGAAACCAAACTAAATAAATTTTGGCGGTTTAACAACACATTCCATGCTTGGACATATTCAAGCACAAAAGGATGTAGAAATAAGCAAAGAAGAAAGCGAAAGGAACATGAAGAACATGACACAATTACTGATCAAATACCAGCATCAGTTTTCATACAGAAGTCTGATTTCATAATCATCATAATACCTGCGTCATCTGGGTAGCATTGCCAGAAATCATGGCTCCAGGTGATGAAGATTGTTTAGTTGGCGGAGGGTTTACAGACCCTTCTGATGATGCATTGTGAGAAGATTCAGATGTAGGAATGCCTGAAGTGTTCCTCTGCGATATGGCACCTCTATTTGCAGATGCTCGTTGGTTTTGGTACTTTAAACCAGTGTTGCCTTGCCTACTAGACATTGGTGCAGTGGTGTCATATACAGAGGAACCCCCACTGTTGTTGTAGGCATCTGAACCAGGCTGAACAACTAAAGGAATGTAACCAGCTGGTGATGACAGTGGCAAGTAGGAAGGATTGGTAAAATACTGTTGGGTTCCTATAAAAGGGCCATCAACTCCTATGACAGCTCCAGGTATGTAAGGATTGTAAGGATTATAAGATGACTGTGCATACCCATAGTTAGGTGGACAATATACATAAGGATAACTTTCAGCTTGAAATCCCTGCAACAGAACAAGCAATTCAAGTTAAAAATATAGAGTGCAATTAAATAATGAATCTACCAGGTGTATTACCTGGAAATAAAAATATCATTTTTTTTTACTTACCGAGTAATGGATTTCTTGACCATCTACACTAAAAAACCTATGGTCATCCCATTCACTCTGTGGCTCAAGACCTGCTCATTCCACAAGGCACGTGTTCAGAGTTCAGACATATTAGAATTTACTCTCAGAATAGTGTCCTTAAAGTTTATCAAGTATTAGGTTAGAACTTTACCTGTACAATAGTACCCATAATAGTTGGCAGCAGGGTAGTATGGACCCTGGTCAAAGAACGCTTCAGGGGGCGCTTCATTAGCCATATAATCAAGCCCTTCAGGAGGTGCTAGCACTGTTATCTGAGTATTCACCCCGGTATCAGGCATCTAAAAGTCAAAGGACATGCGGAACAGCATAACTTTAGTTTATAACAACAACAAAGCCATTTCCCAAAATTCTAGATTTGCCAAGTCAATTTTAGCCTCATAGAAAGAAATCTAATATGTCCCCCGAGTAGGGTTAGAGGAGCAGGAACGGGATAATAACATGAATCTAGTTTCCAACTAGCTTTGGAAAATATTCAAAATCTAACTACCAAGGGGGTGGTCCAGTGGCAGCGTAAGGGAGGGGAGCGGGCATGGGTTCAAATCATAGTTGCAGTATCAGCCGATATCAATCCAAAACCAATATCAATACAGTTTGGCCTGTCCCAATCCGATACCGACGTTGGGGGTCTCTTTCCCAGTCAATTCGGTCGGCTGAGAAAATTAAACGAAAAACACCAAGCAATAGTCTAAAAGAATGCACACAAATAAAACTTATTTATATCATGTAAACCAATCAGTAAGGTTTGACTATTATTTCATTCAATTTCAAAACTACTAAGAATGCCTAAATGTATAAAATATTTTTCTAAAATACACTAATTTATTAATAATTATTTGCTTTTCGATACCAAAAATCCAATTCTCCAATTCGAAATTGCCGATACCGGCAATCCCGATACTCATATGAAGGGTCTGATACCGACACTGCGGACCATGGTTCGAACGACAGACGGGGCAAAAAATTAGTTTAATGTGTGTGTGCGTTGGTGTTGGGTTTTTTTTTGTGGTGGTGGTGGTGGTGGTGGTGGTGGTGGTGGTGGGGGGGGGGGGGGGGGGGGGGGGGGGGGGGTCTTTGTACTATTAACCAGGATAGGGATGGTCATTAACAGCTGGCCTTATCTCAAAAATAAAATAAGCTAAAACATAATGAATTGGTGAAAGATTTGGTATTCGAATATTGTAATTTGCATTCTATAGTTTGTAACCAAAAATTTCGCGATTAGTTTGCATTTTATAGTCTGAAACCAAGTACTTCCGAACTCCAAGAGCATACCATGTAGGTTTCTGCAGGCACATTTTCAGAACCGGTATACATTTATATACCAGCACTGCTGCCCCTGTCAAAAACACCAGGTGAACAATAAGAATCCACAGATCGGCTACAAACATTAAAACTATTATACAAACCTAAAAAGTCATGAAAGTCAACATAATATCATAAATCCAAATCAAGGCAAACTTTAATGAACCTCAATAAGTATATGACTGTCTATTTTTGACAGATTCAGAAACCACTACACATATATCAGTTGAATCTAACCAAAACCGAAATGCATCAGAATTCACAATATAAAAAATAAAAAAATTAGATTGCTCGACCAATGTTCGTACAAAACAAATCTCACATCAAAAGAGGTAGCATAACCACCACCATCTGGTATGAGGTCAAGGGTTTAGCTATAGAAAGAAGGCAAGAACAAAAATCAGTTACTCGTCCGTACTACACACAGTACGGCCCTCCATCAAAATGTGTTTTTGAGCATGGTGTGTGAAATTTCATGCCAAAGTTATTTAGGGCCTGTTTGGTTCTCGTTTTTAACTCAGCTTTCTGAGTTTAAACGGAGAATATGGAGGAAAGTTTGTTTGGCAGCTTGCATTCAGAGTTTGCTTTCAAAAAAAAAAATTTTAAAACAAAGTTATATCTTCGTTTTGGTAAAAGTGAGCAAAGCTCTTTCCAAAGTGTGATTTCTCACACTAGCGGGGGGCCCACACCCCCTCCAGAGTCTCCTCCCCCAACTTTCTTTCTCTCTCCAGCAAAATTTCTCCCAAGCTCTCTCCAGTCTCGCTCTGAGCGGGAGGAACCAACAAGACGAAGACGAAAACCCTAACCACTCCGGTCTCGCGCTGAGCGCTCGGCTCTTTCCGCCTCGCGCTCCGCCGCCTCGCTCTCCTCCCGCCTCGAGCTTGTCTTCCAGCACGACCCCGGCGCCAAGCACGCCTGTGCTGCGCAGGAGATGCAGGAGGGGCTCTTCGGCTCCGTGGAGGTGATGCTGGCCAAGACCTCGCTCGACGCCCCCGCCGCAGTCACCCACCTCGTTGTCGGCTGTAGCATGTACTCCCGTGTCCCCTTGCTCACCGTCATGGTGGCCGTCCACCTCGGGTGGTTGTATCGGACACAGAGGCAAGACAAGAAATGTGTCAGGGTGGACACAAAGATGACAGACAAAATTTGGGACTGGACACTAGTTTTCCATCTTTGGACACAGAATTTATGACACAGGATATAATGTGACACAGGATATATCAAAAAATATATTTTCTAAAAGTATTTTACCAAACAGATTTTTATTTTGTTTCAAAAAATCATTTTTAAAATGAAACTAACCAAACACAAACTCAGAATCTCTATACTCAGAAAACAGTTTTATAACTTACTCTCAGAAAACTGTTTTCAGAAGAAAAAAAAAATTCAGAAAACATATCCAAACGGACCCTTAACCTTCCATGACCAATGAAACCAACAATAACTTTTTCTTCATTATAACATCAGAAACACATGAAGCCCCAGTTTGACTTTGACCATTGGACAAGTTTTGCTAGGATGCAGTCTCTCTAGAAACTTGAAGCATAAAATTTTATTACATGACAACATTATCCATTCCTAAAATAATGAGGCAGGAATATTCTTTCTTGCTGTAGGTCAGCAAAATCACATTTTTCTTCCATGCTTCGATTCGTACCGTCATAAAAGGCTATAAACTCCAAATTCAGGGAATTAACAGATGTTAACCAGATCGAAATCTCAAAATAAACCCTAAAAATTCATAAATTCCTACACAGAGCACAATAAACACAATAAATTGGACATAATGAACAGGATTGATCAGTAAATAGAGTTTGGGATTGAAAATTTTACCAGAAAGGTGAAAGTAAACCCTAATTCATGGCGCCGACGAATTGGGCTATTTCCGAGTAGAGAATAGGGGAAAGATGAGAGCTTTGTATCGCAAAAGCAATCTTCTTCATCATACTTCCCCAATTTTTGTGGTGATTCGCTTCAAAAACCCTAACCCTTGGAGAGAAAAAACGATGTCTTTACATGGAATGGGAAATAGGAGCGAAAGAAAAAGCCGCGAGGAGAAAGAAAGTTGGACGAGAAAGGAAAGGGATCAGGAGATACTTTATGGCCATTAGAATTACAGAACTGCCCCCATATCATAAGGCTTGGAGTGCTTTTCGTAAAATAAAATAAAGCAAAATCCCAATGCATTCGTGAGTTGTCCCCGCGATGAAGTAGCTTATCCAACTTGAAAGCAAAAGCTGGTGTGGCTTTAGGCTTGGTTTTGAATTGTTGTTGCTTTTTAAAAAAGTTATAGCGCAAAAACTTTTGATAGCATGTCATCACAAAATTTAAATAATTTTTGAAAGTAAAAAAATTTGTTAAGTTGTTATCAAATAGTCTTGAACCCTTTTTTTCAATGAAAAAAAGTGCATAAACAACTCTAATAAGCTATTCCAAATCCAATTTTACCAAGCTAAAAGTGTATTTAGGATTTATAATAATTATTAATAATAAATCTGTAAATTGAACTAGAGGTGCATTTAGGGCATATTTGTATCTATGTAATGGAATATATGTAAGGAAAAAATTAATATGTTTTAGCATTATTTATTTAAGTGTATAACTAATCTGATCGAGATTGATGGATCAAATATTGTGATCTCATAGGTTCAAACTGTTTAGTTATTAATTATAAAGAACTAAATTGACAATTTTATTCATGATTGGCCTAAGAACTAAATGAAATCGAATTGTGCTCAACCCTACATTTGATGGTACAACACATGACAATTTTACCTCTAAATAAATACCCACAATTTCTTTCTCCCATTGTCTCTGAAGGAAAAAAATAATAATATACAAATTGCTACTAAAATAGTATAAAGTAGCAATTTCATAAATCTTAAAATAGTATAAAGTAGCAATTTCATAAATCTTAAAAAGGGGAGATAAAGTACTCTACAACATAAGACACTTGGGTTTGTATAGGGGTGGTGGTTGGCCTTTGATTATATCATGAAAAGAGCATCGTAGATATTGTCTGGACTTTTGGACAATACAATTTCATCAAACTTGATTAATCACGACTTCTCTCCTCTAAAAATTCAATAGATGAGAGGATCCAAATTGGTACGTCACTTTGTCTATGAATTAATTAGCTAAATATTTTTAAGTGAAATGAATTAATAAGTCAATAATATTTATGTTAACTATGTAGTAACAATAATCAACAAATAATGATGTTTTACCGCCATCATGATCAAAAATCTTGTAGTAGAATTCCAGATCGATCTACGAATTCTTTTTGCTAGTTTGCAATCTTCGTGTGCATGTGTACACAAATACGCGTAAGGGGGCGGGGTGATCCCTCGGTGTCACTTTGATGCTCATGTTAGGTTTGAGGTGAAGGTAAATTTTGTTAGGGTTTCAAGTAAAAAGTATACACACCTTATGAAAAAAAATGTCAAGAGTCAGGTTTGAGGTGAAGGTAAAATTTGTCAAGAGTTTTAAGTAAAAAGTATACACACATTCACCTTATGAAAAAATGTCAAGACACTACCAAAATAAGTCAAATCAGCGACGAATTTAGCGACTCCAAGTAAGAACTGTAATACCTGTGGTTCGTATTACGTATTTTTGGAATACGTGTACGTATTTTATCTTGTATTGCATGATTTCTTGCTTAGCTTCCTTCATGGCTTGGTTTATTCCTGGTTTGGGTTGGCTTGGTTCGGTTTGGGATTGCTATTGGTTCGTTATGAACCAAGGGTGAACCCCCTACCTACCACCACCACTACCATTTATTAACCATTCTTCCTTCTCTCTCTTCATTACTCTTCTTCCATTTACTTCTTCACCTACCAGAGAGAGAGAGAGAGGTTTAGGCAAGTGCAACTTGCTTTATGGAGGAACTTCTATTTTATTGCTTCATTCTCTTCCTTACAGCATTTTAACTTACTTTAGTACTTGGCATTTCCACTTTCCATGGCTAGATTCTTGTAGATCTAAGTTTATTTTATTTTCGAATTTCCTGGATTTTGATCTACTTAACCTTGTTATTTCTGAGTTTTGATGGTTCCATGTTGTAGAGAATTTCATTCTGCCCCGTTTTGACCTATGGAAGTTCGGATTTGGGCTCCGGATGATGGAGTTATGGAGCTTGAGGACTTGGCTCTCATGGTGTTCTTCTTCTCAGAATCTTGGAGAAGACGAACTGTGCTTGACTTGACCGCATGAATATTTCATGCGACAAGTGTTCTTTTGAGCCGCATGGCTGAAAGTACTTGAGCCGCATGAGGGCCGAACCCTATCTAGCCGCATAACTCGCTCAATCCCCAGCCGCATAATATTCTGAACTTCTTGAGCCCCATGAAAAGCTACCCTTAGCCGCATGCGCCCTTTCCGCTGGCCGCATGGGACTTTACTTGACCCAGCCGTATGAGAACTTCTTCCCAGCCGCATGGAACTCGCTCGACCCCAGTCGCATAGTATCCCGCACTTCTTGAGCCGCATAGGCCTTGCTTCCGCGAGCCGCATGAGAACTTTCTCCCAGAGCCGCATAAGGGAGGAACCCAGCAACCGCATGAGGTCGAGTCCATCCTCAGCCGCATAGGGTCCACCCCTCCCCGCTAACCGCATATGACCCTCCTCCTAGCTCAGCGCATGCGCCTGACCCTATCTAGCCGCATGGGATGTTCTCTCCCCAGCCGCATAGGATCATTCCTGGCCGCATATGCCTGAACCGCATGGCTCTCCAATAGCCCTATGTACTATTATTTTATTATTATTTGCCCATGTCTTGTAAACCCCTATTGTATATTTTTACGCTCATTTTATATCCTTACGCCTTTTGTCCTGAACTTGATAATCACGATTGGATTGGCATGATTGAAATAACAATTGTACATGGCATGATGTGACAAGGAACTAGCATGACACGATAGTGGCCCGTCGTGGCGCACTCCTGACAAGTAGACCTGACATGATATATCTTGATAAGCTGTTACGACGGCTACCTGACATGACATGACCTGTATAATTAACCCGGACACCGTGGGCGATTATCCTTGTACAAATAATCCAGTCCTGTCTTGCATCATATCTAGGAGAGGACTCCTGAGTACCACGGTCAGGAGTACCTACTGAAATGGACTAAGGCTAATAACTAGATTAATACACTAGTCATAAAGAGATCTCCCAGCTACAGGCAATCCCGTTACCTGGGCACGCCTTGGATCTGTAGCCTGCCGTCGAGTAGGGCACATTTCCAGCATACTGTCATGTGTTGCACCCTTCAAGCTACCTAAGGGTACATTCGATTCCTGGACGATGTACCCACCTGAATTCAACTCTAATCTTTCAACCCGGGTAACCTGGATGGTCTGCAGGGCTTGTGGCTGTGGAGTAATCTCACTACATCTTGCTAGTAACTAGGCCTGTGATAACCCTAGTTAGTTAAAGTATCAAGCCGTAATTCTTGTTTGGCCGTGAAATGATTGGATGGAGTCTAACCAGTCTAGTCTTGTCCTGATCTCGTTCCAGATTACTGCAGGACCAGAATGCTTATATTTATTTTACCGATAAATGGTGAGAATTCCAAGTTCTGTTCAGACGAAAGGTTACAACCCCGGTCCTTGTTTGGTTTACGGGTTGTAACCTGGTTATCGGAATAGTTTCATGGTTATCTCATCGTATATCACCTGTTATGCTTTTCCTTAATTCCTGTCTTTATTATTAATCTATTACTATTGTGCTAATTGCTGGTTTTAGTTCCTAAGTGAAGCTTCCTTTGTGGTACTTGCTCTTTCTGGGATCTGACCCAGCTGGTTTTGTATGGCCAGATTTTGGAGCAGCTCCAGAGGATCTACCGCTTTTCCAGCCCGATGGTGAACACCAGGCGTAACCAGGGCAACGAGTAGGTTATTTTTTGCTCTCCCACTCTATTGTAAATATATTCTTTTGAGGTATTTAGCCGACGAGCACCTGTTTAGCTCGATTGCACTTACTTACTGTCTGCCTACGGGCTGTAACATGATTGACAGATCCTAGGGTTGATCATGTATGACTAAACTCTTGCTAGTCCTAATATTTTGTAACGACTAGCTTCATGATCAGCTGAATATGTAATATTGGGACGCCTTATTATTGTATATTTAATGATCATATATCTTGTGACTTTACTTACTTGTTTGTGATTGAGACACTAGGCTTGTTCATGACCATAGGAGACTGTTGGCTTGTAGTAAACCCTCATGTATCTAGACAGCCATGACCGTATAGCGAGGTGGAATCCATTTCAATATATGTAGCTGGCTATGTCTGCCCCCGCTCTCCAGTATTCTGGTTCTGGGGCGTGACATGGTTTAAGTGGTGGCCCATACAGGTCTTGTAAATCAAGATATGTGAGGGTTTACCGAATAGATGTCTCAATCAGTATTCGTCTTTGATCTCTGCTCGTATCTTCTGAATTCCTGGATTTTTGTCCTGATCATATGCTTGTATCGTTGATCTATCTTGGTCCTTCCTTATTGTTCCCTATGTCGTCTTCTTCAGCGGCATTGTTCCTGGACCTGCCGGTCAGCAAGGCGGATCACTTTTCGCAGATCAGCAGCTACCAGGAGATCAAGCCCAGCATTCCGGAGTAGCCTTCAGAGTCGTGCCTTCTGATGGAGAGCCACCAGTCCAGCCAGTTCAGCCTGCCGAGCCTAATGATGGCACTTTGGTAGGGCTCGTCAGGACCTTGATAGCTTCCCAATATCGTGGTAGAGATGTCTTGCACCAGGCAGTGACGGATGCTTTGACCAGAGGAGGTCATCAGGGTAACAGTGCGGCCAACAGCTTCAAGCGCTTGAACCCTCCCTTCTTCGACGGTAGTAAAGATGCTATCGCTGCAGATGCTTGGCTTCAGGACATCGAGGTGATTCTAGAAGCAGCCAGGACCCCAGAGAACGAGAAGGTAGCCGTGGTGCGCCTGCAGTTGTTAGATCTTACCCGCAGCTGGTGGGCGGCTCAGGCTGTTGGATTAGTAGCACCTATTGCTTGGGCAGTATTCAGAGAGAGATTCCAGACCAAGTATTTTGATGCTGTAGCTCGGTACGATCTACAGACGAGGTTCACCAATCTGAAGCAGATGGGCAGGACGATCGATGGATATGCGGTCGAGTTTTCGAGACTCAGTCGGTTTGCTCCCACCTTGGTGGCAATCGAGTATGATAGAGCCTAACAATTTCAGCAGGGGCTTCACCTGGAGATTTTGTTGGCGGTTGAGCAGTTTGAGCATCAGACCTTTGATGCGGTCTTGAGAGCATCCATGAGGCATGAGTATACCTCCCAGAGGATTGTGGATAGGGCCGGAGGTCGAGAGAGATCCCACGGCCAGATGAATCAGTCTTCAGCCCCAGTCCCGGCAACCAGGGCTTTGACTATTGGAGCTCCGAGGCGAGCGGCCTCAGTGACGTCGGTTCAGTATTCGGCCCCGACGTACCTTCAGCAGCAGAAGCAGAAGCAATCTTCCGCAGTGGGATGTTCTCATTGTGGAAAGCCCGGTCATGTAGTGGCAGAGTGCCGCAGGGCACAGGGATTGTGTCTGGCTTGTGGAGCAGCAGACCATAGGGTTGGATCCTGCCCGAATAGGGGTGATTCATCATCGTCCAACCTTTCTAGCTCTTCGGTGAGAGGACCAGCTCCGGTCCAGCAACAGCAGTATCTGTAGCACCCAGTTTTCTGAAATTGGAGATTTTTGAAAATTTATTATTTTTATTATTTATTAATGGTGTTTAGGGCATGATATGATTTTTGGTGATTATTAGTGTGATTAGAACCATTTCTAAGTCATGCTAAGTCATGACTTATGACTTTGTGACTTTGTTAGTATAACTTAGTGTAAACCCTAGTTTTTCTTAACCTATAAGTTGCCATGACCATGAAAGCTTAGCCATAGGCTTAGAACACCAAATTAGTGATTTTTAGCCTAAAGGGTATTTTGGTAATTTTCTAGAAATTATTTGGAATTATTTGTATTTATGTGTTTTTATTATTGGTTAGTGTCATGAGAGCCCCTAACCAAGTTTAGCCTAATCTAGAGACTAGTTACTAACCTAGAATGCTAAGGGGATAGATATTTTCAATGGTTAAAGTAGAGTAAATATCTTGATATTTACTTTATGGATATTTTCCTTAAACCACTCCAAATATCCCAACCCCTTTACACAAAGTCTTGCCTTAGCCTAGAAGAAAGCCAAGGACACCTCCCCTACCCCCATGGCAGCCAAGGGCACCCCCCTAGCAGCCCACATTTCTATATAATCCCATTGTGTTAATTCATGGAAAATTTACATGAATTTAATCCTAGAAAAATCCTTTTTCCTTCAAACACCCACAACTTGAGCAATATAGATCCAAATTCACTCTAGTCTTTTGCATTGGGACCCTACTACATCAAGGATACTAAAGGAGGATAGCAATCAAGAATTTGGAGGCTTTGGACATCATCAAGTTGAAGGATACACACCCCCCTCTTCTTGATTTTCATTGGATTTGCACAAATAGGTAAATGCCCATAAACTTTGTTAATTTTGTGTTTTCTCTTCATATTTGCATGCATCTAGGTACTAGGATACTGTAGGACAAATTTGGTGGAAATTAGAAGTGGTTTGGTGTCCGTATCGGACACGTATCATAGGGTAGAAACCCTTGTTTGTTAAAATGCCACAATGGACTTGTTTTTATGTTTTTCCAAAACAAATTACACTTTTAGCTAGCCTTAGACTTGCTGATCACGAACCAACTTGACTGAGCACATTTCTGTGCGGTGTTCGTGTCCAAAATGGACACGAACTCGCAGCACGAGGCCACGCGTGCATGCCCTGCTACTCGACACTTAGCACGGACACTGTGGGACACGTGGACACGTAAAAATTTACACAGAGGAGGGGGCAACCTCTGACATGCCCCCCCTCGAGTTTGAGACACGTTGGTGTAGTGTCGAGAGAGCACGGACACGTGCACTGGTCGTGCACTGTCAGCGCACACGCGCACGGGGGCCAACTTCGCGCGTGTCGTGTCGCGTGAACACGACACTTGGGCACCTCGTGGTGACACGAGTGTGTAGCCCATCATGGGGCGAACACGTGGACACGAGCACGTGGTGTGTCGTATCCTGTGTCGCGAACACGAGACGCACGACCGCGTGCACGACGTGGTCTGAAACGCGCGTATCAGTCGTGTTTTTACGACTGATACGGTCTTCGTACCGTGTCCTGGATCAACGTGGACACGGTACAGGGTGTTGGACATGTGCACAACCCCTAGGTGAACATTCGTGCACGAGCACGAGACACGAGAGTGTGTGTGTCGTGTCATAGGGTGATTTACACGCGTGCACGATACTGTGTGTGTGCGTGTGTATCAGAGTTTACCCGAGTGAGGGTTTCGTGTGTTTGGACACGTGAAACTGTGTCGTGGTGTCGTGTCAGGAACCTAGGACATTAGTATATGTATGGGGCCTTAGTTACCAACCCATGGTTGCGAGCCTTAGCTCGTTTTAGAGTGTTTAAATCGAATTACCCAGTTTCGAGTTAAACAGTGCACAGTATCCTGTTTTGGAATTTTTCCCAGATTTTGAAAGTGGATTTCAAACCAATTTTTGATATGTTTAATCCATTGTATTAGAGTATATTAGTATGTATATATGTAGTATATATGTATATGTGAGTGTGGGTGAGATTTGGGAGTAATTGGTAGTGTATGGGTGTAGTTGTGTGTATATACATATATATATATATATATGGGCTGTGTGTGTGTTGGGGAGCCATCTTTGGTTCCAGATTTCTGGAACCACTTTCCCCCCCTGTCCAGACTTCTCTCTCCCTCTCTCTCTCACTGTCCTGTCCTCTTCTCTCTCATTCTCTCTCATTCTCTCTCTCTCTCTTATCTATATATATATGTAATATATATATATATGGGTTGATATATATATATATATATATATATATATATATATATATATATATATATATATATATATATATATATATATATATATATATATATATATATATATATAAAGGATATATATACATTTGTGTTAGGTCTAAATAGGTCATATATAATGTATTGTATACATGTGGGTTTGTATTGTATATAGTATTCCTATTTTGGTATATGGGTAGATAGAGTCTATATATATATATAGATATATATATATATATATATATATATATATATGTATAACTTCTAGTTATAGGTTGTATAGAAACCTATGACTATAGCCTATGGCCAAGATCATTAGCCTATGGCTTGGGGATAGCCCTAATGGCCCAAAACCCAACTTGTTGACCCTTGATTACTAAGGGTTGACCAAAGTCAACCTTTGGTCAAAGTTGACCTAGTTAACCTAGAATTGACTAGGAATGACCTAAAACAACTAGTTTAGCTAGTTTGACTAAAACCCTAACTAGTAGACGTAGTTTGACCTAGACTTGACCCAGATTGATCATGTTGACTAGTATTTGACTAGTTTGATTAGAAAGTTGACCAAGAGTTAACTTTTGACCAGATTGACCTAGAATCATGTAGTATGCATTGTATACTCTATTTTTACCATTGTGGATATGTTGTGACCTGTTTTACTCTAAATAGGACTCTGTGATACCAGTTCGGACATCTATTCATATCAGTCATACAGGGTGACAGGCGAGTACATTCTCTGATCTTTTCATGCTTGTTAGGACTTATATTCTTGCTTTAGATTACTTTACATGATGCTGTCACGTCATTATCACGGATTGGTACTATATGGATCTTGTTATGCGATGTTATCTCCCTCGGGGTGCATCAGATACAGTTGTCATGTGCTTTTCACGAACATCTTGTATTTCATGTACACCGCTTTCATGTATACTCTTGTGCAATCTTGTACTCTCATGATCACGTGAGCAAACATGATAAAAACCTCTTGTGCAAGGTAACGTAACTTGACTGGATCCTTGTGTATTGATTGGGGAGGGTGAGTAGGAAATGGTTATGTGATCAAAATCCCATC
Organism: Iris pallida; assembly: GCA_029216955.1. Lineage (NCBI taxonomy): Eukaryota > Viridiplantae > Streptophyta > Magnoliopsida > Asparagales > Iridaceae > Iris > Iris pallida. The sequence goes on from JANAVB010042420.1 coordinate 17,242,814, forward strand.
TTGTACAAATTCTTGTGAAATCTTGTGAAATCTTGTATATGTCCTAAGCCCGTTTATATAACCATCTCATGCTCTAAATCACAGGTTACCTACAGTTCTTACTTATCGTATATATAGATATTTCCAGTTATCAAATCTCTCTCGTTTTTATATATATTTCTTTACAGTCCATGTATCTTACTCTATGCATGCTTTACATTTCCCAACATGATATGAACTGCGTGAGATGTATTGTGCTCGTTCCTGTTCTGACTGGGCTGTTGAAAATATTACAGATGATGATGGTGACTGTCCTACCTTCTATGGGACACATGAGGGTGACCTTCAGGAGCCTGAGGAGCATCTAGCTCAGTAGAGGGTGCCTAGTCTAGTCTAGTATTTATAGTTTTCATTTTGTATCGGACTGTTCCGATTGTTAGTTGTGACTTAGTTATATTTCAGGTCTTGTACTTATTTGTGTTGGACATCTATTTTGTGTGGTGTGATAACTCTATATATATTCAGTTCTTTCTTTCGTCTGATTCCATATCATGTTCTATCTTTATCTTTCCTAGACTTGTGTTTGAGATATAGAGTTGAGATGTTATGTTATACCTCCGTGCGGAGATGACAGGTTTATATGTCTTATTGTTAGATGTTAGTTTTTATAGATAACCTATACAGCGTTCTACCGCCGACACTGCGGCGTAGGCTGGACGTACCCACGTTCTCGTGCCCCTAATCAGGGTGCGGGTCGTGACAGTATCCATTGTCGAGGCCCTTGCCGCCTCAGTCCCAGGTATTCCAGCAGCAGAACCCCCAGCAACATGTTCAAGCCCAGGCCCAGAGTCAGAATAGGCAGCGAGGATTTTAGCAGAGGGGACCAGCACCCCGAGGGCATGGTCATGCTATGGTGATGACCGCAGATGAAGGATTGGCACCAGGGAAGGTAGTGGCAGGTACTATTCTCGTCAACTCTTTTCCAGCTTCAGCTTTATTTGATTCTGGTGCATCGCATTCTTTTATGTCTGCACGATTCGCGACACGGATAGGATTGGAGCTCGAGTCATTATCAGTAAGGCTCAATATACTTACTGGTAACGGACTTGTGGGAGTCGATAGGGTATTTTTCTCGTGTCAGATCGTAGTTAGCGGTAAGGAATTTTCTGCTAGATTGATAGAATTCCCGATGGCCGATTATGATGTGGTCCTAGGGATGGATTGGTTGTGGAACCAGTATGCTAGAATAGACTGCCATATTGGTAGGGTTGTTTTTAGCATTCCAGGAGAGCCAGAGTTTTCCTTTTCCCGAGGCGCATTTGAGCCTTCTCCTCCAGTATTGCGGATGGCAGTAGCAGCCGTGCAGTTGCCCCGGATAGTTGAAGAGTTTCCAGATGTTTTCCCGGAGGAGCTTCCAGGTATGCCGCCAGAGCGGGAAATCGAGTTTACCATAGACTTGATCCTCGGAACAGCCCCAGTGTCAGAGAGAGTCTACAGGATGGCACCTTCAGAATTGGAGATCTTGTACAAGATGATTGAAGAACTTCGAACCAAGGGATTCATTCGTGCTAGTGGATCGCCTTGGGGAGCCCCAATGCTTCTTGTGAAAAAGAAAGATGATACGTCCAGGTTATGTGTTGATTATCGTACATTGAACTCAGTGACAATCAAGAACAGATACCCTCTTCCGAGGATAGATGACTTGTCTGATCAGCTCAAAGGGGCAGCAGTATTCTCGAAGATTGACTTGCGCTCAGGATATCATCAGATCAGAGTCAGAGAGCAGGATATCCCGAAGACAGCTTTTAGATCGAGGTATGGACATTGGGAGTTTCTAGTGATGCCCTTTGGAGCAACCAATGCGCCGACGGTATTCATGGATCTCATGAATCGCATCTTCATGCCTTACTTGGATCAGTTGGTGACAGTGTTTTTGGATGACATCCTGGTCTATAGCAGGAGTGAAGCGGAGCATGAGCAGCATCGCCGTGTGGTTCTTCAGATTCTCAGGAAGCACCAGTTGTATGCCAAGTTCAGTAAATACGAGTTCTGGCTTGATCATATTTCGTACTTGGGTCACATCATCACCAGAGGAGGAGTAGAAGTGGATCCTCAGAAGATCGTGGCTATTGAGTCATGGCCAGTGCCCAGCACCGTTGCAGAAGTCCGTAGTTTTCTTGGATTGGCCGGCTATTACCGGCGGTTTGTTTCAAATTTTGCTCGAATTTCAGCGCCATTGACCCAGTTGACCCGCAAGGAGGTGCAGTTTGCTTGGACAGCAGAATGTTAGGATTCTTTTGAGAAGTTGAAGCAAGGCTTGATGATGGCTCCCATTCTCGCACTTCCAGATGAAACTGGAGGATTCTCAGTATATTGTGATGCTTCATGCAGAGGTTTAGGATGTGTTCTAATGCAGTATGGGAAGGTGATAGCTTATGCTTCACGGCAACTTCGTGATTATGAGAGAAATTACCCAACCCATGACTTGGAGCTGGCAGCAGTAGTGTTTGCACTTAAGTTGTGGAGGCACTACTTGTATGGAGATAGGGTAGAGATTTTCACCGACCATAAGAGTCTGAAGTATGTTTTCACCCAGAAGGATCTCAACATGCGTCAGAGGAGGTGGCTGGAGCTTCTTGTGGATTATGATGTCAGCCTGCAGTATCATCCAGGGAAGGCCAACGTCATTGCAGATGCATTGAGCAGGAGAGCCGAAGTTTATTTCCTAACAGCGCAACCAGAGCTATTAGCAGATCTTCAGAAGATGGGTATTGAAGTTATTCTCCCTTCCAGTGTAGCATTGATGGCCAGCATGCAAGTTCAGTCCACTATAGTCGAGAGGATCTGGATGACGCAGTCAGCAGATTCCAAGCTTCAGCGACTCAGAGCAGAGTGTGAGGCAGGCCGACGACCCAAGTTATGCATTCATGAGGATGGTACACTTCGATATGGTAAGCATCTTTATGTACCCAGTGGAGATATCAGACAGGAAATCATGGCAGAGGCTCACAGTTCTCAATATTCCATTCATCCGGGCGGTACAAAGATGTACCGTGATATCCGTCAGCATTTCTGGTGGAATGGCATGAAGAGGGAGATAGCCCGGTTTATCTCTCGGTGTTTGGTTTGTCAACAAGTTAAGACTGAACATCAGAGGCCCGCTGGACTTCTTCAGCCCTTGTCGATTCCAGAATGGAAGTGGGAGCATGTGACCATGGATTTTGTGACTGGATTGTCTAGATCTGCAGCTGGTAGGGATGCTATCTGGGTTATAGTTGATCGGCTCACGAAGGTAGCTCACTTTCTTCCGTTCAGAGTTGGTCAGTCGACAGCTCAGTTAGCAGATATGTACCTCAGGTAGATTGTCAGGTTGTACGGAGTGCCAGTTAGTATCACCTCAGACCGAGATTCCAGATTTACGTCGCACTTTGGCATAGCCTGCAGGAGAGTTTGGGAACTCATCTCCAGTTCAGTTTAGCGTATCATCCGCAGACAGATGGTCAATCGGAGCATACAATCCAGACTCTTGAAGACATGTTGAGATTTTGCACACTTGACTTCGATGGTTCATGGAAAGATTACTTGCACCTGGTGGAGTTCTCGTACAACAACAGTTTCCAAGCTAGTATCCAGATGGCACCGTTCGAGGCACTGTATAGAAGGAAGTGCAGATCCCCGCTAGCATGGGATGATGTTGGAGAGAGGTAGATGCTCGGTCCAGAAATGATTGCCCAGACAGTTGAAGTGATCAGAAGAGTCAGGGATCATCTTCGAATTGCCCAAGATCGCCAGCGCCATTGGGCCGATTCTCATCGGCGCCCTCTCGAGTTTTCTGTCGGTAACCATGTATTCCTGAAGATTTTGCCTAACCGTGGCGTCATTCGTTTCGGCGCACGAGGAAAGCTTAGTCCTAGGTATATAGGACCATTTGACATTCTGGAGCGGGTAGGAGATGTATCATATCGTCTCGCTCTTCCGCCGTCGCTAAGCGAGGTGCATGACGTGTTCCATGTATCCCAATTACGACGGTATATCCCAAACCCGAGCCACATCCTAGATCATTCGGAATTGGTTGTTGGTACCAACCTTTCGTATGAGGAGAGGCCCGTGTCTATATTGGACCGGAGAGAGAAGACACTCAAGAACAGGACTATCAAGTTAGTCCGAGTTGCTTGGGGTCATCACTCTTTAGATGAGTCAATATGGGAGCGTGAGGATGATATCCGATCGCGATATTCCGGCTTGTTTGACTCGTGAGGTATAATATCTTCCTTATGCCTCATGCCTTCGATTTCTTGCTTAAATGAGTGATTGCCTACCTAGTTATAGCTTGCTTGTGATTAATATAGCTTGTCCTCGTCTCTCTAGCCTCTTAATTAAATTCCGAGGACGAAATTCTTTTAAGGTGGGTAGAGTTGTAATGTATGTGGTTCGTATTACGTATTTTTGGAATACGTGTACGTATTTTATCTTGTATTGCATGATTTCTTGCTTAGCTTCCTTCATGGCTTGGTTTATTCCTGGTTTGGGTTGGCTTGGTTCAGTTTGGGATTGCTATTGGTTCATTATGAACCAAGGGTGAACCTCCTACCTACCACCACCACTACCATTTATTAACCATTCTTCCTTCTCTCTCTTCATTACTCTTCTTCCATTTACTTCTTCACCTACCAGAGAGAGAGAGAGAGAGAGAGGTCTAGGCAAGTGCAACTTGCTTCATGGAGGAACTTCTATTTTATTGCTTCATTCTCTTCCTTACAGTATTTTAACTTACTTTAGTACTTGGCATTTCCACTTTCCATGGCTAGATTCTTGTAGATCTAAGTTTATTTTATTTTTGAATTTCCTGGGTTTTGGTCTACTTAACCTTGTTATTTCTGAGTTTTGATGGTTCCATGTTGTAGAGAATTTCATTATGCCCCGTTTTGACCTATGGAAGTTCGGATTTGGGCTCCGGATGATGGAGTTATGGAGCTTGAGGACTTGGCTCTCATGGTGTTCTTCTTCTCGGAATCTTGGAGAAGATGAACTGTGCTTGACTTGACCGCATGAATATTTCATGCGGTAAGTGTTCTCTTGAGCCGTATGGCTGAAAGTACTTGAGCCGCATGAGGGCCGAACCCTATCTAGCCGTATAACTCGCTCAATCCCCAGCCGCATAATATTCTGAACTTCTTGAGCCCCATAAAATGCTACCTTTAGCCGCATGCGCCCTTTCTGCTGGCCGCATGGGACTTTACTTGACCCAGCCGTATGAGAACTTCTTTCCAGCCGTATGGAACTCGCTCGACCCCAGCCGCATAGTACCCCGCACTTCTTGATCCGCATAGGCCTTGCTTCCGTGAGCCGCATGAGAACTTTCTTCCAGAGCCGCATAAGGGCGGAACCCAGCAACCGCATGAGGCCGAGTCCATCCTCAGCCGCATAGGGTCCACCCCTCCCCGCTAACCGCATATGACCCTCCTCCTAGCTCAGCCGCATGCGCCTGACCCTATCTAGCTGCATGGGCTGTTCTTTCCCCAGCTGCATGGGATCATTCCTGCCCGCATATGCCTGAGCCGCATGGCTCTCCAATAGCCGTGTGTACTATTATTTTATTATTATTTGCCCATGTCTTGTAAACCCCTATTGTATATTTTTATGCTCATTTTATATCCTTACGCCTTTTGTCCTGAACTTGATAATTACGATTGGATTGGCATGATTGAAATGACAATTGTACATGGCATGGTGTGACAAGGAACTAGCATGACACGATAGTGGCCCGTCGTGGCGCACTCCTGACAAGTAGACCTGACATGATCTATTTTGATAAGCTGTTGCGACGGCTACCTGACATGACATGACCTGTATAATTAACCCGGACACCGTGGGCGATTATGCTTGTACAAATAATCCAGTCCTGTCTTGCATCATGTCTAGGAGAGGACTCCTGAGTACCACGGTCAGGAGTACCTACTGAAATGGACTAAGGCTAATAACTAGATTAATACACTAGTCATAAAAAGATCTCCCAGCTACAGGCAATCCCGTTACCTGGGCACGCCTTGGGATCTGTAGCCTGCCGTCGAGTAGGACATATTTCCAGCACACTGTCATGTGTTGTACCCTTCAAGCTACCTAAGGGTACATTCATTTCCTAGACGATGTACCCACCTGAATTCAACTCTAATCTTTCAACCCGGGTAACCTGGATGGTCTGCAGGGCTTGTGGCTGTGGAGTAATCCCACTGCATCTTGCTAGTAACTAGGCCTGTGATAACCCTAGTTAGTTAAAGTATCAAGCCGTAATTCTTGCTTGGTCGTGAAATGATTGGATGGAGTCTAACCAGTCTAGTCTTGTCCTGATCTCGTTCCAGATTACTGCAGGACCAGAATGCTTATATTTATATTACCGATAAATGGTGAGAATTCCAAGTTCTGTTCAGACGAAGGGTTACAACCCCGGTCCTTGTTTGGTTTACGGGTTGTAACCTGGTTATCGGAATAGTTCTATGGTTATCTCATCGTATATCACCTGTTATGCTTTTCCTTAATTCCTGTCTTTATTATTAATCTATTGCTATTGTGCTAATTGCTGGTCTTAGTTCCTAAGTGAAGCTTCCTTTGTGGCACTTGCTCTTTCTGGGATCTGACCCAGCTGGTTTTGTATGGCCAGATTTCGGAGCAGCTCCAGAGGATCTACCGCTTTTCCAGCCCGATGGTGAACACCAGGCGTAACCAGGGCAACGAGTGGGTTATTTTTGGCTCTCCCACTCTATTATAAATATATTATTTTGAGGCGTTTAGCCGACGAGCATCTGTTTAGCTCGATTGCACTTACTTACTGTCTGCCTACGGGCTGTAACATGATTGACAGATCCTAGGGTTGATCATGTATGACTAAACTCTTGCTAGTCCTAACATTTTGTAACGACTAGCTTCATGATCAGCTGAATATGTAATATTTGGGATGCCTTATTATTGTATATTTAATGATCATACATCTTGTGACTTTACTTACTTGTTTATGATTGAGACACTAGGCTTGTTCATGACCATAGGAGACTGTTGGCTTGTAGTAAACCCTCATGTATCTAGACAGCCGTGACCGTATAGCGAGGTGGAATCCATTTCAATATACGTAGCTGGCTATGTCTGCCCCCGCTCTCCAGTATTCTGGTTCTGGGGCGTGACAAGAACGTCGCTAATTTTTGGGGGTTTAACGACGTTTTATTAGTACGTAGCGACTACAGTTTATTAAATGGGAACCTGCATCGCAAGTTCGTCGGTACACGTCGCTGATGTAGCGACTCGTAACGACGCAATTTAAGCAACGTTGCCGTATATTAAATTACAGCGACGTTTAGCGATGTCCTTTTCGGACGTCGCTAAATGTTTCATATAGGCTGTGAGGGTTTCCTTTTCGATCATTCACAAATTCCCTCCCTCAATTTTTTGCGCGCTCCTCCTCCGCGGCGCTCCTCCGATGATCTCTCTCCTCCGACCTCCTCCTCCTCCTCCTTCCTTCTCCTCAGGTAGCTCCTCCATCTCTCTTTCTCTCTCTCTCTCTCACACACATACACTCCCCTGTCCCCGTCGCCCCGGCTCCGACGCTTTCCAGTTTCTCCTCGTCTTCTAGCTCTCTCTCTCGCTTCTAGTTCGTGTCCATGAGAGCGTGGACTCGCCGTACGAGCAGCAGTCTGTACGTGTGTGTTTTATGATTTTGTTGGTTTGGACACCTCGTGTCCTACTGTGTGGACACGAAACTCACAGTGTAACACCTATATATGTACACGACTCATATCAACTGTCAATTTGATGTTTTGCTGGGATTTGAATTCCAATTTAGGGTTCGAGCCCTATTTACTGATACTAGAAGTTTTTTGGGCATTTTCAGGATTTTGAAATGAAGAATAAATTGACTAATAATGTTAATTAATTGATGTTTACATGTATACATGTCTGTGATAATGTTTAGATGAACTAGGATTCATGGGATGCACGTTTGGTTTGTATTAATCAACGGTACTATGTATACTGCCCCTCTTTAACAGTATACTATATATACTGTTAACACATAACCCCCTGGACACCAATACTGTAAGCTTGAGCTTGGCTTGACTAGAATTAATCGAGCTCGAGCTTGATAAGTTTTTAATTTTGGAGTTTGAGCTTGGTATCGGAAAATATGAGTTTGGTATAGAAAAATATGAGTTTGGAAAAATATGGATCCATGATTTGGTGCAGCAGCAGCAGCTTCTCATAATCAAAACTGATGTGGTTAGCCATTGGCCTTGATTTTTAGTTCAGGTTCTAGAAGGAATTTGCATTAATCAAAACTGATGTGATCAGGACATTGGGGGTCTAATTTTGAGCTGTGTGAGGAGGAGGAGTGTCTGGATTTTGAATTACATTGGGGTCTGATTTTGGCTTAAATGATCATATCGGTTTGTTGAGTATTGGCTTTCTATATATTTGGATTGTTGTTCATTTGTTGTTCATTCGTGGATTCTCTATATTCGTGGATTCTCCATATTATTATAAGCTGTGTGAGGACAGTAGGCCATCTCCATTGGGGTCTGATTTTGAATTATATGTTTCTAATGTGAGGGGTGTGTCTGGGTTTGGAAGTAACTGTTCCATTAATCTGATTTTGAATTACATGTACCATCCAGACACTGTCCCTGCAGCCATTCGACTGGCGAGACAGAAATCTATGTACGACATTTGCTATAAGAAATTTGCATTAATTTACGGTACGACATCGTGATCAGGACATAGTCCCTGCAGCCATTCGACTGGCGAGGCAGAAACTATGTATCCGTAGATAAAGTTGACTGTCCTTCGACCCCCATCACTCGACAATGATGATACGACAACCTAACACTACATCTTTTAGTAGTAGATAATGTCTTAGTATTACATTTTGTGGGTTCATCTTATTGATTCTGTTACATCCTTCAGATACTAGATTCGATAAGAACATATACTACACTATATGTACAAAACATAGATGATTCACACTAATGTATGCTAGACTGAATTTTGGGTTACGTTCTGAGCCATTCGTCCCCACACTTGGCAATTAAGCATGTGAAATATATCGTTGAAAAACATAAAATTTTGGGTTGTGTTCTGAGCCATTCTTCACTTTCTGCAGTAATTATCTTAAAATGGATATGAATTACTATTTGCGGAACCGTTTATGGATGTACAATCGTCATCCTGATGAATTACTATCTGTGTCAATCTTTGTAGAATTATCTTAAAATGGATATGAATTACTATCTGCGGAACCGTTTGTGAATGTACAATCGTCATCCTGATGACATGTGCGGTGTGAGAGATAAATTTATACATGGTGTGCAACAGTTCCTGCAGTTTGCCAAGGCGTTCCCTCAGTACATGGACCGTACAAAAATTAAGTGTCCATGTGTGAGATGTCGCAACTTGAAATATCATTCGGAAGTGGATGTGACATATCATTTGTATTCGAGGGGTTTTATGCCAAATTATTATCAGTGGACCGCACACGGAGAACTTGTGCCTTTAGCCTAAGAGCCAGAGCCTTATGTGGAGCCTTATGTAGATATCCACGAGCATGCTGATTATGACCAACGGTGGACGAACATGGTTTTCGATGCTGCGGGTGTAATGCCCATATCTCGTATTACGTATTTGAAATACGTGTACGTATTTAGACCCGTATTACATGTCTCCCTGCTTGATTTAATGGCATTTCATTGATTTGATTATCTTGGTTCGGTTCGGTTTGTTTGGCTTGGTTCGGTTTTGCTTGATTTTATGTGAACCAACCCACTCCCACCTACCACCACCCATTTCTCTCTCTCTTCATTTACTTTCTTCTTTCCCACCATTACTTCTCCACCAACCTGAGAGAGTGGAGAGCTTAGGCAAGTGCATCTTGCTTCATGGAGGAAGTCCATTTTTTATTGTTCCATTGTCTTCCTCATGTGTTTCTAACCCACTTTAGTATTTAGCATTTTTCATTTCCATGACTAATTTCTTGTAGATCTAGCTTTGTGGTATTTTCGTTTTTGTGGGTTTTGATCTACCAGACTTGCATATTTTTGTAAACAAATAATTTCATGTTGTAGAGAATTTCGTTCTACCCCATTTTGACCTATGGAAGTTCGAATTTGGACGCTGGATGATGGAATTATGGAGCTTGGAAGCATGGCTTCATGGTGTTCTTCTTCTCGAAAATTGGAGGAGAAGAGCAGTACTTAGCCGCATGAAGATTTCATGCGGCAAGTGTTTTCTCAGCCGCATGGCCATTTAATTGAACATTTAATTGCATGCAATAGCTGGCCACGTGCAAGTGTAAATTTGCATGGGCCACTAGTTAATTGCCTGAGCCGCATATGGCCATTCCAGAGTTGTTGGTCGCATGGGAATAATTAATAGCAGCATAAGCTTTTGTATTTAATGCATGCTTGCTTGCATGCTAGTGCATTTAAATATTAGCATTGGCCAAAAGTTGGCCGCATACATGCTTGCTTACAAGCTTGTGCATTTAAATATTAGCATTTGCATTTAAATATTAGCATTAGCAAGATTGGCCGCATGGTAATGTATGACTTTCTTTGATTACATGCATTAATGCATGGCTTTTCTTAATTATTGCATGCATTAATGATTAAGGCATGCATTCTTACCTATTTAACAAAGCTAGCCGCATGGCTTACTTTGGAATAGCATTGACATTATTTAATGCATTAAATCCTTGCTCGCATTTACAAGCAACCAAAGCTAGCCGCATGGCTTACTTTGGAATGGCATTAGTATTATACAGCATTAGTGTTATATATATTAAATAGCATGCATGCATGCATGCATAGTATTTAGCTTGCATGTTTTTAATGCAAGCAATAACTTGCATATTTATGGAATAATTAGCCGCATGGAAACAAGTTGCATGGCTTTTCTTTTTGCATGGAATTAAGTGCTTGTATTAGCAATTCTTGCATGGCCAACAGTTGCTGGCCGCATGAAATGCCTTGCTGACCGCATTCCTCACTTGGCCGCATATGGTAATTTATTTATTCATGGTCGCATGAACATCTACGTGCTTGGCTGCATGCACATTTATTTCTAGGTAGCCGCATACACCATGGTGTGCTGGCCTCATTAGTATGAAGCATTAATTGTAGTAGGGTCCCACAAGGTTTGTATCCATGTAATTTTAGGCCACATGGCCCCAGTACTTGAGTGACCACGTGTCCTTTTCTTTTGCTTGAGTGGAAGCTTGCATTTATTGCGGGTTCCTCTCTCCTTGACTTTTCTGGTTGCATAAATATTTCTTACTGGCCGCATGGCCCCTTCAGCTATTTCCTGGACGCATAAGCTTTGGTTGGCCGCATGGGTGGCCTCCCACTCTCTTTGGCCGCCTGTATGTTCTCCCACTTTTGGGCCGCATGGGGTCCACTTTGATTGTTTTGTATTTTATTTGCTTGAATTGTGGTTCGAATTTCTTCCCACTCCCAACATGAAAGTTGTAGAGTTTCTCCTTGGCTTCAAGAATATATATATTATAAATATATTATTATTTAATTGCGTAAGTTTCTCTCCTCCTTGATAAATGACATGACTTGATAGTGACCCGCCGTGGTGCACTCCCGACAAGATAACTTGACCTGACAAATTTGACATGATAACTTGACATGATAATTCTTGATAGTGGCCCGTCGTGGCGCACTCTTGACATGATAAACCTGACATGATATTTCTCGAAATGCTATTGCGACGGCTAACATGACACGACAATATTGAATAACTTGGACACTGTGGACGATTGTGCTTGTACAAATGAACATGTCTTGTCTTGCATCATGTTTAGGACAGGGACCCCTGAGTACCACGGTCAGGGGCACCCACTGAAATCGACTAAGGTTAACAACTAGAATAATCCAGTAGTCATGAAGAGATTTTCCAGCTACAGGCAATCCCGTTACCTAGGCGCGCTTGTGGATTTGTAGCCTACCGACGAGTAGGGCACACTTCCAGCACACTGTCATGTGTTGCACCCTTATTGTACTAATATTCGCCTGGATAACTTGGATGGTCTGCAGGGCTTGTGGCTGTGGAATAATCTCACTGCTTCTTGCTAGTAACTAGGCCTATGATAACCCTAGTTAGTTAAAGTATCAAGCCATACCTATTGCTTGGCCGTGATTGAGTGGATGAGGTATAATTTGTCTAGTCTTGTCTTGATCCTGTACAAGATTGTTACATGAACTGTTTTCTTATTTACCTTGCCGATAAATGGTGGGAGAAGCCAAGTTCTGTTCAGACGAAGGGTTACAACCCCGATCCTTGTTTGGTTTACGGGTTGTAACCTGGTTATCTGAATAGTCCCATGGTTATCTCATCGTATATCACCTGTCATGCTTGATACGTTTTACCTTATCAATAGTAATTGAGGCGGGTTTCTATTCAGGTGAAGGATTGCAACCCCGATCCTTGTTTGGTTTAAGGGTTGCAGTCTGGCTACTTGAATGGTTTCTTCGTGCTCAATATATTATTGCTATCTCAGTTATTATCAGTATTTTTTAATTATCCTTGTTATTCATTTGTGATATGCTGGTTTTAGTTCCAAAGTGAAGCCTCCTTTGTGGCACTTGCTCTTTCTGGGGTCTGACCCAGCTGGTTTTGTATAGCCAGATACCGGAGCAGCACCAGAGGATCTACCGACCTTCCAGCCACATGGTGACCACTAGACGGAATCCTGGCAATGAGTGGGTTTATTTTGGCTCTCCCACTCTATTGTAAAATTATTCTTTTGAGGCGTTTAGTCGCCGAGCAAGTGTTAGCTCGTGTACATTTTTACTTACTGTCTGCCTACGGGCTGTAACATGATTGGCAACCTAGGGTTGATCATGTATGACGAAACTCTTGCTAGTCCTCACATTTTGTAACGACTAGCTTCATGATCAGCTGAATATATAATGTTTGGGACGTCTTACTATTGTATATTTGGTGATCGTACATCTTGTAACATTTACTCACTTGCTTGTGATTGAGACACTAGGCTTGTTCATGACCTTAAGAGACTGTTGGCTTGTAGTGTCACGCCCCAGTACCGAAATACGGAGACGGACTAGGCCAGCTACTCCATATGAGGTACGTAACGTCATACGTCGATCGTGGCTGTCGAGAGACTAGGGGGTACATGCTACAATCAAGTCTCCTATGGTCCCACAGAGTTCTATGTCTCAATCAATCAAATCACATCAGCAAATAAATGAACATTAAAGATAAAGCAGTAAGGCGTCCCCGACGCTTCATCAAAATGATCATGAGAGACTAGCTTTATAATTTAGCTATCTCGGAGAGTCAGGAGTACGAAATTATACACAGCTACAGTCTGTTTAATTACAATTATGTACTGGCACAAAATATCGAGTAATCCGGCTAACAGGTGCCGGTGTGTCACGACCCGCTTCCCAAATTGTTGGGCCGGGCCGAGCCATGTCCAGCCTACGCTTGGTCAAAGCGTAGTAAGCTGTTCTAAGTATAGACAATAAAAGATCTAAGCTACTAACAGTTCTAAAATCATATTTAAATGTTCATCACAACACAGCATCTATATGCGAAGGTAACATAAGCACAGACTTAATAATACATAACCAAAGTATCTAACTGGAGACAAAGTCCAGTATCCAAATATAAGTACAGACAAAGTCTAAGTCTACTAAACACATGAAAGATAACTAAGCAAGGTTCCCCGCTGGGGCCTCTTCTGGAGCTAAGGCCAGGTCCATGGTAAGTAGGGCATGTATCCTCAGGACTATCATCTGTAATATTTTCAACAGGTCCAATCAGGACGGGAACGAGTACAACCCATCTAGAAAACCCAAGTAAATGACAGAGAACTCCAAAGCAGTTATAGACAGTTTTATTGATGAACATGGTAGTTTATATTCAGGTGATGGTATAGAGAAATAGTTAAGATGCAAGAAAAGAAAGGTAACTAAACAAGAGAAGAATCATGGCAATGATGACGGTAATAAAAGCTAACTGAACTAGAATAACATGTATGAGTCCAGACAGTACCATATAAGTCTAATATAATCCCAATGTGAGTCCAGTCCATATAATCCGATACCAGATGATTTTCGATACAAGATGGGTCCAACAGTGATCAATGAATCCAGGGTGAGTCCAACTATAATCTAACAGTGTGTTTTAAAATACCGAGGTCGACATGTAAACGGCTATAGGTATCAGGCACATCTCTCACTGATCAGGCAAGAGATGGCTATGCTTCCAGTAGATTCCAGTTTGGAGATTCCAGATTTGGGGTATGTCTACATGTCTTACTCAATATTTCCCCGCCCAGCAAGTGAATCCAGTACAAGACACAAAAATCGAGATGAGTCCGGCCAAATAATGATTCCAGAAATGATTCCGGAATGATTCCAGTGATTCCAGTAATAGAGATCAGTAAGTAAGGTATGTGTCGCATACATGAATCCAGAAATATCCATACGTGTTGATACAGAGAATCACATAGAACTAACTACAACTGAAATACAGTAATTGACAAATAAATGAGAGAACTATCAGAGAATGTACTCGCCTGAGCAAAGCAAGAATACTAGTACGAAGGTATAGATGTCCGGTATCCTGTCAATAATGATATACAACTCAGTTCTAAGCTATGATCAACAATATACTAGTGGTGTGACACGACTCTTAACTGGACACTAACTAAGTGGGGACCTAGCATAGAAGTCTAATGTGAAGTGCCACTATACACAAACTAACTTCCTGGGGTCTTTACACTAGTGCGGGGTGATGTCCAATATGACTAAAACACAAAACAACACAAAAAGTTGCAAGTCGTAATTATTTAATAAATAAATCAAACTGTACAATAAGTTCCAACAATTTTAGAGATAGACAAAAAGCCTAAATATATATAAAATAAAGTACCAAAATAATCCTTGTTAATTATAGAAATTTATACTAATTTTTCTGGGATTTATAAACCCTCATAAATATTTATTAAAAATCAGCAAACTTAAATATACTAAAAATGAGTTCTGTTTTCCTATTTTTATAAAATACCAAAAGCACTTAATAAATGTTAGAAAAATTATAATAAATTATCTAAATTAACATAGTATTTAAATACAATTTTTCCAAGATTTTTACAGCAATTAAAATATATATAAAAATTCAAAACCGGAAAGTAACAATATCTAGAAAAATAATTAATTATAAATTAAGGATAATACATAATCAAAATCTACAGATGTTGTCGGATGATAAAATAAATATCACCAACGTGTCCAGAACGGTCAAATCAGCTAGGATAGCCTACCCATAAGTCCAATTTGGACACAGGGGCAAAATGGTAATTTCGGGTCAAAATGATGTCCGCCGTTGGACACACTTTGCACCGAAAAGCGTGTCAGGATAGAAGTCTACAAAACCTAGCAAATTATATGTCCACGAATCCAGAATGATGATACGAACCCAACGGTATGTCCAAAATGGAATTCCGATGTGTCAATCTCAAAATGATACGTTGACGCGACACTTGGTATCCGGTTTGCACGGAAATGCGTGCCGGAGCAAATGTCTTCAAAACTCAGCAAATTATATGTCAACGAGTCCAGAATGACGATACGAACTCAACGGTATATCCGGAAGTGGATTCCGATGAGCCGATCTCAAAGTGACCCGTTGACCCGAAAAGTGGGATCCGCTTTGCACCGAAATGCGTGCCAGGGCCCACGTTCTCCAAATCAAGCAAACTTTATATGAAAACATGCCAGAACGACGCCACGAGTCTACTGGTGGTGTCAGAAATTGAATCCGGAGTCCCGGGTTCAAAAATGGAATTTAACAAGTGCAATTTAAAGAATTCGGACGGCCAACTTTGGCGTCGAATTCGACCAACCAAACGTGCTTAAAATGAAACGAAATATAAAGGAGACAGGAAGATGGTTATACCAGCTGTGCACCGGAACTGACGGTACGCAAAACGGAGCTGCGACGGCGAAGTTACGAGCTGACGAAGTCGGCTCCACAAAACTGTCCAAAAACAGTTCAATTTAAAACGTCAACTTGGTGGCCAGTTTTGAGGTATCAAACGACATAATTAACGGGCGAAAATTGACAGGAGTGAAGATGGATATACCGAGATTGCGACGGAGCAAAGAGATCGCCGATCCAACGATCGGATCTCCCGGAAAACGTGCGCAAAGTCGCTGCGACGGAGCGCCATTTCCGAGTTCAAAACTCGCGCGCGCCGACGGGATTTCGTTCAAAACGCACGAATAGCCCATGCGTCGCGCCGGGGAAGCAGGCGGTGGCCTAGGGGAGCTCGCCGGAGGGTCGCGTGCCGGTGGGGGGGGGGTCGTAGTGGCGGCCGTTGGCCGCGACGGCGCAGGCGCGCGTCGCCGTGCGCGGGAACGCAGCACAGCAGCCGCAGCAGCGCACTGCAGCGTGCAGCTGGTGCTCGCGGCTGCTGCCGGCCTTGCGGCGAGCGGTGGCGCGGCCCTGGGTTCGCCGAGGCACGGTGGGGGGGGGGCTGTACGGGCGGTGGTGGCGGAGTGGTGTTGCATGGTGGTGAGAGTGGTAGTGGTTATGGTGGAAGTGGTGTTGATGGATGATGATGGTGAAGAATGGAGGAGGAGGGGAAGAAGGAGGCTGGAGGGTGGCTGTGGTGGTGGAGCTTACGGTGGTGGTGATGGTGGTGTACGTGAGGGTGAGGGAGAAGAAGGAGAAGAGTGTGAATATAAGTGTGTGTATGTGTATAAATAAAGAGAGAGGGAGTGAGAATAAAGAGAGAGAGAGAGAGAGAGAGTGTAGATATTTGGAAGAGAGGGGGATGTCGGCCAAGGGGGGGGGGTGTTCCTGTTGTAAAGAGAGGGTGAGGGGATGGGGAGTGTAGGAAAGTAAGAGAGAGAGAGAGAGATAGTTTAATATATATATATATATATATATATGTATATATATATATATATATAGGATATTTGTAAAGTGGAGAGAGAGAAAAATAGATATTAAAAATAGGAAAAATAGGAAAATTATGTGGGGTGTTTGGGCAGCCATGGGAGAACAATACGGAGCTTGGGTTCGGGTTCGGTCGAGCCGGGTCGGGTCAAAATCGAACCGGGCGCAATAATTGAATTAAAAATAGGGATTTATAATCATGGGTAAATAAACAACATGCTCCAATAAATGGGACACAAGTTGCAGGCGGGGAGTAGGCTTCATGTGGGCCAGGTCCGTACTTCGGGTCGGCTAGGTTGGATCGATGTCGGGTCCCGAAATAAATTGGAAATTAAATCAGGTTTTACGGTCGAAAATAAATCGGCCTAAATTGACCCGGAAGTTGTGCGAAGAAAATGGAGCACAAAATGGAGTGTCTGAGTGGGACACGAAGGTCATGGGTGGAGAGCGTCTCGAGTAGATCATTTATGAGAAGTTGGTTCCGGGAAAATGGCTGGTCTGGTGCTCCTAAATTAAAAGCAACGACAACGTGCAAACGATGATCAAAAATAAAAGTGGGAATAATATTCAACGATTAATTGGTCTAAGTTGACCCGAACTTGTGCGATACAAAAAGAGCACAAGGGAACGAGTTCAGGTGGGACACGATATATCAACAGGAAGATAATCTTGTCTACTTCAAAACCCATGAAGAGAGTTTCCAGAGATTGGTATCCCTAACGCTCCAGAAGTCAAAGTCACGGAAATGTACATTAATGATGAAAACAATTAAATAAATAAAATATTTATCGATCATAATTCATTTAGAAAAAATTTAAAACAGCCCTGAAATTCAGGGGGCTTACACGGTGGCTAAACGCCGCAAAAGTATAAGCAGGAGTGGTGGAGAAGAAACCCACTCGAGTCCCCGAACCGCCATGCTCCTAGTATGCACCATGGATGTCAGGGAGGAAGATCGTGTCCTCAGGCTCTGCTACGGAATCTGGCCAAACAAAACCAGCGGGGTCAGTCCCGAATAGCAAGTACCGCCAAAGGGGCACAAGAGTTAAGATTAAAAACCCAGTTAATAGAATGATTGATAATAGTAATACTTATGCTACTATTATAGGGTAGCGCAACATCCTCGAACCCATATGGCACCCTTACAACCAAACAAGGACAAAAGGTGCCGCATGGAGTCGGGACGTGTCGTACTCTATAACTTTCACATAAGTTAAAAGGTATAAACAGTAAAACCTCCTGGTCGTGACTTCGGTCGATAGCCTATCGCAGCACAATAACCAACCCAACAATCAAACAAGAACATGGGTTGGATCATGTACCATGATAGACCATGTTTCTCAGTCATTCACAGAAGTAGCACTTCACAACCAGAATAAGTCTTTCGTTCATAACTTCGGTCTACAGCCTGTCATAGTACGATAACCAACCCAACAATCAAACAAGAACATGGATTGGATCACGTGCCATGGCAGTCCGCTTCCCTCGGTTATTCACGAAAGGTAATAGGACACAAGCAAGTCGTTTTCACGGCCAATCAAGTCTACGAGTTTCTAGTGGGACGAGATTATCCTCGCGTTATGTTATTAGAAAATCCTCAGATCGTATCTTTCCAGCAAGGCTATCCAACCCAGGGGTTCGCATAGACAGGTATGATTGAGCACAGGTCCCTTGTAAGGCCACCTTGCCAAAACATATATTATATAGCAGGAATTAATCGGATACAGTCATCCACTCGTTGCAGATGACACAGTATCCGTGGAGACCAGCCGGCGCGTCAAGACAGTATCTCAAGGCGGCTGGTGTAACACGATCTCGGGATTTTGCCCTCCCCATGCATCTGGTATATTTAGTTGCCTAGTTTAACCCTAGGTGAAATCTTGGACTCACATGCTGTGGCCTGCATGATTATCCTCCTAAAGTCGTACTTTAGTACGAGTACCCCAAAGAGGATCCATGTCAATCAGTATGTCAACATGTTCTACCCTCCTTAGTGTAATGTATCATTGCAAATACGCCACGTGGAGTTACGAGTCATTTGTCGAGCATGAACAAGAACTGGGACATTCAGGTACATGTATCAGGAAGGAACACTTTGTTCTCCGGGGTCACATTAGTGCTCATATCATGCTCGGGACAAAAGGCGTAAGGATATAAAATGGGCATATAATATCTAATAAAATATCAAAAGCGTACGCACAAAAGCACGCACGCTCAAGGGGTAAAAGTCACGCAGGCTCACTCAGGCTCACTCAAGGCAGCGTGCGTGAAAAGTCACGCAGACTCAAGGGAAGAGCTGCGTGAAAAGTCACGCAAGCTCAGGGAGAGAGCTGCGTGAAAAGTCACGCAAGCTCAAGGAGAGAGAGCTGCGTGAAAAGTCACGCAAGCTCAAGGAGAGAGCTGCGTGAAAAGTCACGCAAGCTCAAGGAGAGAGCTGCGTGAAAAGTCACGCAAGCTCAAGGAGAGACACGCTCCCAACAGGAAGCGTGCTCAAACAGGAGCACACTGTTCACTGTCTTCTTGTCACGACCCGCTCCCGAATAATCGGACACGAGTCGGACACGCCCAGCCTTCATTGTTAGACACAATGAAGTAAGCTGTACCAAGCTAGGGAAAACTAACCAGATAAACATGAAAGTATAGAATCACAACATCTATATAATGTGTCCCAACCAGAGTAAAGTACAAAATCTAAAATTATTACATTTTCACCAATAAAAGAGTCTGCTAGTCTCAATACATGGAAAGTAAATGGAAAGTACTAATGAAGCTCTAGGCTTCTGCAGCCTCTAGGTCAGAAGCAGCTCCAGCTGGCTCAGTAGGGAAATCAGTATCCTGTCCATAGTAGGTGTCACACAAAGCCTCCATCTCACCTGCAACATATCCTATTCAGGAGCGGAGCAAGTACAATTCTAGGTAATGAACAAAACATCATGAAAATGAAAGTACAAGGAAACATGGAAAGTACAGGAAGAGCAAGTGAAAGTACATGAAGAACAGTGTAAAGTACATGGAAGAACATGATATGTAAGCACCTGAAAGAACATGATATCATGGAACTACAGGAAATAAGTACAAGGTAATCTCCTGAACATGTGTGTACTACATTTGAAATATAACTAAATATGTGACCGGCTAGGGTAAGCACCTGAAAGCACATGAAAGCACATGAATGGTGACTTAGGACCCGCGTGCACGATGCAGGGTCTAAGCTAAAACACACCTGAGTTGTTACTTGGGATTGGTCACATAGATAGTATATTTCCCCTCCCCAGATACAAGTAATAAGCACAAGAGAACAAGAGCACCAGAAAGAACATGACGTGTTGCAATTGTGTCACTCAAGGAAGCACAGGATATATAATGAAATGTACAAACCGTAGAGTGTACTTGCCTGGCTCCAGGAAAGTACAAGTAGGCAAAAGAGTCGGATATCCTCCTGTAAGCAAATGATCTCAATGTGATAAATCAATAATGTAAGTTGATTTATAACCTAAAATCACTACGTAAATTCTAAGTTCTATTTAACAACTACTAGATTACTTCTACACTATTCCAACTATGAGCTTGTCAAGAAGATTATAACTCACACAAGTCCTAGCTAACTGTTGTTACAATCCTTTCTAAGAGAGCCCAACATTCTAACCTCAAGCTTCACCAAAACTTGAACAAGGTTGTATAACCTTGCACTGTACAAGGATACTCAGAATTTACCATACTTCCAAATAGCTTAGGAACAACTAAACCTTCCAGCCCTTACTAAGACAGGTTCAAAACAGTTTTAGGAATGGCTGAACCTATCCAATCCTGAACAAACTTTCCAAATTCATCCCAACCAGCTGTTAGAATTCATTGTCAGTTAAGTTGATACAAATCATCCTTTCCCTTAATAATGTCCTGCTATTTATAATTGACAGTTAAAGCAAAACAGTCATAATATAACTCTACATTCCTATAACTGACAATAACAGAGTTATGAGTCTCTTAGTTAACACTTATGGGACCCAAATTCTATCATGAATTCTCCTTATGGTTTTAACCTTGAAATCAACCAACTGTTCAACCTAATTGAACTAAAACTTATATAGCAAGCTCAAACTGAAATTAATTATAAAACTAATTGTTAAACTCAGATGTCATGAACTGGTATGTTGCATCCTCTCAACCCTGACTGGGAATCATGTGGGTGACTAAAGTAATTAAGGCATCAGCCAAGGGAACAATAATCCTATGCTGGAACTAACCTGGCAACTAAGTACTGTGAAATGATTTGATCAACCTGTGATTTCCTACCACAGTCCCGAAGAGGAATTAGTCCTAAATAGGACTGAAATGGATCACTCTAAACAAGCTGACATGGTCAGTCTTGTTTAGACTGATACACCAGCCTATGAGAACTAAAATAACAGCCTCAACCATCTACCCTGTCAGCCAAGTCTGAAATCAATACCTATTCGAATTTGACTGCACTCTGAACTATTAATGAACAGATTCCTATCATGGCATTCAAATCACTGATAAAAAGTCTCAGGAAAATCAATCACTGATCAACAATACATAGGAACCTTTCCCAGGTTCTCACTGAAACAGGACAGGAAGTGTGAAGCCAGTTCAAGGATGATTCTCCCATACTACATATAATTCAGAAATATGAATTGTGCAAGAATGCACATTAATTCAGTCCTGCACTATCCTAATAGGCTGAACTTCAACCAAAGGTTTAATCTACTCAACTATATGATACCATAACTCAAGGATCACATGTAATCTCAGTTTACAATAAAACTCAGACTCTTGAAATGGTTCCCAGATTCCTAAATGCTCACTAAATTACTTGGCAGATATAACAGTGACTTAGAAGGATAGTATTCCTGTCACAAAGCATATGGTTCAGAAATAATCTTGAAGTTTTACAGCAGGAACAATGAACCATTGCCCATGGTTTAAAATAGAGTACAACTGAACTGTCAATCATTTCTCAACCTGCCAATTGCTTAAAATAGAGAAAACAGCATATCATAAGCTGCCTCCTGGACATGGGGACTGATCTAATATGGTCCAGTTATCATTTAACTGTTGGTCACCTACCATACTATACTGCATGATCAGGACAGGCTTCAATTCATCTCAGGTCACCCAATGTACCATGGCACTAAGTCACCCTACAACACTTGAATCTCAGGTAACACCAACAGGAATTCCAAGCATTTGGCTAACTCTTTAAGGAGGACTAGTCTGCTTAGCCCACATCTCCATACCCAAACCCATATAGCATTCAGACAGGATTAAAGAACAGCTGACCATTACAAAGTTCTCGAATGCATTGTACAGGAAACATGATAGATTTGATATCCAGTCCTCAATCAATTCCTGGACATCTCTATCCTGATTATAGTTAAACAACTAAATCAATGCTTCCTAATACATTGCATCAAGAGAACAGAGGCAAAATCCTCTGATCAGCTGTTAATACACATCCAGTAATTCTAAAGCCTATCTATAAAGTTATTTTAGGAATTAGAAAACTACTTGAGAATTACCTACTCCTACTGTTACTGGAATAACAAGACTTAAACTTAAAATAATCTGAACCCTTATAGTTGAATAATTACCTGAGAAAAATACACTAACAGCTCTTGGTCTTGATGAATTGGCACAAGCTATTCTCCACTACAGGATCCTGCTTCCTTTGTAGCAATTGATCGAACACTTAACAATTTAAATCAAAGAAAAGAAATTAGTCCTAAATTATGCTAACAAATGACTGGATCCAGGAAAATGAAGACTGGACTCTCACCTAAGTGTCAATTTCGAGAATTCAAAAGATGGACACGTCCACGCAATCAAACAGGAATTCAAGGAGCTGATATAACCATGAAAATCACCATTAAATCAATTGTTTATGAAACATAAAGTGACTTATAAGCTTGTAATGATTTGGACAACTAGAACCGTTAAGAAATCGATCGATCGATCACCTTGATTGACCAATTAATGAAGGAACTTGGTTGAATCAGTGACTGGTTCATCAGGCTCCAGATCTGATCGAACAAGGAAAGAATTGATACGATGAAATCAATCAAGCAGAAAGAGTGTGATATGTTCTTTACCATAAGTTCATCGATGAAGATGAGAAATCGATGAATTCATCAATGTACAACGAAGAGCTCTGGATCCCTCGATCAGTCGTCGAAGAGGAGGATGCTGCTTGCTCACTGGATGTGGATACACGAAGACTTCATTGCTTCAGCGCTCCTTCCTTCATGGTGGATCTTCTGATTTGGAAATTACTCTTAGGAAAAATGATGAGGAAAGAAGAGCAAGGAATGGAGAATCATTCGATCCATACTTATAGGCTGTTAGCAGCGTGGGGAGAAAGCAACCAGTGGCGGGAAAATTCTCTCCCTGCTCCTCTGACAAGTCGGTTAGAGGAGAGAGAATTCGGTTGGGCTGGATTTGAATTTCAAAAGGAAGAATTCGACTGAAATCGAAATTAGCTGATCTCACTGTTCCACCAGCCTATGATATAGGTTAGAGAAAGTTAGCTGGAAAAGAAAGAGCAAACCTAATGGCTAAGTGAAAGGCTTAGGAAAGGCCCAACCAAACCAATTGATCAATATAGGCTTGAGCCCATGATTAAAAGACCCAACTATTTAATACATATCCTAATTTATTTAAATAATCATTTTTAAAATAAAAATATATAAAACTTGTTCACCTATTATTTTAAAAAAATAATACAAGGAAGGTGGGATTACACTTCTCCAACCAGCAAGAACACCATGGCTGAACCCAAACTTCAAAGCATCCTAACTTGGCCATCCGAACTCCAAATCCAGATTTCCAAGGTTCCAACTTGGGTGAAACTGAATGCTCTTCCACATGGAAGCATCAAAAACCCATAAAATCCAACTAAAGTAGATCAAACCATGCAAAATCCGAAAATGATTAAAACCTAGATCTACAAAAATTAAAGCTTCAAAATGGAAATTTCCAAGTTCTAAACTAGTATAGATTGAGGAGAAGAACATGTTTTGGCAAATAGTTTTGTAAGAAATCATTGACAAAATTATGGATCCATCTCTTGAGCAAGTTGGTACTTGCCTTGGTTGATGGAGGAAATATTTGGTTGGTGGAGGAAGTAAATGAGAGGAAGTAAATGAGAGGAGAGAGAATGAGATGAGTATATATAAAGATCTTGGACCCATGGGTTCATGATGAACCAAAGGGTTCATGATGAACCATTGGTGAACCAAGAATGGGTTACCCAAATGAGCCAAAACTGTAGGCCCAAATGCAGAAAATAAATTAGGAAATAATATTTTGTCAATTATTTTTTGGGAAATGCATGAAGAAATACAGCATAATAAATATAGTATAAATACAAGATAAATACAATTTATCGGTTTACGTATTAAAATACGTATTCCAGGATCGGGAAGTGACATATAGATAAATCCTCATATATCTAGACAGTCGTGACCGTATAGTGAGGTGGTGTCACGCCCCAGAACCGGAATACCGGCGAGCGGGGGCAGACATAGCCAGCTACGCAATCCCAAAGTACATTAATACTCTGAAATCACGTATAAGCTGTCAAGACATGGGGGTTACTCTACAAGCCATCAGTCAATCCTATGGTTTAACAATCCTAGGTATCTCAATCACAGGCAATTATACAATAGCAAAGAGTACGATCATCATACATACAATAGTAAGGCGTCCCGAACCATATATACATGACTGATCATGAAGCCAGTACCACAGAACTGAGGACTAGCTAGAGTATTAGTCGTACATGATAAGGACTAGCTATAGTCTAGAATACACATATCATGTTTATGCCCGTAGGCTACAGTATCAAGGAAAATACCAAAATACGAGCTAAACACGTGCTCGGGGCTAAACGTTACAAGAGGAGAATTTACATATCAGTGGAAGAATGAAGAAGAAACCCACTGAGGCACTCTGGTGCTCCGGCTGGTCACCGTCGAGTAGATGGTGCGGTACATCCTTCGGGCTCTTCTATTAGAACCTGGCCATGCAAAACCAGTGGGGTTAGACCCCAAATAGCAAGTACCACAAAGGAGGCCGAACTATGAACTTAAAACCAGCAATCATTAGCAATCAACAAGCAGATAAGTAAAGGAGGATCGAGATTCGTGCAGTACCAATGCACTTATCCCGAACATAGGAAGACAGTAAGTAAATCATCATTATTTGACATAAAGTAAACTGGAGAACGTGTTAAATAAATAGAACTGGGAAGGTGATATACGATGAGATAACCATGGGACTATTCAGATAACCAGGTTACAACCCGTAAACCAAACAAGGGCCGGAGTTGTAACCCTTCGTCTGAACAGAACTTGGTTTCTCCTACCATTTATCGGCAGGATAAAATAAGAAATCAGGACATGTAACGATCATGTACAGGACAGGACGAATATGAACAATCAGGTCATGTGACAATCTTGTGCAGGATCAAGTCAAGACTAGACTGAGTTAGACTCCATTCAATCAATCACGGCCAAGCAATAAGTACGGCTTGATACTTTAACCAACTAGGGTTATCATAGGCCTAGTTACTAGCAAGATGCAATGAGATTCTTCCAAGTCCGGTTACCTGTTTGTTACTACCTGAATGACCCCAGCAAAGAAAAGAAAAAGATAGCATGATATAGCAGACACACTGTAGTAAGATACATGTGTCCTAAGGTACCACGCTCGACGGCGGGCTGGAAGTGCGCTCATCTCGACGGATAGCAACAAATTCCATGTATATATATATAAGGCCGGGATCAAAGGGGCAACAGGTAACTGGGAAAGTCTTTCCATGAACTACTTGATCAATCTAGTCATTAATCCTAGCCATATTCAGTATGAATCCCTGACCGTGGGAAACCAGGGATTCATGTCCTAGACATGATGCAAGACAAGACGGGTTCATTTGTACAAACACAATCACCCACGGTGTCCAAGCCATTCATACTGGTCATGTCAGGTTAGCCGTCGCAACAGCATTTCAAGGAGTATCATGTCAGATTTATCATGTCAAGAGTGCGCCACGGCAGGCCACTATCAAGAATTATCCCGTCAAGTCTAATTGTCAGGAGTGCACCACGGCGGATCACTATCAAGTCATGTCAGGTTTACTGGTCAAGAGTGCGCCACGACGGGCCACTATCAGGTCATGTCAGGTTTATTAATCAGGAGTGCACCACTACGGGTCACTGTCGTATTTAGGGTACATGTGCCGGACAGTATAGTACAAGCATTCAATCAGGAGACTCAAGTTATTCTGAGGTTACAAGGCACAAATCATCATTAAAATCAAATAAGAATAGAGAAATAATAATAACAATAATTTAAATAGCTGGACAAGGCATAGGAAGGAGCCCTGCGGCTCAGGGTCACTATCAAGCATTGTTCAATTATCATTCCAAACATAATAAATAAATTCGTGATTATCAAGTTCATGACAAAAGGCGTAAGGATATAAAATGGGCGTAAAAATATACAATAGGGATAAATGTGTACTCCATAGGAACTCAAGTTACAAAAAGAGCCACAAGACTTGGATATACAAAATAAACGAAATATAAAATACAGGACATGACAGAGCCATGCGGCTCGGGCAAGGCTGGCTCATGCGGCAGGATTAATCAGATACATGCGGCTGAATTTATGGGATTCATGCGGCTCACGAAATCTGAGTCCATGCGGCTCAGGAAGTGAGCAGGGTCCTATGCGATTCAGGGAGTCCCAGTCCTATGCGGCTGAAGGAAGAATCGGGCTTATGCGGCTGAGACAACACATCCCATGCGGCTCAGGGAGACGGGTCTCATGCGGTTCAGAGAACGAGCCTCATGCGGCTGGGTCAATCAGGGTCATGCAGCTTAGGAATGTGGCGCATATGCGGCCAGCGGGAGATGGGTCATATGCGGCTAAGGTAGACGGGGTCCATGCGGCTCGGTTTATGCCGAAGCCTATGCGGCTGGGTCAATACAAGAACTCATGCGGCCAGAGGAAATACAAGTTCATGCGGCCAGGGAGACGAGGGCGCATATGCGACTAGGATCACATACGGCCAGGAGAGGCAAGGGCGCATATGCGGCTAAGTGGGGAAAAGTCCATGCGGCTGGGAGAACACTTGCCGCATGAAATGTTCATGCGGTCAAGTCATGCCCATGCGGCCAGAACTGTCGTATGAAGGCTCATGCGGCTCAGAATCACTTGCCGCATGAAGTATTCATGCGGTCAAGTCTAGCACTGTTCTTCTTCTTCAAGCTTCCGAGAAGAAGAACGCCAAGAATCTATGCTTCCAAGCTCCATGAAACCTTCATCCGGAGTCCAAATTCGAACTTCCTTGGGTCAAAACGGGACAGAATGAAATGCTCTACAACATAGAACCATCAAAACTCGAAAATAACAAGATTAAATAGATCAAAACCCATGAAAACTAAAATTACTTCAAAGCTAGATCTACAATAATCTACCCGGTAAAACCGAAAACTCCAAGTTCTAAACATGCTTAGAATGTAACAATAAAGAAAATGGAACAAACAAAATAGAAATCGTCCAACATTCGGCAAGGTGTACTTGCCTCTCCTCCTTGGTGAAGGAAAGAAGAAGAAGATGAAGATGGAAAAATGAAAATGAATAATGGAGGAGAGAGAGTGGTAGGTGGCTTATATATCAAGCCCAAGCAATCCCCACCATTCATTCCTCTCCACTAAATCTAAACCATCCACCTCATAAGGAACCAACAAACCAAACCAAGTCCAAGTGGAACCGAACCAAATAAAACCAAGTCCAAGTTAAACCAAGTTATGAAAATCCTACACTTAGAAAATTTTAAAATATCACGCAAATCGATAAATACGAAATACGACTCAAATAAACACATATCCGTATAAAATACCGATACAGTGAGACGGGTCTCACAACTCTCCACACCTTAGAAAAATTATGTCCTCGGAATTTCCTGAGGCTAGTCGAGCAAGATAACAAAACAAAAGCTCCAGGAAACTCAACAATCTCAATAAATCAAGCATGGCCTATAAGTAAAGTAAAACAATCAGTAATGTAAATAAATGCGTAAGCGGTAAATAAATGCACAAGAACAAATACAATCATGATCAAGAAGGGCTGGAGGCATATGGATCAATATGACTCCTGAGACAGTTGTGTAGAAACCAACGTCCTTGCTGGCCTAAGTTGACTCCCAAAAATGGATAAAAGTCAAGCCTCAAGGTAAGTCGGTACCAATGACTTAGTTCAAGACATGACTCTACCCAGGACGGGTCATCGTAGTTGAAAAAGATGCATGAACTTTATCACCTGTCTCAAGATACGAAGACAGAAGCGACTGGCTGATTGGGATGGACTGACATCTCTGCCTGCATGCTGAGACTGATCTCCATAACTGGCCTGGCTGAAGAATGCTGAGCTACCCTCGGCAAAAAACGAACAAGATAATCAGAAGGATCAAGAACAGTGCCCTTGAAAGTTGAAGGACACAAGATCAAATCATGGGAACAGGAATGATCAATGATCAAAACAGATATCAAGTCAAGTATCAGAGGTAGAAAATAATCCGAAGGAGATCAATAAGGATAATCGTGATTGAGATATCTAAACATAGTAACCCCCACAAATCTAAAAATCGAGATTTAGACCTGCATGGCGCCACCACTAAAACCATGTCACGCCCCAGAACCGGAATACCGGAGAGCGGGGGCAGACATAGCCAGCTACGCAATCCCAAAGTACGTTAATACTCTGAAATCACGTATAAGCTGTCAAGACATGGGGGTTACTCTACAAGCCATCAGTCAATCCTATGGTTTAACAATCCTAGGTATCTCAATCACAGGCAATTATACAATAGCAAAGAGTACGATCATCATACATACAATAGTAAGGCGTCCCGAACCATATATACATGACTGATCATGAAGCCAGTACCACAGAACTGAGGACTAGCTAGAGTATTAGTCGTACATGATAAGGACTAGCTATAGTCTAGAATACACATATCATGTTTATGCCCGTAGGCTACAGTATCAAGGAAAATACCAAAACACGAGCTAAACACGTGCTCGGGACTAAACGTTACAAGAGGAGAATTTACATATCAGTGGGAGAATGAAGAAGAAACCCACTGAGGCACTCTGGTGCTCCGGCTGGTCACCGTCGAGTAGATGGTGCGGTACATCCTTCGGGCTCTTCTATTAGAACCTGGCCATATAAAACCAGTGGGGTTAGACCCCAAATAGCAAGTACCACAAAGGAGGCCGAACTATGAACTTAAAACCAGCAATCATTAGCAATCAACAAGCAGATAAGTAAAGGAGGATCGAGATTCGTGCAGTACCAATACACTTATCCCGAACATAGGAAGACAGTAAGTAAATCATCATTATTTGACATAAAGTAAACTGGAGAACGTGTTAAATAAATAGAACTGGGAAGGTGATGTACGATGAGATAACCATGGGACTATTCAGATAACCAGGTTACAACCCGTAAACCAAACAAGGGCCGGAGTTGTAACCCTTCGTCTGAACAGAACTTGGTTTCTCCCACCATTTATCGGCAGGATAAAATAAGAAATCAGGACATGTAACGATCATGTACAGGACAGGACGAATATGAACAATCAGGTCATGTGACAATCTTGTGCAGGATCAAGTCAAGACTAGACTGAGTTAGACTCCATTCAATCAATCACGGCCAAGCAATAAGTACGGCTTGATATTTTAACTAACTAGGGTTATCACAGGCCTAGTTACTAGCAAGATGCAATGAGATTCTTCCAAGTCCGGTTACCTGTTTGTTACTACCTGAATGACCCCAGCAAAGAAAAAGAAAAGATAGCATGATATAGCAGACACACTGTAGTAAGATACATGTGTCCTAAGGTACCACGCTCGACGGCGGGCTGGAAGTGCGCTCATCTCGACGGATAGCAACAAATTCCATGTATATATATATATATATATAAGGCCGGGATCAAAGGGGCAACAGGTAACTGGGAAAGTCTTTCCATGAACTACTTGATCAATCTAGTCATTAATCCTAGCCATATTCAGTATGAATCCCTGACCGTGGGAAACCAGGAATTCATGTCCTAGACATGATGCAAGACAAGACGGGTTCATTTGTACAAACACAATCACCCACGGTGTCCAAGCCATTCATACTGGTCATGTCAGGTTAGCCGTCGTAACAGCATTTCAAGGAGTATCATGTCAGGTTTATCATGTCAAGAGTGCGCCACGGCAGACCACTATCAAGAATTATCCCGTCAAGTCTAATTGTCAGGAGTGCACCACGGCGGGTCACTATCAAGTCATGTCAGGTTTACTGGTCAAGAGTGCGCCACGACGGGCCACTATCAGGTCATGTCAGGTTTATTAATCAGGAGTGCACCACTACGGGTCACTGTCGTATTTAGGGTACATGTGCCGGACAGTATAGTGCAAGCATTCAATCAGGAGACTCAAGTTATTCTGAGATTACAAGGCACAAATCATCATTAAAATCAAATAAGAATAGAGAAATAATAATAACAATAATTTAAATAGCTGGACAAGGCATAGGAAGGAGCCCTGCGGCTCAGGGTCACTATCAAGCATTGTTCAATTATCATTCCAAACATAATAAATAAATTCGGGATTATCAAGTTCATGACAAAAGGCGTAAGGATATAAAATGGGCGTAAAAATATACAATAGGGATAAATGTGTACTCCATAGGAACTCAAGTTACAAAAAGAGCCACAAGACTTGGATATACAAAATAAACGAAATATAAAATACAGGACATGACAGAGCCATGCGGCTCGGGCAAGGCTGGCTCATGCGGCAGGATTAATCAGATACATGCGGCTGAATTTATGGGATTCATGCGGCTCACGAAATCTGAGTCCATGCGGCTCAGGGAGTGAGCAGGGTCCTATGCGATTCAGGGAGTCCCAGCCCTATACGGCTGAAGGGAGAATCGGGCTTATGCGGCTGAGACAGCACATCCCATGCGGCTCAGGGAGACGGGTCTCATGCGGTTCAGAGAACGAGCCTCATGCGGCTGGGTCAATCAGGGTCATGTAGCTCAGGAATGTGGCGCATATACGGCCAGCGGGAGATGGGTCATATGCGGCTAAGGTAGACGGGGTCCATGCGGCTCGGTTTATGCCGAAGCCTATGCGGCTGGGTCAATACAAGAACTCATGCGGCCAGAGGAAATACAAGTTCATGCGGCCAGGGAGACGAGGGCGCATATGCGGCTAGGATCACATACGGCCAGGAGAGGCAAGGGCGCATATACGGCTAAGTGGGGAAAAGTCCATGCGGCTGGGAGAACACTTGCCGCATGAAATATTCATGCGGTCAAGTCAAGCCCATGCGGCCAGAACTGTCATATGAAGGCTCATGCGGCTCAGAATCACTTGCCGTATGAAGTATTCATGCGGTCAAGTCTAGCACTGTTCTTCTTCTCCAAGCTTCCGAGAAGAAGAACGCCAAGAATCTATGCTTCCAAGCTCCATGAAACCTTCATCCGGAGTCCAAATTCGAACTTCCTTGGGTCAAAACGGGGCAGAATGAAATGCTCTACAACATAGAACCATCAAAACTCGGAAATAACAAGATTAAATAGATCAAAACCCATAAAAACTAAAATTATTTCAAAGCTAGATCTACAATAATCCACCCGGTAAAACCTAAAACTCCAAGTTCTAAACATGCTTAGAATGTAACAATAAAGAGAATGGAACAAACAAAATGGAAATCGTCCAACATTCGGCAAGGTGTACTTGTCTCTCCTCCTTGGTGAAGGAAAGAAGAAGAAGATGAAGATGGAAAAATGAAAATGAATAATGGAGGAGAGAGAGTGGTAGGTGGCTTATATATCAAGCCCAAGCAATCCCCACCATTCATTCCTCTCCACTAAATCTAAACCATCCACCTCATAAGAAACCAACAAACCAAACCAAGTCCAAGTGGAACCGAACCAAATAAAACCAAGTCCAAGTTAAACCAAGTCATGAAAATCCTACACTTAGAAAATTTTAAAATATCACGCAAATCGATAAATACGAAATACGACTCAAATAAATACGTATCCGTATAAAATATCGATACAGTGAGACGGGTCTCACAGGTGGATTCTATTTCATTATACGTAGCTGGCTATGTCTGCCCCTGCTCTCCAGTATTCTGGTTCTAGGACGTGACATCGGGACCTAGTTTCGATCCGAACAATCAATATGCAGCTGAGGAGGCACCGAATGCCGATGCTGCAAAGTTCATGGAGTTGCTGGAGAATGCAAGGACTCCTTTATATCCTGGTTGTGATGACCATTCACCGTTGGAGGTGATTACAAGATTATTGAGCATAAAATTAGATTTTAACATGTCTCAAGAATGCTACAACCGAATCCTGGAGTTAATTAAAGATATATTGTCGGAGGGTGGCAAGTTACCTAAAGACTGCTACCGATCCAAGAGAATGGTGAGATCGCTTTGGATGGGGTATGAAAAAATTGATGCATGTCGCAACGGATGCATGTTGTACTATAAGGACGACAAGGATGAAGATGCCTACAAATTTTGTGGTGCCGATCGCTTCAAGGCAACTAGTACAACAAGGACTTCTGGTGCACGCAAGCCAATAGATTCGATGCACTATTTGCCTTTGATGCTGCGGTTACAGAGGTTGTTTATGGCAAAGGAGACAGCTGATCGTCACTAAACGTCGCTAAATACGACGTCGCTAAATGTCGCTATGTGTCGGCACTATAGCGACGTAAAAACGTCGCAGAGCGTCGCCATTTGGCTCTCAAGCCAGGTCAGCATCGATGTATGTAAAGTCGCTAAACGTCGCTAGGTGACATCAGCAAATGCAGTCGTTTTACGTCGCTGGTAGTCGTTGAATTAGCGACGCGAATGCGTCGCTAAGTGTCGTCGCAATAGCGATGTAACACCCAGTTTTTCAGATGAGGGTAATTTTAAAATTTTGTGATTTTAATTATTTATTAATGATATTTAAATTATGACATGATTTTTATTGATTTTTAATTAATTTTAAACTATTTAAAATCATGACTTGTGATTTTAGTGTTTTGCTAGTGAAACCATAGAGACTGTCTACCCTAGAGCCTAGCCATGTGATTAGGGTATTTTATTTATCATTTTTTAGTTTAAGGGTATTTTTGTCATTTTTGAAATATTTGAATTTAATATATATTATTTGGAATTTAAAATGATTATTTAGAATGGTGTGATTTAAATATTATTAATCAATTGTCTTGTGTTATGTTTAGCCCTAACCTAGATTAGTCATACCTAGTCTAGTTAGCCATGGTTAGTAATAGTTAGTATTGGTTAGTTGAGTTAAGTCATGATTAGCTAAAATGAAATAGGTTGCATTAAGTCTAGTGTGAAGCCTAGGTTGTAGGCCCTTGATTGGACTTGATGGATTGATAGCCATTGGATTCACCCCAAAAACCCTAACCCTAACTTGGTGACCAGCCTAGGGATCCCCCCTTGCTATAAAGCCTCTCTCAAAGTTTGTGCCTCCTCTTTATTCATCCCTCCATTTTCTAAGGAAAGGTTTGTTCTCCATTGAAATTTCCTCATAGTTTATTCCATATTAGTCCATTTTCATTGAAACTTCTTCCATTATAACCTAATTAATGTCTCCCTACTGTTGGTGGAGGCTATTCTCAGGTTTGATACAATTTGGAGCCATTGGCTAGCTTGAGGAGATCTCACTTTTGGAGCTTTTCTTTGTGAAGGGACACATATAGGTAACTTCCTATTCCTTTCATAGATTTTCGATTTCTTTGCATGAATAGAAAGTCCTAGGTGTCCTCTCTCTGTTGGTATAGGCATTATTAGGTTTCGTGTCCAATACGTGTCCGTATCGGACATGTACCAGGCCATGGTCGTAGGTGTTTGATGAAATGCCCCAAAAGGCATTTCGTTCGAATTTTCAAATTATGTTTGAATGGAAATTTGCATTTTGGTGTCGCTTACACGATTCTTGTGCACTGGGGTAGTTTCTGTGTCGTGTCGTGTCGATATGGACACGTGCACACTCGGGTACACGCGTGCGTACACGAGCACTGTAGCTCCCCTGCTACCAGCGTGCTCGTGCGGGCTGCCTAAGGCACGTGGGTGCCTGATTTTTGATACGGAGCAAGGGGCAGTGTCTGTCATGACACTCCCCAAGTCTCGTGTCACTTGGTGGCATGTCGTGTGCGTGTGGACACGTGCACAGGCCAACCGAGCTCGTGCAGTCTCGTGTGCACGTGTGTGATGGTCTAGACACTGGTGTCTAGTGTTTGTGGATACGAAACTGAGGGTATGACACGTGCACACATTTGTTGTTATTTACCAACCTAAATTCTATGGGTTAGTGTTGTTTTAATTGTCGAATGGGGATTCCCCATTCTTTTCTGATACTGCCATGTATCAGTGTTATGTTCATTATTTTTCTTCCTAAATTCGATTTGCCTTAATGATTAATATCATGTATAATGTTATGGTTAATGTCTGTACATTAGAATACATGTTTAGATTGTAGAAATCTTTCTTGTGAAGGATGATATTGAATGGGGATTCGATTTACAGGGAGGAGCTGTCATCACTGATACATGGTTTTCTATGAAAACTTGAGATGTTTCAATTCCAGTTTCTTTAATAACTTACACCCATTTATACATGTTATATAGGATTATGTATTGGTTTCATGTGAGGATATCAATTGGGTTTTTGAATGCTAATGATAGCTCTTCGAAATCCTGAGATTCCCAGTTGAACTGATTTTGGTTGGTTTAGGATTTGAATATATAGAGGTATATATACACAAATGTTGAACAATGGTCACATGAATTGATTTCCTATTCCTATGTTTATAAAACCTGAGATGAACTGACCATATAAAATCTGAGAATACAAATTGGTTTCCTTCCTTTACATTGACTGATTCCTTACACTATTTATTGGGGGCTGAATTGATCCCTGTGAATTCATGAAATCTGAGATGATGTAGGATTAACATGAATTGATTTCCCTTTTTCCTTTTAACTGAATTGGTTTCTATTCCTTTTTTTACTGTCACATACACACAACACTGGATTGGTTCCTGTCCCCTTTTTGTTTATGGACTGTTTTGTTAGGTATATAAAATCTGAGATTTAAAGTGTGACTGAGTTGCCTTGATTGATGTTGTGAACTCTAAAACCTGAGATTAGTATAGGTTTAATGGTTGATTCCTTTTACCTTTTTCCTGAAATCTGAAACCAATTTACATGTTAGCAAGTCACTGTCAATTTCAAATCCTGAAATCTGAGAACTACATTAGTATTTAACTGATTGATGTTAAACCTGAGTTCACTGTATATACATATATTTCCTGCCATATTTTTCCTGTATATGTTACAAAACACACACACACACTGAATCCTATTCCTGGGAACTTGATTGCCTACACACACACCCCTATGTTCCTGTACACAGCAGCACATTGATACATCTCATACACACACACACACACATGTAGACACCACACACATACCCTCTCTATATATCCTATTGTAGATATATGTAAATGTAATGTATATATAATGTAGTGTGTATATATATATATATATATATATATATATATATATATATATATATATATATATATATATATATATATATATATATATATATATATATATATATATATATATATATAATGTAATGTGCATGTATATAATATAGTTTGTGTATCATATAGGTATCTATTATAGATATTGGCATTGGGTGTATAGGTCATGTTAGCATATATATATAAGTATCATATACATATAATTGTGTGTGAACTATATATGTGTATTCTTATATATGTGTGTATGGTTAGATTTCACAATATATATCATGAGTGTTAGGTTTTAGATATAGATTTGACTTGTGTATGTTTTAGTGATGGCCTATAGGCATGATATAGCCTATGGCCTGTATGTGAGTCAGTTTGGCTAGTGAGCCTAGTTTGGGCTTGTACAGCCTTGTTAGACCTAGAATAGACTTGCTAGACTAATGTAGACTTGTTAGACTTGTTTGGCTTAGGCTTGACCTAGTTGACTAATGTGGTTGACTAGAGTTGACCAAGTGTTGACTTTAGTCTAGTTTGACCTAGACAGCATGCAGATGCATTGTAGATTACTATTATCATCCCATGTATACATCTTGACTTGTGTTGCTCTAATTAGGAGTCACGTATCTCATCTCGGACAGTACACTTACTTCAGACATTCAGATACGAGGCGAGTACATTCTCTGATCATTTCATATCCTGCTTAGAATTATTTCCTGTATTAAATTACTTTACTTGATACTGTCACATTGGTCACACGGATTAGTACTATATGGATCCCTTCTTGAGATGTTATCCCTTCAGGGAGCATCGGGGTACTCTATGTTCTGTGCGTTTCACTTACATGGCGTATC
Organism: Iris pallida; assembly: GCA_029216955.1. Taxonomy (NCBI): domain Eukaryota; kingdom Viridiplantae; phylum Streptophyta; class Magnoliopsida; order Asparagales; family Iridaceae; genus Iris; species Iris pallida. Next base: position 17,279,266 of record JANAVB010042420.1, read on the forward strand.
ACTATGCTTCTTTGGTTCTTTGATCACTTGTGACATATACCCATATGATCACAGAGTCTTCTTTGAATCCTTATCCCATTTATGGGACTACTATGTATCACCCTTTGGGGGCTTATCACCCTTTGGGGGCTTATCACCCTTTGGGGGCTTATTACCCTTCGGGGGCTTACCACCCTTCGGAGGCTGTTACATAGAATCATAACATAACCTAGTTGGATCCTTATGTATTAATTGGGGGTACGGGGGAGTATAAATAACCATGTGAACAATTCCAAAGTAGAATAGCCATGTACGCCTCTTTAGTATAGCCATGTACAATTAAGCCGTTCATATGTCAACTTTGTACTCTAAATCACTAGTCACTGGTAGCTCTTACTTATAGTAAATATTTCTATTACAGTTCTCTCTCTGTTTACATACTGCATTTTCTTCAGTATCTATATCTTACTTTACTGCATGATTATATTTTCTAACCTACTATGAATTGTTGAGATGTACTGTGCTCGCTCCCGTCCTGACTGGACCTGTTAAAATTTTTACAGAGGATGATGAGGAACCCTGCACCCTTACTTGGAGCTTGCCTAGTTGACACTCGCGACCTGGACCCCTGGGAAGGTTCAGGCAGCTGCTCAGGATGATACCTTGCATAGTGTAGATAGCTTAGATTGTTCTTCTTTTTATGTTTAGCTGTTGCCTTTATTTTCAGAGTTGTATATTTTAGAGATGTTGAGACTTTGTTATTTCTTTCTGTTGTACCTCAGTTGAGGATTCTCTTATCTATTTTATCGTGCCATATTCTATCTCTAGATTGTGATTGAGATTGTACCTCTGTGTTGGCCTCCTTATGGAGAGTATTCATATTATGTTAGTTATAGTTCATGACCTAGAACAGCGTTCTACCGCCGACACTGCAGCGTAGGCTGGGCGTTGTTACGCTCTCGTACCCTCACAGTGGGTGCGGGTCGTGACAAGCGAAGTATTGCGACGTCATGGTGTTTAGCGACTAGGTAAATCGCGACTACGTCCAAAGGTCGCTAAATACGTCGCTAATTGGATTTAGCGACGTATTTTCCCTAGTTAGCGATGTCCTCTGGCGTCGCTGATTTGATAGATTTTAGTAGTGAGATGCTATATATAGGCCTCTCCAAGTAATCTTAGTATGCTTTTGTGCTTATCAAGTAAAGTTAATGATAATGATATAATCTCATCAAATATTGTTGACCTATCTTCGAGGCAAAAAAAATTAGATACATTGTATATGGATATGGTTTCTAGGGTCGGTGGACAACCCCAAGATTTATTTACATATTCTAGTGAATATTTAGTCGTATTTCCAATTTCAATGGTGTTGGTGTGGATATACCACACGTGTCATATGAGGAGGTCAGGACCTGTGCCGACTATGGACGTGCGCCCTTGAGAACCATAGACAGGCTAGGCTCGAGCTTGAGCCTCGGTATGTATATCACTATAATATCTTAAGTGATCAGTCGAAGTCGATTAATGAGTTCAGCTGATGACTTTTTTTCAATAACAATATGGGAGTATTACTCGGCTCCTATGGCTCAACAATTTTGCCCCGGATTACATCTTCTCATGTTCCAGTGTCATGTCCCGATTTCGCATAACAAAAAATTGCCACTGGACATGATGTCGTAAGTCTAAATTGTACTTGCATAAGGTAAGAACAAACACGGTTGATAAAACCATCTCAGAACCATAGTCATTGTAGCATAAAATAAGCATAAATGTTGATAGACACAAGACATATGATAAATTACAACTAAATTATAATAGCCCTTAGGCAAAAAATATAAGTCTTCAAACAACGGATCTCATTAAAATAAACTATACCATATGCCTTACAACTCATGAAATTAATACAATCAACAATGTTCCGTACATTGTGTGCTTTATAAACAAAAGAGAACATCTTTCTGAATAACAACTTTAAGTTGTCAAACGAGCTCCAACACCTCACAACGCCCAAGTGGCTCCCCGCACATCTGGAGGAGGGAGTCAGCATATTAGGGAATGTCCTAGTGAGTGTCTCAACCCTACTGACTTAAACCAATACGATAATCATGTGAGAATAGGTAAAATTATTATGCGATCTTCCTATTTTCTCTAGGATCGGTTAACAATTCATGACATGTATACATGAACATAAATATGTTATTTGACAAGATGAATTTCACCCAATGCCACTACCCTTCCTTGTAAGATAAGGATTAACATTCATAATATATAAATGTGTCATAAGTGTGTCCATGCATCAATTGTTAGTGTTAATAAAAATATAGATGTGAGTCACGAGTCTGTCCCTGCATTAAGACTTAGCGTTCATAATATATAAATGTGTCGTAAATCCGTCCATGTATCGAAAGGCTTGTAAAATATCAATCATTGTATACTTTTGTCCTTACGATACAAGTAACGAGCTCTACTGAAAGTTTCGAATTATACATCCTTGTACGTCACCACCAATTATCCATATCTCTCGTAGTTCAAATTGGTTTTGTGGCCGCGGATACCTTTCAAGGAACTAAACCTTGTACATAAGTTGTCCATGACCATACACACATATGTAACTTAGCTATTAAAATATAGCATGCATGATAACATAAATTTGAAATAACTATGCACACATTCTCTTTGTACCTCAACATTCCACGAGCCATCGCTCATAACTCCATTCTTCCCGATCTAGGAATTACTATACTTGTCTACTTCAAATTCATGAATTTCTATATTGGCAACTCAATGGCCCCAAAATATTTTTTCATAATTCAATGTCTCTGCAACGATAGTGCAATATTCCACATTTATATAACAAATTAACAATAATAAGATTATTCTCTTTTATCCTTTTCAACTTAGCATTAACAACCTTATGGAATATATAAACAAGATTAGGAAGAGTTATTTTTATTAAAGTTTGCAAGTAAAAGAGATAAGGATCAAAGCTGTACCCAACATATGACGAATTATTTTTCCGTCCCGATTACATAGATTTCTGAATAATTCATCTGCATCAATCTAAGCCCAACTAGACTATTTGAGTCAACAAGCCAACACAATGTACCGCGTGGAGTGGAGCATTACATCCATCACTCAAGTCATAGCTTTCCTTATGCTCGAGAGAGAGAAAACTCTAATAGTTAGACATCGACTTGGTTATATATGCTTACATTCAGTTACTATTTATTCGAGGGAGCATCCCAAGAATTGGCTCTAGTCCTTGGCTATCAGAGATAACAAGTTATTTATTTATATATTTGCACTCAAGTATTTTATATTCTCATAATTCTCATATAGGTTTATTTTTAAATTCATCGCACCGGCATGGGGCTCACATATTTTCGTGCGAACCTTGGAACGTGACGAGACCTATGTCATGGGATTCACATCGTCGAACTACCCCTGAGAGAGTATTTCAGCGAGTTCTGCAACACTTTTTTTCGGAACGTCACATGCGTGCCCAACGAATGACACTACGAAAAATGGTCGTAGAACTCATTAAAAATACCACATGGACAGTTCGACGATGCTATCCAACTACGTAGGTCCCGTCGTGATATGAGGTCCGCACGAAAGGATGTGAATTCTTGTTGGTGCGGTCAAGTTGAAAGTAAACCTATAAGCAAATCATAAGACTTGAGTGAAAATTTCTTAAAATTTTAAATCCCATCAAGATTGGTGGAATTAGTGATAATTTCTCCACGTGCCTGGCATAATTTTGACATCCAAAATTTGGTTAGTTGAATGTTTCTCTCCTCCTACTTTTTCCAAACTTATTTTCCTACGGCCAATATATGTAAAATATATTATTCTAGAGATTTTTTTCCTTTATCCCATTTTTTAAAAGAAAGAAAACAAGCTACTTAGTTTAAACATTACACTATATTACTCTAGTGTGCCACTAATCTATATGAAAAACATAAACAATCTAACAAAAAATAGATCGATCTAAAAAAAGTCGTCATCCATGTTCATCCGACGGGATAAGATTTGTTGTTCCCAAATATGATATCACAAACATGTTTATTTCTGTGAGGCTATGGAGTGTGCCAAAAAAGTGTGTCTCCAAACATTACTCTTTGTCACGTCCCAGAACCAGAATACTGGAGAGCGGGGGCAGACATAGCCAGCTACGTATATTGAAGTGCAACCCACCTCGCTATACGGTCACGGCTGTCTAGATACATGAGGGTTTAACTACAAGCCATCAGTCTCCTATGGTCAAGAACAAGCCTATTGTCTCCATCACAAACAAGTAAGTAAATATTACAAGATGTAAGACCACCAAATATACAATAGTAAGGCATCCCAAACATTACATATTCAGCTGATCATGAAGCTAGTCGTTACAAAATGTCAGGACTAGCAAGAGTTTAGTCATACATGATCAACCCTAGGATCTGTCAATCATGTTACAGCCCGTAGGCAGACAGTAAATAAGGTACAACCGAGCTAACAAGTGCTCGTCGGCTAAATGCATCAAAAGAATAATTTTACAATGAAGTGGAAGGACAAAAGAAACCTACTCGTTGCTAGGGTTACGCCTGGTGGTCACCATCTGGCTGGAAGATAGGTGGATCCTCTGGAGCTGCTCGATATCTGGCCATACAAAACCAGCTGGGTCAGACCCCATAAAGAGCAAGTGCCACAAAGGAGGCTTCACTTAGGAACTAAAACCAGCATACCACAAAAGATAATAAATAAAGAACTGATAATAATAGAGATAACAACAGTAAACTGAGTACGAGGAAACCATTCAAGTAGCCATGTCACAACCCTTAAACCAAACAAGGACCGGGATTGCAACCCTTCACCTGAATAGAAACCCGTCTCAAATACTATTGGCAAGCAAAGAATATAGGGTGAAATAAGTCAATAAACGAAGAGAGGACACAAAACTGCTCCGAGAGCCAGGTTACAACCCTTAAACCAAACAAGGACCGGGATTGTAACCCTTCGCCTGAACAGAACTGGACCCCTGATCTTTATTGTTGAGGCAAGCATAAGTAATTATGTTATTAAAATAAGGTAAAATATGACGAGCATGACATGGGGTACAATAAGGCAATAAACGAAGAGAGGACACAGAACTGCTCCGGGAGCCAGGTTACAACCCTTAAACCAAACAAGGACCGGGGTTGTAATCCTTCGCCTGAACAGAACTGGACCCCTGATCGTTATTGTTGAGACAAGCACAATCAATCATGTCATGTCACAGTCTTGTACAGGATCAGGATAAGACTAAGCTGGGATAAACTCCATCCAATCAATCACGGCCAAGCAAAGAGTACGGCTTGATACTTTAACTAACTAGGGTTATCACAGGCCTAGTTACTAGCAAGATGCAATGAGATTACCCCAACAGCCACAAGCCCTGCAGACCATCCGGTTATCCGGGTCGAATGTCCATTTATGAAGGGTGCACCACATGACTGTGTGCTGGAAATGTGCCCTACTCGTCGATAGGCTACAAGTCCACTTAATGCGCCTAGATAACGGGATTGCCTGTAGCTGGAAATCTCTTCATATCTATTGGATTATTCTAGTTTAATAACCTTAGTTATTTACTGTAGGTATCCCTGACCGTGGTACTCAGGGATTCCCTTCCTAGACATGATGCAAGACAGTACTGATTTATTTGTATAAACGCAATCGCCCATGGTGTCCAGGTCATTCATACTTGTCATGTCAGGCTGGCTGACATAATAGCATGTCGAGATATGCAATGTCAGTTTACTTGTCAAGAGTGTGCCACGGCAGGCCACTATCGTGTCTATGGAACATATCAGAACTTACCTGGCGTAAGCATAAATGTGACATTTTAATTTAATAATAATAATAATATAATAATAATAATAAAAGGGGACAAGACCGAGGAAGGGCCATGCGGCAGCGGAAACTCAAGCTCATGCGACTGCGGAAAGAAAGGCTCATGCCGCTGAGATCCAAGGATCTCATGCGGCTGAGATTGCTAAGGCCTTATGCGGCTGCAGGGAGTCGGGTCTTATGCGGCTGGAATGGACGAAGTCCCATGCGGCCAGGGAAGAGACTCGGTCCATGCGGCTGGGAAAGTGAGCTTATGCGGCTGGAGAAAATGGGACTTATGCAGCTGGAATTAAATGGGTCTCATGCGACTCGCGAGAATCGAATTCATGCGGCTGGAAAAGTGCCACGCTGCCTTATGCGGCTAAGATGCAAGTGCTCATACGGCTGCGGACATGCAAGTGCTCATGCGGCTAAGGGCAAAAGCCATCCATGTGGCCGAATCAAAGACAGAGTCATGCGGCTGAGTTCAAGTGGAGTCTTATGCGGCTGGGCCAGGGGCGGGTCTTATGCGGCTACGAATGCCAGAGCCTTATGCGGCTAAAAAGTTGACTTCATGCGGCTGGAAGGTAATGCGCCATGCGACAGAGAAAGACTTGCCGCATGAATGTTCATGCGGTCAAGTGCTGCCATGCGGCTCAAGACTGTTCGTCTTCTCCACTAGTCCGAGAAGAAGAGCCATGAAGTTCATGGCTCCCAAGCTCCATAAGTCCTTCATTCCAAGCCCAAATCTGGACTTCCATAGGTCAAAATGGGGCAGAATAAAATTTCCTACAACATGGAACCACAAAAACTTGGAAATAATAATGTTAAGTAGATCAAAACCTAAGAAATCCGAAAATGAAATAAACTTAGATCTAGAAGAGTTTAGCCATGGAAATTGAAAATGCCAAGCACTAAAGAGTCTTAGAATGTTGCAAGGAAGAAAATGGAACAATAAATCTTGAGTTCCTCCATGAAGCAAGATGCACTTGCCTAAGCTCTCTCTTTCTCTCTCTCTCCTGGTGGTTGAAGAAGTAATGGTGGAGAAGAAGTAGTATATGAGGAGAGAGAATGAGGAAATGGGTTAATAAAGGATGATGGTGGTGGTAGGTAAGGGTTCTCCCCTTGGTTCATGATGAACCAAGGCAACCCAAGCCTAGCCGAACCAACCCAAAATAGACCAAGCCATGTAATGCCAAGATAAGCCAAGCAAGAAATCATGCAATACAAGTTAAAAATACGTACACGTATTTCAAAATACGTAATACGAACTATAGGTATTACACTCTTCCATAAAAGAGAAGTGTTATGGGAGATACAGTTTTCTTGACGCATTCCATAATTATATTGATATGAGAGTATATTATTGAATGCTGTCTTAAAATAAAGGGAATTTTTGACTTTTATCCCACTTGTTAATATGAATTTGCACTTACATCCCACTTTTTAATTTTTTTAGACTTACATCCCACTTTTTGTCACGAAAAGTATTTCTTTTGTCATGAAAAATATTCTTTTGTCACGAAAAATATTTTTCGTGACAAAAAGTGGAATGTAAGTCAAATAAAATTAAAAAAATGGAATGTAAGTACAAATTCATATCAATAATTGGGATGAAAGTCAAAAAATCCCAAAAATAAAAGTAATAATTGCCATCTGTCGTAAGGCAAAAGCTCAAACACACGGAGACAAAGCTTTCTCGTATATTATCAACCATACAAGTGCATCTTACAAGCTATCCCAACCTCTCTTTATATAAGGAGAGAGGTTGGGGGTTATGAAGAAATGAAAGGCCAAAGGTCTTTTGTATGTTACAAGAAGATGAAATGAAGGGCCATAAGAGTTACAACACTCCCCCTTGGCTCTCCAGAAATTCTGCTTGTAAACATCTCTGAGTTTCTTCGTCTATCTGTAGCTTGCATCTTCAAGTTTGACCATCTACTTGTGCCTCGTCAAAACCTTGCCAAAGAAAACCCAGTAAAAAAAACTTTGGTCGAAGGACAAAAGAGTACACACAGGTCAGTGTGATGGGGGTAAACTAACCATTGCAAAGATGCCTCGTCAAAACCTTGTCAAGGAAAACCCAGTGGAAAAAACTGCTGATCGAAGGACAAAAGAGTACACGATGGTTTAGAAGTATACAACTGGATACTCCCCCTGATTATAATAATCCTTAGTGAATAAGAGATTTGAAATGTGTCTCGTTAAAAACTTTGCCAAGGAAAACCCAATGGGAAAAAACTTGGTCTAAGGGAAAAAGAGTACACAAGCATACATCAGGATGCTCCCCTTTTCACTCGCACTCGACAGGGCGTGGGATATACGCACAACAGGGCGTTTGGAGGCGCTCGTTGGGGCGCTCCCCCTCACATGCACACAACAGGGTGCAGGAAACATGTTTCACTTAGGCTAGCTCTGAAAGCTTCCTAAGTCCAATCGCTCTGACATATTTCTGGAACGAGTGTTTTGGCAGTAACTTGGTGAACAAGTCTGTACGGTTATTCTCTGATCCAATGTGTTGCACTTCAATCTTCTGAAGCGCTTGTTGTTCATGTGTAAAGAACAACTTGGGCGATATGTGCTTGGTAGCATCCCCTTTGATGTAACCATGTTTTGCTTGATCAATAACAGCGGTATTGTCCTCATAGACGACAACAGGTTCATCTGGGTCATATGAAAGATCATATGTACTTCGGTTCCTATGAGATTCATGTCATCTACATAGACCGCGATGATTGCGTATCCTGAAGTAGATTTCTTTATGAACACGCATGGACAAAGTTCGTTATTAACGTATCCCAAACCGATCAAGTATTCGCTTAGGCGGTTATACCATATTCGTGCGGATTGTTTCAATCCATATAGCGAACGTCTCAGTCTAATCGAGAACGCGTTCCGTGGTCAGAAACTACTTGATTCAGGCATCTTTAGTCCTTCAGGGACTCTCATGTATATCTCTGTGTTCAGATCCCCGTAGAGATAGGCTGTGACCACATCCATGAGCTGCATATTCAGTTTTTCGGAAACTACTAAACTGATTAAGTAGCGGAATGTTATGACGTCCATTACGGGAGAATACGTCTCCTCGTAATCAATTCCAGGGCGTTGTGAGAAGCCTTGTGCCACAAGACGAGCCTTGTATCGCACAATCTCATTTCTCTCATTACGCTTCCTTAGGAAAACCCATTTGTGACCAACTGGTTTAACATTGGGTGGTGTTGGAGCAACAGGTCCAAACATGCTTCTTTTCGCTAAGGAGTCTAGTTCAGCCTGGATTGCTTGTTTCTATTGTGACCAGTCCATTCGTCGTTGACACTCGACAACACTACGAGGTTCCACGTCATCATTGTTCATAATGTCAGTGGCCACTGAGTATATGAACACATCATCGATGACAGTTTCGTTTCGCTTCAAAATATCGTCTAAGCTAGCATACTGGATCGATATTTCGAGGTTATCGGCATGATTAGGAATAGGCATTTCATCTGGAACGCGCTCTTCTAATACATCGTCGTGATCCTTAATGATCTCATGTGGCAAAATGCTTTTAACAAGATTTCTCCGCTTCTGGGGCAGAACATCTTTGGAACCAACCGGTCTTCCCTTCTTCTTGGGAATAGCGGCGGACTGGACGGCCGATGGCAGCGTCCTTTGCTCGGCGGGTTCGACCGGAGCAACATGTTTCACAGGAACATGGCGTCTCTCAGGGACGTCTATCCTTGCAGGCACATTTGCAGCAGGTATAATTGATCTCGTGACTTTTGCTAGGTCGCTAAATGCGTCTGGCATTTGATTTACAATATCTTGCAGACCTAGAATCCTCTGCACTTCCTTATCACTATGTACAGAGAGGGGATCATGATGAGCAACAACGGCCACATGCCACGCTAATTCACGTCGTTCCTCATCAACGTTAGCGTGCATTTCTCCCCCTAACGACAGGAAGATTGCCTCATCAAAGTCACAATCCGTGTGTCTCGCGGTAAAGAGATCGCCTGTCAAGGGCTCTAAATAGCGAATGATGGACGGGAAGTTATAACCGACATATATTCCCCGTCGTTTCTGAGGTCCAAATTTTGAACGCCTTATCGGCTCAATTGGAACATTGACTATGCATCCAAACACGCGTAAATGTGAGATGTCAGGCTCACATCCAGTAACCAGCTGGTACGCGAAAAGTGGTTGGATGGCCATGGGCCTCAGACGGACCAAATTTGCAGCGTGCAAAATTACGTAGCCCCATACAGATAGTGGGAGTTTGGTGCGCATAACCAAGGTCCGTGCTATCACTTGCAGTCGCTTTATAAAAGCTTCCGCTAGGCCATTTTGGGTATGAACATACGCAACAGGGTGTTCAAGATTTATTCCCAAAGTCATGCAATAATCATCGAAAGTCTTCGATGTAAACTCTACGGCATTATCAAGTCTAATAGACTTTATCGGATAATCCAGATGGTGAGCCCTTAACTTAATGATCTGGGCGAGGAGTTTAGGAAACGCTGTATTTCGGGTGGACAACAACACTACGTGTGACTATCTAGTCGATGCATCAACCAAAACCATGAAGTATTTAAATGGTCCGCATGTTGGTTGGATTGGTCCACAAATATCTCCATGAATTCTCTCAAGGAATTGAGAAATTAATCTCGTAGGTTTCACATGGAGTGGCTTGAGATTCGTCTTCCCAATCGAGCAAGCTTGGCATAGGCTTTTCGAATTTATAACAAAATTCTTTCCTCCAAGAGGATGCCCATGTGATGCATTCATAGTACGAAGCATCATATTTTGACCCGGATGACCCAGCCGGTCATGCCATAGCATAAAAGTCCTCTCATCAACTGGCGCTCGGCGAATGATGAGATTGCTCTCGATGTGTTGTATCGTAGTGAGATACAAACCACATGAAAGACATTTCAACTTCTTTAAGATACGCTTTTGGCCGTACTGAGTGGAGGTAATGAAAAGATACTCGAAGCCATGTTCTCGAGCAGTTTTAACATGAAATCTATTTTCTCGAATATCCTTAAAACTCAGTAAAGTACGACTGGACCTTGGAGAATATAAGGCCTCTGATACTTCAACGGGAGTACCATTGGACAACAAAAAACGAGCTTTGCCAAAACCTTGAACAAGGGTTGAGGGTCCCGAAATGGTTACTGAGGTTACTTTAGGCGTATAGGAGATAAAGTATGATTTATCTCTCAAGAGAGTGTGAGTCGTTCCACTATCAACCAGACAATCTACTGTCCCATGGTCCATGCCTATAAGTAAAGAAAATTAAAGTTTGTCACACGTTTGAGGAAAGTGCTCGAAATAGAACTTTAATTTATCGAGAAAACAGAAAATACAAACCACCAAAAGTTTCATGACTTAAATCAAATATAGATAGATAATGGAGATTCATTCTTCCATTTCTGCTACAAAATCGGGGGTCTCAAGATTTAGATTTTCGCACTCGTTGACCAGATTTGCTTCGGCCCGGCGCCCCTTGTGATAGTTATAAACTTCTTGGGGGGTCGCCCTGTAAGTCCGTTGCATATGACCATAAGCACCACATTTGTAGCAGAGAGTAGGCGCTTGGCCTTCCACTCTCGCTTTGGGACGACTGGTCCGTTGGTTCTTACCATGAGACTGCCTAGGAGTCAAAGGTCCTTGGTTCTTGTTAGAACCTCGCTTTGGGTGGCGAGACTTAAACTCGCCTCTGTTCCTTGGCTAGGACGACTGGCCCTTGTCTCGTTTCCACCGTGGATTTGGTCCACGGAGAGCGTTTGCATCAGGCATTGAAATTGTCTTTGTTCCAGCAGGACGATAATTGTTGTTTCTCATTAAAATGAGACTGTTCTTTTCGTCTAGTAAAAGCTGGGTGATGAGCTCGGGAAACTTGGTAAACTTAGACTGACGATATTGCTTTTGGAGCAAGTTGTCAGTGGAAGGAAATATGGTGTATGTTTTCTCCAATAGATCACTGTCGGTTAATATCTCACCGCAGTATTAGAGAAGTGATCGAATCCTGCAGACTTCATTGTTGTAATCAGTTACACTCTTGAAGTCTTGGAAGCGCAGGTTCAACCAGTCATCGCGTGCTTCAGGTAGCCATATGGTCTTCTGGTGGTCGAAGCGCTCTTTCAGAAAGTCCCATAGCGTCTTCGGCGAGGAGATTTCAATGAACTCCGACTTCATAGCGTCAGATAAATGCCTACGGAATAGAATCATCGCTTTGGCGTTCATTGAGCGAGTGACTTTCACTTCACGCTCTTCCTCGTTATAGATGACGTCCAAGAGGCCCTGCGCATCTAGATGGTTCTGGATGTCTTGCGTCCAGTCCAAGTAGTTCTTGCCAGAGGCTTCAAGGATGGGAAAATCAATCTTGATCGACATTTTTCTACAACAGGAGAAAAAATCTTGATCAGTCAACATATAAAATGACAGGTTTATATGGATTTGGTTTGTATAAGCAACAACAAACAATCGTAAATAAAAACAACGGTTTTGAAAAAATAATTTTTGTTTAAAAATTATCTTATATCGATCGACGGGCCGATATAGAGAGGTCAATAAGTTTCTTGTAAAAATGCATAATTATAAATACAATTTGAGCAAAAAATAATATTCGGTCAACCCCTTTCAGTAGCTCTACGTGAATATGACCAGACGAAAAAATGAGGGAGGAGGGTCATCGAGGACCTCTTAAGAACCAAGTCCCAAGTTCTTTCTGACATCATACCCAAATAGGTGAGCCTATTTGGAGAGACTTCGTAAAATTTTTGTCAAATGTAAGAATAAATAAAATTTTTCAAGAAATTCACGCTATTTGCGAACTGTGCAAAATATGTGACAATTTAGTGCGTGCTCAAAATGAGCATTGCCTTTGAAAAATTATTAGCCAAAAAGATTATTTTTGGAGGCCCAAATTTGGCGGTGCCAGAATTTGTTTATGTAGCCAAGACAATTTTTCAATTTCCACGCCATTACGCTAAAAAAAACGTACAACATAAGTAGGCAACAACACACAAAAGAATTGGTGCCTAAGCAAGCGGCACCAAAAAAATGTCAACTATTTTTTCGACGTCTAATGAAGCGACGCCAAAAAATAGCGAGAAAAAAATACAGTTTTTACTACCCATCTGTTACAATAATTCACTGAGTAACATAAAGAAAAAAAAATGCTACTGAGGTGCTTGTCGGGGTGCAGATGGCACTGAGGCGCTCGCCGGGGCGCTCTAAATCCATCATTACCAAAAAAATGTTAGCATCTAAAATTTCTTTTTCAACATGGAAAATTTGCTATCAAAAATTTATTTCCTCAGAAATTAACTAACAAATATGTTTTTTTAAAAAAAAAAACTAGTATGCTAAAGGCTAGATTATAGCAAAGTTAAAAATCATAAGCAAGGAACATGAAGGATTACCATGAGTTACAACAAATATATAAATTTAACAGTAATAAATATTTAACAGTGTACGTTTCTATTAGATATATATTATGAAGAATTTGTACAGAGTAAATATTCCAACTTGAAAAATGATAAGTTTATATATTAATCCTTTATGCACAAACTATTTGAGTGAAGTGACTCTTGAATAATCATGTACATAAAGATCAAGTTACTCCTAAATAGTCATGTATATCAGTTACTCCTAAAGAGTCCTTTATGCATGTTTGTTTGCTATTTGTTTTGTATTAGTACAAATCAGCCATCACAAATATCTACTACTAAAACGCAATGGACACATGAACCCAACTCGGAAAGATCTTTATATACGGTTCTCTATACGATTAAAGAAAACTTTCCATAGGATGAATTGGCATGAACCAAAAAAACATAGACATTTAAGAAAAAAAATCAACAACATCTTGTGTATACGTGTGGGACATCTATCCGATGCAACACGGACATTCCAAATCAAGATTGTCACAAAAATTGGATATACTAGATAACAATTATAGATATATTAACAATTTTTTTTTTTTAACTTTCTTACCTTATGGTGGAAGAAAGTGAGAAAACGATTTCGGATACGCGGGATCGGCGACGAGCGACGGGGTGCGCGCGGGACAACGGTCGGCGGACGTCGAGGCGAGCGGTACGTCGGGTCTCCGGCGTTGCACGAGCAAAGTGCTGATAACGTGTCGTAAGGCAAAAGCTCAAACACACGGAGACAAAGCTTTCTCGTATATTATCAACCACACAAGTGCATCTTACAAGCTATCCCAACCTCTCTTTATATAGGGAGAGAGGTTGGGGGTTATGAAGAAATGAAAGGCCAAAGGTCTTTTGTATGTTACAAGAAGATGAAATGAAGGGCCATAAGAGTTACAACACCATCCAATTTTATAAAAAATAATACTTACAATCCGTGGGACCCATGTTTTTTGTTTTTGATTAAGGGTGCAACTCGGGCGGGTTGGGTCGGATTTGAGGTCAATCCGAGCCCAACCCGATAGATCATAAGCCTAGTCCGAGCCCAAGCCCGACCCGACTTCGGGTTCAACATATGAAGCCCAAGACCAAGCCCGGAGGATCGGGTTGGGTCGGATTGGATCGGGTCCATCGGGTTTATCGGACTCTAATATGATATTTGAAATAACTTTAAACAAGAGTAATATTAAATGCATAATCAAATAGCAATCAAGACTCAATCATTACAAAATAAAACTGAAATGAGATTTAGAACAAGGAGTTGAAGAGTTCGGGTGAAAAAAAATTATAGTTTAAACTTTTTATTTAAGTAGTATGAAACAATATATATATATAAATTATATGTATGTCGGGTTTCGGATTCTTCGGGTTACCCAACACATGAACTCAAGCCCAACCTAATTTTTGATCGGGTTCAAATATTTTAACCCGAGTCCAAGTCCGAACCCGAATATCTTCAACCCATTAACGAATTTATCCGATCGGGTTCGGATTTAGCCCGCCCGAGTTGCACCCCTATTTTTGATTGAAGAGAGGACATGGTTTAGAACACCAGGACAGCAGATTCATCCCCCCATCCTAATCCGAAGCGCCTCTCCGACCGAGCCGGCTACTAAATGCTCTCTCACACACACTCGCACACATTCATTTAATCCTCCTCTTCACCACCTCCGGATGGGATCCCGTCAACGCCCGGCGACATCTCCGCCGTCGATTCCTTGATCGCGGCACGAGGAGTCCTTGCGGCGGTGACCACAGCTGGAGGAAGAAGAAGAAGAGTGTCAATGTCGATAGAAGGAGAAGAGGACGGGGCGAAGGTCCTCTCTGTGAACGGGTTCTCCATGAACGCCGCCGACGTGGAGGCGAAGCTCGACGAGGGCGACATCCAGGAAGCAGAGTCCTCCCTCCGCGAGGGCCTCGCCCTCAATTTCGAGGTCCGAAACCCTAATCTATCATCATTTCTTTCTATGGAAATCCGATCCATCTATAGCTCCACCGCCATTACTTCATTGACCAGTGGTTTCCCTTCAATTGTCGTAGCGGCAGATTTTTTTTTTTTTGCTTAAACTGTGCTATGGACTGTTACTTAGGTTTTGGAGACAGACATCACATTTACGAATCTTTTGTTATAAGAATATCTATTTTTACTGGATGGTGGAGCTCTTTGTGACGCGATGTTGTTCTGATATAATATCGAGGCTCACAGTATCCGAAATTGCTGAGGCTCACAGTAAGGGTCCAAATTCCAAGAACGATACAATCAACATGGGAACCTTATGATATATATATATATATATATATATATATATATATATATATATATATATATATTTTGGAACCATGTAAATTATTTCTGGAATCGTTCCCACTGGGATTCGAACTCCTGACCACTCGGGCCGCATGCATCTCTCTTAACCACTAGGCTAGAGGTCATCTGCAAAAGAAATAAACCCAACACCAAGGGGGTTCGAACTCTGCCCACAGCAAGAGGGGAGGGGGGGGGGGGGGGGGGGGGGGGGGGGACTCACGTATATATATATATATGGCAATACATAGTGTTAGGGCTCTAGATGCCGCGGTAGTTCAATTGTGATTTAGAAATGGCGGCTGATCAGTCGTGTAGCCAATCACAGACCGTTGTCACTCATGGTCCTTTTGACACTGGGGCACTGTTGGATCTATCTTGTGGACTGTGAAAATTTATCGTTGCAGGGGCTAACACATATGAAAGTCACTGTGCGCTCGAGTCCTCACTGGGTTTCGAAGGAAAAAAAAAATCTATATATAGTTCCATATAGTTTTACCAAAACATACGACAAATTTGAGCCTCCATTACTTAATACATTACCAAATAGGGGTCCATTCAGTGAGGGAGGTATTTTTTTCTAACTAGGAGGTTATACGTTCAAAGCTTGGTCCACCACATTAGAGGTATTAAATTTCTGGATCTGCCCATGTTTGCTCGTACACCTAGGCGTGTCTAGAGCTTTAAAAAAACAATTTAAAAAATAGCTCTTATATGGGTAGACTACAATTTGAAACTAGGATCTCATAAGTAGAACTAAACCTGCTTTTCAAATGGGCCACATATTAGTATTGATTTGAATAGTGGATGCTCAAATGTATTACCTATGTTTGCAAACTTATATGAAATATACTACTCATACAATGCAAAGTAAATAAGTCAAAATTCAATATCCGTAACTAACACATAAGCAGAAGTATGATACACAACTGAAGATTTTGATACTATAGAACTACATATTCATGAACAGATCATGAACGGATTTATGGACAATATTTGGATTCATAGGACCATCTGTCTACAACATGTCCAAGGATAGTTATCAAAATCAACAATTTAGAGAACAATCATGCTTTATTATACGTTAGAAACTAACTTAACGATTTAAGATTGTAACTGAGAAGAGGGAATAAAAAGCGAAAATTGTTTCATATTTGTCAGAGGCGAAATCCGCACTTAGGCACCAAGGTCCTCTGGAACCTAGGTGCAAGCACAAGAGAGCCAGAAAAGGGCACGCTTGGTGTCAAAACATGTATATGTCATAAATATACTTATTTCAAAGGAGGTGTTACTACGAGGAAGAGACACTGAGGAGGAGATGTGGATGAGGAGGAGATGCTACGAGGATGAGGAGTAGGTGCTAATAGGTGTCATTGAGGAGGATGAGCCGACAATGAGTGCAGGAGGGAAGAGGGAGAAGACAATGCGATAGGGAGGAGTCAATGGCAAGTGGTGGAAGGGAGGAGCTGCAACGAGTTCAAGAATATGTGGTGAGTGGCGTAGGAGAGGAGTCCATGAGTAAGTCGTTGTTGAGGTCCAGATTAGAGAGAGCAGAAGATAGGTGCTCTAGAGTCCACACCAGGGAGAGGGGTTAGAGTTTTTTTATTTGGGTTAAATTAAAAAAAACTCCACCACTGCATTCTCACCTAAAGCTCGCGCCTAGGCCTCTCCCTGACTCCCGCGCGCCTAGACGACACTTTTGCCTTTGTATTGTGATTTGGCTGAAGCAATCCGCTTCCTTGCATTCTCTGCCTAAGGGAGCTTTTAACAATCACTGGTTTTAGAGTCAACTGGGTAATATTTGGAGTTATGGTTGCTAAAACGTCTACATGCCTTATTATTGAAACTAAAAAGTCAAATTGGTTTCCCAAGCTGTAATCTTTTTGCTAAGTTTTAATTTCTAGATTAGAAGGGTACAACTGTACCCTTTCTCTAAGACTGAACTGTACATTGATAAAAGAACCATGGGAAGAAGTGTCATGCTCTTTCTACCAAATATAAATTTCCTTTGTTCTTCCAAGTATGGGCATTTAGGAATAGCGGGACTTCAAAATTGGTCTAGTTCCATGTCAGAAATGACACTTACCAAAACCGTGCAAAGTTCATCTCACTATGTTCTTACCGCGCCATAATCGGGTCTATGCAACATAGATTGGCAGGTGAGCATGGTTGCAGCTCCAATTTAGATATATAAGTACATTTGATTTAGCTGAGGAATCTGTTAGATGCTTACATATGGTTCCAGACTGGTTTACTTGGCCTGGAATCATGCCTGTGAAGATCCCTATCTAAATAGGATATAGTTTGGTTATCCAGTGATTGTACATCATTACAGGACTCAGTTTTTCGTTAAAGGAATTTTCTTAGTTTACAACTCAATCATAAAACTTTATGATATTTTTCTATTTGAAAATAAAATATATGATCTTCTAGTCGAGTGATGTGTGGTGTTGGCAAGGATAGAAAATCTCAAAAGTTCCTATTTAGAAAGTTTTATCCTTTAAATTTCATGATTTGGTTCTTCTATTAATAATGGTCCTTCCTTTTTTAATCTTTTCCATGTCAACTTTCAAATCGATACCCATATGAACTTAATAGTTTAGATGTTTTAGATCATATTTCATGATTTAAAACTGAAACATTTAAAGTGGTCTCCACTGAAATCAGTCCAGTTGTTCATCTCATATGGATGATTGGAATTATTCACTTATGTCTGCTTTCCTGAAAGAGAATGTTACATGACCCCAGGAGCCTTCAACATGCCATTTAGCATTTGAAAGGAAAATTGTTTGGTATTTGACAGAACATAAAACGTTAGCAGCACAGCCTAAATATTGGTTCAGAAGGCATTTGACTGAGATCAATGGTTTGTCATAATTATAATCCACAAACTTATTGTAACAATTCTGGATTCTGTGCAATGAACTTGCATAAATGTGGTTAATTCATCGATTACATAATCATTTTGTAGTGAGGATATGCCCCGATATTTCTTCCTCCTCCTTACATCCTGAAAATTATTACATGCACACCTACTCGCCTCCAATCAATTGCGTCTGACTCTACCATTCAATGACGTCCTCTGGGACTTAATGCTTGAGTAGTAATATAGTCTTTAATGTGAAGAAATTAGTATTATCTCTTAAACATTAAAAGTTCATTAATTCTCTCTTTTTTCCCCCCTTTCAAAAAGTTTATCTAGATATATCTCAAACTAACAAACAAGCAAGTATGTACTGAAGGGAAGTTAAGTTCTTTCATACTCATCTTTTGTTGTGTCTGTGAGGGCTGTCAGTGCCAACCATGTCGCACTTTTGCCGTTGCTTTCGTTAGCCACCATAGGGGCATCATTATTAACCTGTTAACATCTCTCCCTCTCATAGTCTTATAAGGAAAGCCCTTAACATTTATGCCTCGTTTGGTTCGCGGAAAGGAAAGGAAATCAATTCCTTGGTGTTTCCTTTCCTTTGGGAAATTACAATTCCCATCGATTTTCCTTTATGGTGTTTGGAAATGCCAAGGAAATTGGAAGGGTACTTAAAGGTGGGAAAGTGAATCCTTGCTTGGATGAATGGAACCATGCCACCCCCCCCCCCCCCCCCCCCCCCCCCCCTCTCTCCTCCCCTTCCCCCAACACACACACACAATTTCCTTTCCATTAGGTATCACTTTCCTCCTCAATTTCTTTGGCGCCCAAACGTAGGAAAGTAATAACTTTCTTTTCCCAATCCCATGATTCTGCGAACCAAACGAGGCTTTAAGGTAACATCTTACCAGCTGATACACTTAACTTCTTTCCCATTTCTGATCTGTGAGAGGAAGTTGTACTTTTGTGGATATTTATGGTTAGTTATGGTCAAAATGTAAACGAGTTAGCAATCGTTTCTTAAGCTTTTTCTTGAATCCTTGTATGATTTTTCTGGAAAGAAAGAGGTTGTCAACCAAATTGTCACACACTCTACGGAGGAGAGTTATATGGAGGAGTGAGTCGATTTTGATCATTCCACATTTCGTTCTTTCTTAATGTCTGCTTGGATCTGAACTTCTTGGAAGTGTGATGGGGTTTTATGTTAAGTCAATCTACTAGAGGATTAATTTTTTTTAAAAAAATTCTTGGAAATCTGTGGTCCTGTAGTTTTGGAGTTAGGCATGTGATGAAAGTATTGACAAAATTTGGGGAAGTCGGTCAACAATTAGGAAGCAATAAAACCTTAAGCTGTTTCTTGAATGTTTCTTGTGTAATTGGCTGGAAAGCACGGACTATCACATTCATTTGTAGATTTACAGTTGTATGGAGGAAAATTGGTCAATTTCAGCCATTTGGAGTCTTTGGACTTTGTGAGATTAACCTTTTTTTAGTTTTGGAATTGGGAGTTTCGATTTGGTACATTGTTTTTAATGAATAATGATATTAGAGGAATATTGGGACTCTTAGTGAGTGGGAAACCAATAATATTGTGTAGACTAGTAGTGTTAAGTATATAATGATGTATGAGTTTCCGTTTGTACTTTCATGTGTTTCAAGTTTTTTTTACCAATGATCAGCTAAACTAATGAATGCACGCCATATTGTCCATCTATCTGAACGATGTCGGCTGTGATAACTATGATGGTTCACTCCATTATAATCTGTTATATATTTGTTGTATATAGTGATTTACCGTTAACTAATGACCAACCATTGCTTTAGGGCCTTCGTACGATGGAAACAACAGTTATTACTTAGTTTTTTTTTCGGTTCTAGATTCTTAAAATAATTACGTTATTGTCGTTGTCAAACTTTCTGTTTCCGTTAAATTGGGAACGGGGGTTGATAAGTCCCCAACTCATGTTTCGATGCACTTTTACGATCTTACCATGCAACAATATCTTGACAAAATATTTCACCTTGTAACTGAACTTAGCACTCCGCCTTTACCACTGTCATTGTAAGTGCTTCTTGATTGTATAGATGACACCAAATTCTATTTTTGCAGGTCATTTAGTAATATGTCCAGATGAGTTGTGTAAGAGTAGCGTTGGTGCTTGTTTTCATGATTCGGGTTCTTTTTATTACCGTATATGGGTGTAGGTGTAATTGGATGTGAACTACCGTGGATTTATGTATCTTAACTTAAATGACGCGTATTAGAAGCATTGAGTGGACTACACAACCTGTTCTACACAACTTGTTGCTTAAGGAGGCTGAATGACTTTTCTGATTTCGATAGTTCTGGGACTAATTTAATCCAGGCTTTATTTCTGAGTCTCATACTTGTTAGTTGTTGCTAATATTCATGTAGTCGAACCCAAAATTTGAGATAAAGGCTTTTTTGTTGTTTAAGAAAGCTAACCTGAATTTGATCGAGCCTAAATACTACTATGGGAACCCTGATCTATGGGAACTCTGATCTGCTTTACGGATGACTGACTGGTCTCAAGAATGCTTATGCTTTGCCTGATAATGGCATTTGAAGTATAGAGGGCAAATGAGAGGTAAGAAAGGCCTCTTGCACAGTTGTGCTAAGTTTAAGTGTTACAAGTGTGACAAAAAGGTGGTTGTTTCCTATCCACTATTAAAGTGAATCGAAGGAAATAAAAAAAAGTGAAAAACGATGCAGCTGCTTCATGTATTTACTTATAACTTAATACTTTAGTTAGAAACTAAAGAGAATCACTCGAGTCACATAACTAGTGGCGGGGCGACCATTAGGGCGTCCACTCCGTGGTAGAAGATCTGATATAATCTGGTTCGAGGATTTGCCGCCTTCTTTGCTATTCGTTTCAATATCTGCCAACCCTGTTTAAAGGAATAACTCTGCGGAAGGCAGGAACTTCCAGATTTACTGATTAAGAAGTTTTTTCCAGCTCAAGGCACCAAGGCACCGATCTTAGTTATTTATAAAGGAGAGGGAGCCCCCTATACAAATGCTTTTAGAGCAAGACTTAGAACCCGAGGAAGGGGCACATACTCCTTTAGGCTGGTTTGGGATTAATTATCACGGCTGTTTCTGCTTATTTTTCGAAAAGCACTCTCGAAAACTATTTGGTAACAACTTATCAAAAACTTTGAAAAACTTGTTCAATTTTGGGCAGCTTATGAAAGCAGACAGGAGGCTGCTTTCTAAAGCTGCTTCCGATGTTACTTTTTGGAAAAGAGCAGCAATCCCAAACCATGCCAAGTGTTGTGGACTCGTAGAGGGCCTATGCATTGACAAAGAAACAATTGGGCTTTATGTCCACTCAACGTGCTAGAGTCGATATTCCATCTTCATAGGCCATCAAATTGGTAGGTTTTTTTTTTTTTTTTTTTTTTTTTTTTGCTTTTGGAAATCCATATGGTTATGATGCTCTCCAAGTTAACTAAAGGTTTGTGAGCCTAATGGTTGAAACCTTTGGTACGGAAATCGTGGATTATGGGGAATAGTACAACGCTTATAATCTAGAGAAATGCTCTCCAAAGTTCATCTACAAAAGTAAATGTAGAAAACGTGAGATTTGTGAAAATGAGCAAAGAAATTTTGATGGACAATACTAGTAAATGTTTGTTAGGCCCTGCACATGATATGCACCGTGGCCGTTTCACAATTGTAGCAAAATACTGGTAAATTTATCTATTTCTTAAATTGGTCGTGTTCTGTTAACGCTACACATGCATTCAACATGAGAATGATTGGAAGTTTCTTGTGCTAGGCATTAAAGACAATATCTTTCAAAATCTAATTGTTGAATCTACTAAGGAGTCGCTAAATATGGACCTTTAGTTAGATGCCCATATTACTGAAAGATACATATGGAAATTATAGAAAGACTTGTGTACTACCAAACCTTTTGAAGAGTTGATCTTCTAACTTAAAAGGACATACCATTCTGGCAATACCTTTTTCTCATGCTCGTCTATCATATGCCTAAAGGCCGTAAACAAGGTACTTGAACTTTTAAGTCATAATGCATGCTTTACCAATATATTCCAGGTTATGATATCATGGTTATATACAAAAATATGTTTTTGAATGGATATGCAAAAGACACAAACTACCTGACGAGCCCATTGGTATTATTTTGAGTACAAGTGAGTTTAAAGAACAGGGTTTCCGATGGAGATGCGGTGACCAAACCTTCTGGAGCTAGTGACATTCAAGCTGCATGAATGTTCTGTGAGCATCAACTGACTCCCACTTGGTACTATATATAATAATAATTACCAAACTAAAGTTTATAGAGTTGGATGGAGGGTTCTCTTTGTGCACATGCGACCTGGAGGCTTGCTTTCTGTCCAACCTGTCCATGCCAGTGTATATCTTCAAATCAGAACCCAGTTACTATCTGTTATTTTCTGCACAAATTTATCTTCCTTTCTCTGGATACTTATGTATCCTGTTCACCAAGTATATGAAAGTACTGTTTGTAGAACACTTGAATTCCTTCTTCACATGAATGGCTACGTTACTGTTGACATTTCACCCTTCACATACTTTTGTACACGTCCTCTTCACCATGTAAGTACTGTTCATACAGGACTTGAATTCCTTCCTCTTCACATGAATGGCTACATACCATTTCACCCTTTACAGTTGTACACACGCATTTAGAAACAAGATTTATTTTACCTTTGGATCCCTTTAAGGCTACAGGTTTGCTGCTATTGAATTATGCGATGCAGTAACTAGGAGGGTTAGTTTAACTCATAGATCTTCCCCTATGAAATGGTGATAGCTGATATTAATCAAAACACAGAATATAATATGATATTCATTACTTATTTTTAGCTTATGAGTTATGAGGACGATGCTAAGATTTACTGGGTCGCCAGGCCCTTTCTAATGAAAGGTTATGTGGCATGAAATACTCAATTGCCATTATAGTTCTGAGTCAGGGTTTGATGTTAAGAGATTGCCAATGAAATCACGCTTGCTTTGGAGTCGTGCTTTGAATTGTTCCTTCACAAGTCATGTGGATTTGAAATAACTAATATCGCTTTGGTCAATATTTTAGTTCTAAATACAGGATTTATTGCATTAAATGGTGTACTTTCCTAACATTCTATTTTTTCCGAACCAATCATGTGACAGATGGTTGGGAAGTAACTTTCCTTTTGTCAAAAGAAAGTGAAGTGACAGTTCTTCATTTTTCTCTCTTTTTGTTGTTATTGTTGTTGTTGAGATTGAAGGCAAGTCAGCAAGTAGTGGCATTTCATTTGATCATATCTTAGAATTTTGAAGTGCCAAATGAAATGATGCTACAAAGTTCTGGAGGACAATTCTATTGAATATCACTCCTTTCTATTAGTGCAAAGTTACACAGTGGGAAATCAGAACTGAAAATTTGAACTGGTGTTTGACTGTTTGTGATCACATGTGCGCCATAGGCCGAACTTCATGAATTTGGTAGATTCTAACCTATGAACTGATTGAAGTGAAGGATATATTAGCAAGTTGACTAGATTGCCATTTATAAGCACATTGAACTATTAAATTTTAAATTGAATGCATATTTAAAGAGGATCAAGATCTTAAACCATTGCATTTTAAATCGAATGCTTACTTAAGAGGATCAAGAAATTCTGGTAAAAGAACACGTAGTAAATGGATAAACATGTTAGTGGTGGTGGTGGCTAGAGGCATTTACATTGTTGTGAAACAAGTTAAAGAATAGTTTCTATGCACATTGCCCTGATGCAGTTTGCAATTATCTTAGGAAGCAAGAGCTCTTCTTGGAAGACTAGAGTATCAAAGAGGCAATGTAGAAGCCGCTCTTCGGGTATTTGATGGCATAGACCTCCAAGCTGCCGTACAGCGTCTGAGATTTTCTCCTTCTGAGAAGCCTCCTTCAAGGAGGAGCCGCTTTCGCAGTGAATCATCTCACTCTATTTCCCAGTCCCAACATGCTGTTGGTCTCATTCTTGAAGCCATTTATTTGAAGGCATTGTGTCTTCAAAAACTTGGAAAAGCTAATGGTAAAAACTGTGCTAAGCGAAACAATATGATATTTTTTATGAACAACTTTGTCTCCATCTGTTACATTTCCCTGTACTTCCTTGAGTATGGTATGCATTCTTACCTGTTTTTAGGAAACTTTAGTTATTGAATATTGATTTGTTGGTTGTTACAGATGCGGCTCAGGAGTGCAAAAGTGTCCTTGATGTTGTTGAAAAGATGTTCCAGAATGGCATACCAGATGCTGCGCTGGGCAATAAGTTACAGGAAACAGTTACCAAGGCCGTGGAACTCCTTCCAGAACTCTGGAAAGAAGCTGGGAAGTTCCAGGAAGCTCTGGCTTCATACAGACGAGCTCTTCTCACTCACTGGAATCTTGCTACAGACTGCTGTGCAAGGATGCAAAAAAGATTTGCTGTGCTTTTGCTGTATGGTGGTGTGGAGGCTGGTGCACCCAGTTTGGCTGCACAAGCTGATGGTTCATATGTACCCAAGAACAATATAGAAGAAGCTATTTTACTTCTCATGATACTGTTGAGGAAATGGCACCTGGGTAGAATCCAGTGGGACCCTTCAGTTATGGAGCATTTACTTTCGCATTGTCTCTGTGTGGACAGACTTCCGTATTGGCCAAGCACTTAGAAGAACTCTTACCTGGAAAGTATCCCCGCTGTGAGAGGTGGAACAATTTGGCTCTCTGCTATAGTGGGGATAGACAGAAAACTGCTGCCCTGAATCTATTAAGGAAGTCCCTAAACAAACATGAAAAGCCTGATGATATATTAGCATTACTACTGGCAGCCAAAATCTGCAGTGAGGATCGTTTTCTTGCTTCTGAGGGAATAGAATATGCTCGGAGGGCGATCACCAATGCCCAACTGGTTGATGAACATCTTAAGAGTGTAGGCCTCTGGATTTTGGGCATTTGCTTAGGAAAACAGGCTAAAGTTGCTTCCTCAGACCAGGAAAGGTCTCGTTTACAAGCTGAAGCTTTGAATTCACTGGATGAGGCAATTGTTCTTGACCGCCAAAATCCAGATCTAATATTTGACTTGGGCCTTGAATATGCTGAACAATGTAATATGAACGCTGCACTTAGGTGTGCAAAAGAGTTTATTGATGCAACAGGTGGATCAATATTGAAAGGTTGGAGATTGCTAGCTTTGGTTCTGTCAGCTCAGCAACGGTACTCTGAAGCTGAAAGTGTTACTGATGCAGCTTTAGACGAGACTACAAAGTGGGACCAAGGAGAGTTACTTAGAATTAAAGCAAAGCTAAATGTAGCTCAGTCTTTACCAATGGATGCAGTGGAAGCATATCGGTTCTTGTTTGCTCTTGTTCAGGCCCGAAGAAAGTCCTTTGGATCTCGCCGGAGCTGTTCTCAGGTTAGTTCACTTCTTGTTCAATATTTTGGTATTTTTGGGAGAGTGTATGCTTCTTTGCTTTGTTACCCTCTGTATTCAGTACCTTGCTAGTCATGAGCTTTTTGTACTGTGCCAATTGAGTGTATCATATTGAGAACATTAACCTGTAGCTTTTTTTGGTTCAATTGCTTTAGGATCTTTAGTTTTACTCAACACTTATAGGTGTTTCCTTGTGTACTAAGTACCATTGAGTTAATTTTCAGTAGGCGTTCTACAACCTTTACATTTAGACATTGATGGTAGAAATAGCATCCATGTAATGGTGGTTGCTAGTGCGGGACGTTTTTAGTTTATGGCAAGAATTAGCAAGAATATTTGTAATTGATTCTAGGACCAATATAATCATTTCTTTATTTATAGCAAGTATGATTTTAGTAAAATTTATAGACCATTCATAATCCTATTGGGGAGCCTTCATGAAATGGCACATTGGAGCTAATCACATAGGAAGTTTGGTATCTGGTACGATCCCATTATATATTGTCAGAGGTCCTTTTTTGGTATGAAGTAAAGTAACTAGGTAACCTTTAATAGACTTGACTGTTGAATTTACTTTTCTTGCAGTTTTAATTGTAGTTCAAAATGTAATTTAGTGTGGCCTACCTAGTGAATTTGATCCATTTGAATTGCTTGGTTACTGATAGTATAATCAGAAAAATGTATTACGTGAGGTTTGGTCGTTTAAAGTAGCTCTCTCTTGCTAGCAAGATCTTTCACGTTATGGGTATATCCTAGAAGTCTATATATCCTCTTACCACTCATTGCAATATGTTAAGCCTTATTTGTGTTCCTCTTTTCTGCCATTTTGTTTGTTTGGCTAGATAGGAGAAACGTTTAAACTGAATTTTTCTTCAGTACTTGTTGACAGTCTAAAGACTCTAAATGGCTGGTGGTTGGGAGAAAAGCTAGATGGTTATGTTTATGGTTATAATTTGTTGTTTCACAAAACTTTGAATAATTTATTTGAGGTGGTAAGTTTTTGCTCTTCATATTCTGAGAAATCACAAATATATGATCCTCCAATGGTTGTCAACATCAAGTACCAGTGCTTGTTCAATAATCGTTTGCTATTATCCTAGGCCGAGGAGGACGAGTTTGAAGTTTGGCAAGGTCTTGCAAATTTATACTCCAGCCTTTCCTATTGGAGAGATGCTGAGATATGCTTGGAGAAAGCAAAGGCGCTGAAACCGTTTTCTGCTGCTACACTGCAAAGTGAAGGTAAAGATCATTTATGCAATTTTAATTTCTGAGCTCACTTCCTTGTGAAGCTTTTGAACTACTCTATCAATTTCCCTTCAGCACAATATAAACCACGGCCTAAATCAACATGATAAATTCTGGTACTCTTTTCCCATGTGTTTCGAGGTCAAAATTGCACCTGATATTATACTTTCTAACCATTGACATGCAACTGTGCAAGAGAACTTACTTTTTTGCTCATCATTCATTCTTTTAGCTACAGGTTTGACCCTGCATGGTTTGTCCTCATTTCAACTTTTCATGAGAGAGATTATTACATTTTATCTAGGCAAATGTTAAAGGCCACCCCCAAATTACTAAGGGCAACCATCCTACTAAGGGCAACCATGACCATTTCCAATTTTTACTAAGGGCAACCTAATATTAAGTGATTTACTAAGGGCCCCAGAGGAGTAAGCTGACAGCCTCCCTCCCCGCCGCCGCCGACCCGAAGTCCCCGCGCAGCACCCTCTCCCCGCCGCCGCCGACCCTAACCCCCGCGCAGCACCCTCTTCCCCCGCCGCCGCCTACCCAAGCCCCCGCCGCATCACCCTCTCCCCCACTCCCCGCAGCCCTCCGATCTCCCCTCCCCCCCCCCCCCCCCCCCCCCCCCAGCCGCTGACGTGGCCCTCCTTGCAGAGCGCGTCGAGGAGGAGGTCGAGCGGCGGGGGTTCGTCGTCGTGGAGACGAAGGAGTTGGGGTTGCGGAGGAGGAGGCTGAAGGAGCGATGGCGAGTGGGCATGGTTGCGGCGGAGTAGCGGCGGAAGAGGACGAGAAGGCCGTAGGGAGGAGGGACCACGCCGAGTCGAAGGAGCCCGGACCTGCACAGGAGTCGCGGCGGAGGGGAGGTCGTCGGTCACCCACTTTGGACTGGCCTGCAGTCCTGTCTTCAATTTGGACTGCAGGCAAGGCCTGCAGTCCTCGATTGACAAAGCGGATGGCCCTTAGTGTTTTCAAAATGGTAAACTTGTAATTTTTTTGGAAATTTTAAGTTGGTGGCCCTTAGTAATTTGAGGGTGGCATTTAACATTTGCCTTTATCTAAGTCGTGACTTTCCTTTTGTTGTTAGTATTTGAGTAAATGACTGTTCTTCATTAGACCATTCTTGAACTTTCGTAGTGATTAGTAAAGAAGCTTTAAGCGCTTTCCTGTATTTATTTTCATCTATCCATCTACTTCTCTATGTAAATTTCCAGGCTCCATGTATGAGGCTCGCGGAGAGACCCGACAGCATTGGCGGCTTATGGGAATGCCCTGTCCTGGAATTGATCATGTTTCCTTCCAAGGTTTCGATCGGCTCCCTTCTGTGAGAAGATGGTTCCAAGTACCGTCCAGTGGCCAAAGCTTCCTCTCTGATGCTCTAAAGCTTGAGCCTACCGATAGGATGGCCTGGTATTTCCTTGGTATGATCACAGAGATATGGAGGTTGGCTGATGCAGCTGGCTGCTTCCAAGCTGCATCGGTGCTGGAAGAGTCGATCCTATAGAGAGTTTTAGCACTATTTCGTGATCTTTATTTCCTCCTTTGTTTCTTTCATATATGAAAAGCATGAAGTGACCATCATATTGTGTAGAAAGTTCGAATCTATATCAGTATCCAGACATTTTTTATGTTTTTTTGCTCAGCAATTACTGAGCTATATGGATATTTGATTGGGGTTGTAGAGCATTTAATGGA
>JANAVB010042420.1:17333008-17438052 GCA_029216955.1 Iris pallida
CCACGTAGTTGCAGATGCTGAGCAGGTACCTGTTGCTATGTTCTTGACGACAGATCGTACTTGTTGGCCGACTTGGATAGTTTGGTTATCGAGGTCATCATTCCGGGCATGGAGATCCAGATGTGGGGTTTGCAGATTCAGTCTGAGCGATGGATAGAGTCAGGTCAGCGCAGTATGATGATGATGCCCTGAGGAGCATAGGGAGCAGGTGAGGATGGGCTTGCTTGACGATTCTCTGTAGCCGAAGACGGGTCGTTGCGGCACGGTACTAGGCTGTGCGTTCGCGTGGAGAGCTTCGGGAGGAGGTTCTTCAGGAGGCGCATCGTCTCAGTATTCTATGCATCCTGGAGCCAACAAGATGTATAGGGACTGAGAGAGCACGTAGGTGGTGGTATGGCATGAAGCGCGAGGTAGCTCAGTTGTATCTCGTGTCTTGGTGCAGGTGAAGGCGAGAGGCAGAGACCAGGTGGATTGTACAGCCGCTACCCATTCCCGAGTGGAAGTGGGAGCACATCACCATGGACTTTGTATTGGACTTCCACGGTCGCCAGGAGGGAAGGACGCGGTTTGGGTCATAGTTGATAGATTGACCAAATTGGCCCACTTTTTGCCTTTCAAAGTGGATTTGTCTACGGAGAGGCTGGCTGAGCTGTATGTTCGTCAGATTGTGAGATTGCACGGAGTTCCGGTGAGCATAGTTTCAGATCAGGATAGCCGATTCACTTTCCACTTCTGGAGGAGTTTGCAGGCTAGCTTGGGCACCTCGCTCAAGTTTAGTACTGCTTATCATCCTCAGACAGACGGACAGTCGGAGAGGACCATCCAGACTCTGGAGGATATGCTTTGCACATGTGTGCTAGATCTCGGGGGTTCTTGGGAGGACCATCTTCACCTGGTAGAGTTTGCTTACAACAACAGCTACCAGGCCAGTATAGAGATGTCACCATTTGAGGCTCTATATGGACGGAGATACCGTACTCCTTGTCTTGGGACGATGTTGGCGAGCGGGCGCTTCTTTGGCCGGAGATGGTTGTGGATGCGGCCGAGAAGGTCAGATTGATTAGAGACAGACTCCGGGTGGCTCAGGATAGGCAGCGGCATTGGGCCGATAGTCACCGGAGACCGTTAGAGTTCGAGGTTAGTTTTAGTTCTTGTCATGTTTGTTGTGATTGTTTGTTAGTTGTGTGTTGAGTTTTTGTCTTGTGTCTAGGTTGGTGAGATGGTATTTCTGAGGATATCCCCGACACGTGGCACTATTCGCTTTGGCGGCGGTGGGAAGCTCAGTCCGCGCTACATCGGACCTTTCACCATCTTAGAGAGGATCGGTGCAGTAGCCTACCGACTGGACTTGCCTACCAGGCTCGAGGGAGTGCACAACGTGTTTCATGTATCCCAGCTGAGGCGGTACGTGGCAGATCCTAGCCACGTATTGGACCATTCAGCGATACAGGTGGGACCTACTCTCAGCTATCCAGAGCAGGCAGTGGAGATTCTGGATCGCAGGGAGAAGGTGCTCCGGAACCAGGTCATACCCTTGGTTCGGATTGCGTGGAGACATCACTCTCCAGGTGAGTCTACCTGGGAGAGGGAGGACGACATGCGGGAGCGTTTCCCTTATCTTTTCGCGCCCTGAGGTATAAATTTATTTCCTTTAATTCTGTTTGTGATTTCCTGTGCTTGTTGTCTTCAATTTCGAGGACGAAATTTTTTTAAGGTGGATAGACTTGTCACCCTCACTTTTTCCAGTTAGGGGTAAAATGGTAATTTTCCATTTTATATTATTTTGGGAATTTTATTTCATGAATATTATTATTTAATTATTATAGGAGTCGGGTTCGAATTTTATCGCATTCCGAGTTAATTCGGGACCCCGGTGAATTTCGACTTGAGCTGTAATTAGCCTGTTAGCTAACCATGGCCCACCACACTAAATTTTAGGGTTTTAGAGTTTGGACTAGTTCCCCATGAGTAATCTAGTTTAATTATGACTTTTATTTATTTTTAGCAACTTCCTAAACCTAATTTGGAATTTATTTAGTATTAGGCTTAGGGAGGGCAAACTTGTAATTACAAGTGCCCCTCACCCACACCCATACCCATGCCATGCTTGGCCGGCCAAGAGAGAGCCCCCCCCCCTCTTTCTTCTCCACAAGCAACACTCTCTCTCTCTCTTCCAAATTCATTTCTTCTTTCCAAGCTTTTCCTCCAACCAACCCTAACCTAGGTAAGCTCTAATCTCTCCATTTAATCCTCTTTTGCATTTAGTTTATTCACATTAAATGGAGAGGAGAAGATTCTCTTCCGTTTGCCCACAAATTTGTAGGTTTTTCCTAGAAAATAGGTTAAGGATTTATTAGGATTTAATCATTTTGTGAATGATATATATATATATATATATATATATATATATATATATATATATATATATATATATATATATATATATATATATATATACATGTGTAATTATGTGTGTGTATTTATTTATGTATTTGTGTGTGTGTAGAGGAGGGTGATATTGTGTCATGGGATGGTGGTGTTGTGAGAGTGGTGTGTGTGTGGTTGTGTTGTGTGAGGATGTGTGTGTGTTTGTGTGTGTTTATATATATATATATATATATATATATATATATATATATATATATATATATATATATATAGTTATATGAGTGTATTTATATATATATACATGGATGTGTGTATATGGATGTGTGTGTGTTATATATATATTTAGAGGGATGGATAGATATCTAGATAGATTATAGATAGATATCTAGTTATATATATATATATATATATATATATATATATATATATATATATATATATATATATATATATATATATATATATATATGAAGTGTATATATATAGGGAAGTAGAAGAAGATGAGAAGAAGAAGAAGAATCAGTAACAGCAGCAGCAGTTGCTGCAGGACAGCAGCAGCAGCAGCAGTTGCTGCAGGACAGCAGCAGCAGCAGCCAAGTGCTGCTGCAGGAAGAAATCCCCCCCCCCCCCCCCATGGCCTTTAAGCCTAATAAACCCCCCCCCCTTTTACCTATGTGTGTATATATATATATATATATATATATATATATATAATATATATATATATATATATATATATATATATATATATATATATATATATATATATATATATATATGGTTAGAATCGTGGAGAAGAGTAGAAGAAGATTATGGAATGAGAAATTAGAAAAGGATTAGAGGTTAGAAGGAAGGATTGAAAGAAGTTAGAAGAAAAGGGAAAAAGCTAGAATAGAAAAAGGGAAAAAACCGAGTTAGAGGGCGAAACGGAGCTCGGAGTACCCGATTGAGTTGAAACTTGGCGTGGGGCATGAATACGTGATTTAGATTTTGCGGGTCGTGACACCTGGTCCTCCTGACCTCGAATCATGGGACATGTGGTAACCCGATGGTCTGGATTTCCACATATCAGACACAGTCCATTCAATGTCCGACACACATCTCTAGTGTGCCCCATCTTTCCACATAAGTGCAGCCCGCCGGGGGTTGCTGGTTCTTCCTCTGTTGCTGTTGCTGTTGCCTGGGTGGTGGTGCTGGTCCTCGTATCGCCACATCGTGGATACGAATGCCAGTGGATGGTGCCGTTGTTCGGGGCGCTGCTCCCCCCCTCCTTCAATCTGACTGTGGGACCTCTTCTGACCCCCAGTCCTCACCGCAAGCCTCTGAATAGTGATCTCATGCCTTCGAGTTGCCGTCAATATTTCGTCAAAAGTTTGGTAATTGTGCCCCTCTATCAATTGCAAGAGCTCAAGATGAAACCCTTGCTGAAACCTCATGGCCCTCTGGCGCTCTGTTGCTACCATCTCTGGGGCGAATCTACTCAATCTGCAGAACTCCGCTGCATAAGCATCTACAGTCTTGCCGGCCTGCCTGAGGTTGATAAATTTCTGTTGTAGCTCAAACTGCGTCACAACTCCATAGTACTTGGTCTTGAATCTTGCAGTAAAATCGTCCCAAGCCACAGGACGTCTGATGCCCACTTCCTCTGATTCCCACCAATCACGTGCGAGATCTTGAAGTAATAACTTCACTAGATCCACACGTTCTGCTGCCGGTACCTTAGCTGCTGTCAGAATAGCCTCAATATCCTTAAGCCATGCATCTGCTGATATGGCATCCTCCGTGCCCTCGAAACGGCGGGGGTTGTACTTGCAAAACCTAGCTGATGCTCCTGAATCTGGCCTTGCCCCTCTTTCCAATGCTGTCTGCAATCCTTGGTTGAGTAGCACATTCTGCTCTTGTAGCTGAGTGTGCATGCGTTGCTGGGCCAACATCTGATGTTGCTGAGTAGCCATCATTCCTCTCATGATCTCCAGAAGGGCTGGTGTGTCCACTTGGGTAGGTGGAACTGTTGGTGGTGGTGGAACATCCGGATACTGCGATCCAGCTGCTGCTTCCACTATCACTTCTTCCTGGGCAGCCTCCTGAGGTGAGACTGGTCCTTGCTGCTAACCAGCATGGTCAGGTTGTCCATGTTGCCCCTGCTGTTGTCCAGCTCTGGCCGATGCGGACGAAGTGCCCCTAAGAAAAGGGACAAGAGAACAATCAAACAATCGAACATGAAGGATCGATGAAGTCAAAGGATACTGGAATGTCAAACAAGGGTTGAGAATAACGAATCATGAGATCAAGGGGGAACACGTGTGATTGAGACATCCTATAAATCAAAACACCCCACAAGTCTGAAATCAGACCTGCATGGGCCACCACTAAAACCTTGTCACGCCCCAGAACCAGAATACTGGAGAGCGGGGGAATGACTCAGCCAGCTACGTATTACGGATAGATGAATACCGTATAATACGATCAATGCTGTCTAACCAGACGAGGGGGTGCACACTACATAAAAGTCTCACTATGGTCATTTCGCATCTATTGTCTCAATCATTCAAACAAGAAACAGAAATAGAGAACATGTAAGATAAAGCAGTAAGGCGTCTCAAACGCTCAGTCAAAATGTTCTTGAGATCTGGCTTTATAAAACATAGCCAGATGGTATAGTAACATATACACAATTGTTATCAGCTGCAGTCTGACTTTAGTTACAATTATGCAAAAGTAAGTGCAAGACAATCCGACTAATATGTCGGTGCCAAACGGCTAAGTATAAAGTAAGTAACAAAACGAGTGGTGAAGCAAGGAACCCACTCGAGTCCTCCTGCGATCATCCCTCTAGTGTTGACCATCTTGGAGGTAGAAGTAAGCTGGATCCTCGGGGACCGGCTCTAAATCTGACCATGCAAAACCAGAGAGGTTAGACCTCTAATAGCAAGTACCACAAGGAAGGACGATATAAAGGATTAAACCAGTAAGTAAGAGAATATAATAATAGATCTCTGGTTTCCACTAGGATTCACATAACATCACGACACTTCGAACCAACCTCCCAACCAAACAAGGACAGAAGTTGGCCCGTCATGTCCTGACATTCTGATCATCTCAGTTAGGCAACAGAGTAGGTACAGTACACAAACAAATCATCTTGAACGGCCAATCAACTACTACGGCTTGCTATTGTGAGTCCCAAGTTATCCTGGAATTATGCAAATAGGGATTCCTCAGTTCTTACTATGTGCGAGCAAGGCTAGTCTATCCAGTCAATCAATTGCGCCAATCATGTAGTTAGACGAGTCCCAGCGGGACGCCCACCGTTATAGCATGTACAATAATATAAGCAGATACCGTTCCCTGCCCGTGTGACAGATTTACAGTATCTGTGGGAACCAGCCGGCCTGTCGGGCACTTAATAGTCCCAAGAGGGCTGCCATGTAAGAACTCGAGAATCTATTCTCTCCATGCCATCATTATTTTATTTAACTTAATAGTCCCTACGTTGAGTGAAGTTCCATGCCGTGGATCATGGTCATTCAAATGAGTACTTTTGTACGGGGTACGATATGCGCAACTCTACAACGATACCCGTGCGGCTATGTTGTAGGTCTTACATAGCGTAATACAACAATCAAATCTAACCACGGAGAAATCATGCCTTGACCATAAAGTACACATGCTATTTTTGTAAGATAAATAAATAAATAAATACTAAAAAAATAAATAATTTGAAACCTGCATGTGCCTGTAGGCCAATATTCGGGATCAGTTAATCGATTGCAATAGTTCATTACATGAACGTGTCTCATTCATTCAATTCAATAAGACGACTAGCCAGTCTCTTAGTTCCAATTAGGAACGCATGATCAATTATTAGTCAATGTCACAATCATTATCAATGGTGACAAGGCATAAAAATCAATTAGTATTACATGGGGTCGAGCCTATAACTCCTCAGAGTTAAGTTCTAGTCATACTGGGTATCCATGGATCAATCAAGACATATGACACATTCCACATAACAATCTATATTAACAATATTAACATATCATGATTTATCAAGTTCATGCAAAAAGGCGTAAGAATTTAATAGAGGAATTATCATGCCATCATTAAATGATTAAGTTATAGAGCAAATAGTAACACCCATGTTAGAAAGTCACGCCAACAAGTCTAAGCTAAGACCAAAAGTCACGCCAAGTCTAGTAGGAGTGAGCGTGTAACCGCGTGAGCGTGAAAAAGTAATTCACGTTAGCATACACAGTGTGAGCATGAAGGAAAATTCACGCACGCAAAGATGTACGTGAAAAGGTGACAAGAAATCCACTCACGCAAAGATGTACGTGACTAAAAATCTACGCTGACACGTAAGAACGTGTGCGTGACTAAAAATCTACGCACGCTCATGTAAGAACGTGAGCGTGACTGAAAATACACGTATACTCATGAGAACGTTAGCGTGACTAAAAATACACGCACGCTCATGTAAGAACGTGAGCGTGACTGAAAATCCACGCAGACATGTAGAGACGTGAGCGTGACTGAAAATACACGTACGCTCATGTAAGAACGTTAGCGTGACTAAAAATACACGCACGCTCATGTAAGAACGTGAGCGTGACTAAAATCCACGCAGACACGTAGAGACGTGAGCGTGACTGAAAATACACGCACGCTCATGTAAGAACGTGAGCGTGACTGAAAATACACGCAGACACGTAGAGACGTGAGCGTGACGAAAAATACACGCAGCCACGTAAGAACGTGTGCGTGACTCAGCCTTCGTCCCAGCCAGAAAATGAAGTTCCCAGCCAGAAGACACGCTAAGTTGGGAGATCAAAACCCATGAACAGCCGAAAATGTAACAACTTAGATCTAGAGAAAACAAGCCATAGAAATCAAAAATGCCAAGAACTAAACTCTCTCAGGATCATGAGAGGAAGAGAAATGAACCATAAAAATGGTTCTCCAAGAAGCAAGATTGCACTTGCCTGCTGTGGTTGGTGGAGAGAGTGATGAGAGAAAGAAGAAGAAGTAATGGTGAGGAGAAGTAATGAGGAGAGAGAAGGAGATAGGAGCTTTAAATAGGGAGGGTGGTGGTAGGTGGGGTTATTGGGCCGGGTTTAATCCACCATGAACCCGAGAAACCCTTCCTAGGCCGAAC
The DNA here is from genome assembly GCA_029216955.1 of Iris pallida. NCBI lineage: Eukaryota > Viridiplantae > Streptophyta > Magnoliopsida > Asparagales > Iridaceae > Iris > Iris pallida. The sequence goes on from JANAVB010042420.1 coordinate 17,340,552, forward strand.
CAAATAAGCAAGACTAAAAGCAGAAAATAACAGCAGGAAAAAAAATACAGATAATAAAATTGCAAGAAATTAATTAATATGAAAATTAAAGAGCAGATAATTAACATGAACTTAAACTAATTTAAATACAGGATAATACATGATAAATACTAAATAAATAATTATGAGTTGTACATGTATAAAAATACGCATTCCGGGAATGAGAAGTGACATATATGGATGTGTGTATATGGATGTGTGTGAGTTATATATATATATTTAGAGGGATGGATAGATATCTAGATAGATATATAGATAGATATCTAGTTATATATATATATATATATATATATATATATATATATATATATATATATATATATATATATATATAGGGAGCGGATCGGGAGCCCCGCCCGCGGAGCCCCGCCGAAGCCCCGCCTTCCCTTAGCCGTTGGATCGCGCGGGCGGGGGCGGGCCCCACGCGGGCCCCGCGCGATCCGATGGTGCAGGGGGGGCGGGGCTTCGACGGGGCTCCGCGGGCGGGGCCTTTGATCCGCTTCCATATATATATTTATATATATATATATATATATATATATATATATATATATATATATATATATATAGGAAGAAGTAGAAGGAGATGAAAAAGAAGAAGAAGAGCAGCCCAGCAGCAGCAACATGCTGCAGTAGCAGCAGCATCAGACCTGGCTGCTGCCAGGTCTGAATCCCCCCTATTGGCTTTTAAGCCTATTAAACCCCCCCTTCACCTATATATATATATATATATATATATATATATATATATATATATATATATATATATATATATATATATATATATATATATATATGGTTAGAATCGTAGAGAAGAGTAGAAGAAGATTATGGAATGAGAAGTTAGGAAAGAATTAGAGGTTAGAAGGAAAGATTGAAAGAAGTTAGAAGAATAGGAAAAAGGCTAGAATAGAAATAGGGGAAAACCGAGTTAGAGGGCGAAACGGAGCTCGGAGTATCGGATTGAGTTGAAACTTGGCGTGGGGCAAGAATACGTGATTTAGATTTTGCGGGTAGACTTTCGGGTGGAATTCGGGATTGTAGGGCGCCGGTATCGTGCCGTACCATTCCGTATCTTGAAATATTCAAGATACCGGCAATGGACCGTAACGTGGGCTAGATGTCCATTTTACTTAGGTATCTTGGTAAGTAATATATGTATAGGCTAGTACCTTACTACCCTAGGGAGCTCAGGTCAAAATACCAAGCGTAGGTAGGCTAACTTGATAGTTGCCGAAGCTAGAATTTTACCATTTTTAAGGGTAAAATAGGATATTGGCCTACGGCCAAGATATGAGTTTCGAAGTCCAAGATGGACTTGGATATGGGTTGTAGAGGTTGGTAATAGTTAGAAATAGTCGCCTAGACCTAGTCTTGGCCCCGGTTGACCACGGTTTACTTTTTGGACCGAAAGTCAACTATGGGTCAACGCTTTACCCAAATTAGTCCCAATTTCCATTAGACTTGTGTAGTTGACCAAAAGTCAACTATTAGTCACCATTGACCTAGGGTTGACCTAGAGTTGACCAAAGTTGACCAGTTGACCAAAAGTCAACTGTAGGCCAACTCTTGACCCCGTTTGACTTTCTTCGACTTGTTTTGACCCGTGATGCCTGGTATGACCTAGGATTGACTTGGTTAGGCTTAGATTGACTTTATATAACTTGATTTGACCTAGATTGACTTGACAAGACTTAGTGTGACTCAGTGAGACCTAGTTTGACCTAGATTGCATATCATTCATTGTAAATCAATCCTAAACTTGTTTAAACATAAATTAACTTACAGTATCTCATATTTAGGTCTTCTGATACCGCTCTGAGCATTGATATACCATACAGCTCAGGACAGCAGGCGAGTACATTCACTGATAGTTTTATTGTCTTGATATCTGCTATATCCGATTCAGTCGTAGTGTCTTACTTGATTCTTAGTCACGATAGCTCACGGACTAGTACACATTGGATCATGACATGAGATGTTGTTCCTAGATTTCTGGGTATATGGGTACACTCCCTGTCTTGTTCCCTGTACTTGTATAGACACCGATTTCTAAGAGGATTTGCTACCCTCTTACGAAATCACGTGCCATGACGTGTCATGTCCAGATCCATTGTACTATTCGAGGATGGGGAATTATTAGGGGCTATGTGATCCATGCCACCCTGTCACTATTCATGTGCTCGCGCCACTCTTCCCTCACGAAGGGTGTAACGAGATCCCTTACCTTGTGCTCGTTATCCAGGTTGGCCGGCATGTCTCTTCGTTGAGGTCACCGCGGATTGTCGGGCCAAGTGGATAGCCTGTCCTGTCACTTATCCCAAGCCGATCACATATCGCTCTAATAATTCAAATCACATTTTATATTTACTTTATCTTATCGTATATCCTGCTCTGTTCTACATTCAGTATTTTCTCACCATGCTATGATATACAGTTACTCATATGCTCTATTTTCCTTTACATTGTACCTTGATTAGAGACTAAGTTCTGCTCGGGAGAAGAGTTACAATCCCGGTCCTTGTTTGGTTTAAGGGTTGTAACTCGACTTCCGAACGGTTCCCAAGTCTTCATATATCTTTGTCTTGTAGTTCATTATATATACTGTCTCTTATAGAATTTGTCAATTCACATGGAACTGCTGTTAGTGTTTGTACTTGCTCATTTTCCTGACAGGATACCGTTATGAAATATTACAGATGACTCTGAGGCGGACTGCTCGACCTATTATGGGCTCGAGTCAGATGGAGTAGCCTTAGATCGTGGCCTTATAGTAGAGCCACTAGATTTTGTACTTCCAGAGTAGCGTAGGTTAGCTAGGTTTGACTGGACTGCGATCCAGCTAGCTTATCAGACTGTAGTTCTATATTCTATTTTGATACCCTGTGATGTATATATATCTGGGCTTGTATTGGACTCTGCACTTATTTACTCTTTCATCTATCATGTCTTTCCTCTGAGCTATCTACCTTAGTTTTATTCTGTGATTGAGACTGTATTGCTATGTCACCTCCATTCGGAGAGTATATACTGTACAGGTACATTTTAACTGTTAGTCGTAGGTATTTACAGACGTTATATACAGCGTTCTACCGCCGATTCTGCGGCGTAGGCTGGACGTACCTACGTGCTCGTGCCCCTCATAAGGGTGCGGGTCGTGACAGGGGCCCGCACGCGCGCCCGTTCGATCCAACGGTCGAGGACAGTTGTGCAAGAGGACTTCCTCCAGAACTCGCCTCCACTGGGGCTCGAACTCCTGACCACTTGGGCCACATGCATCTCTCTTAACCACTAGGCTAAAGTCATTTGCGCGCGCGCGCGCGCACACACACACACACACACACACACACACACACACACACACACACATATATATATATATATATATATATATATATATATATATATATATATATATATATATATATATATATATATGAAAGAAGGTAATTGTGGCGAACGCTCCCACCGGGAATCGATCTCCTGACCACTCGGGCCGCATGCATCTCTCTTAACTGCTAGGCTAGAGGTCATTTGCTATAATATATATATATATATATATATATATATATATAGAGAGAGAGAGAGAGAGAGAGAGAGAGAGAGAGAGAGAGAGAGAGAGGAGTGCTCTAGAACCAGCCGGTTGGTTTCGTATTATGAAACCAACCTACGTTATACATGTTGGATTGTAATTGAATTGTCGGGATTAGATAACTTAAAAAGGTGGTAGAGTCTACCCTTTTTAATCTCTACCACTAAATTCTAATACAACTCATGAAACATATGGTGGTTTCGTAATACAAAACCAGCCGACTGATTTTGGAGCGTTTATATATATATATATATATATATATATATATATATATATATATATATATATATATAAGAAATGAGCCATTTGCTTAAGACTAGTTTGTAATTGAATGATTAACGGTCATTCAGTCTCATTTTTCAGTAAATTCTGGAAACCTAGGATGAGAAAATAGTTACCAATTACCATGTTTGTTTCATGTAATAATTTTTTTATACGGATAAATTTAATTTCTGGGAATACTACTTTCTTACGGTAATAAAATAATTGGAACCAAGTCAATGGGCCAAGTTAGGAGTCGGCTCTGGGTATGTCTGGTTCAGGTCCATGTCAATGGAGTTCAGTTTGGGTATCAGTCTAGGGCTACAACCAGCCAAGCCGAGCCAAACTTTTGTAAGCTTGAGCTTAGCTAGACTAGAATTAATCAAGTTCGAGCTCGAACTTGATAAGTTTTTTATTTTAGAGCTTGAGCTTGGCTCGAGCTTGTTTATAATAAGCTTGAACTTGGCTTGATAAGCAAGCTTGATAAACAAGTTCGATAAGCTCAAAATCAAGCTCGTTTAGCTTGATTTCAAGCTTGCTCAACTTTATTTCAAACTCATTAAGCTTGATTTCAAGCTTACCGAGCTCGATTTCAAATTAGTTAGGTTTGAATTCAAGTACCTGTGATATTAACAATTTATTTATAAAAAAATAATTTAAAAAGTTTCTTAATATCAATTATTAAGAACATATAAATATATAATGCACACAACCATATTGTTGTACAAACATATATAAAATTGAATTCAACGAAGAACAAATAAGCTTCTAAACGAGCTCCTAAACGAGCTTCTAAACGAGCCAGCTTGCAAGCTCATAAACGAGCCAGCTCGTGAGCTCAAATGAGCCGAGTACTCCCAAGCTTGAGCTTGGCACGTTATTAAACGAGCTCGAAAATGAAGCTTGAACTCAACTTGTTTACTAAACGAGCCAAGCTCAAACGAGCTTTTATCGAGCCGAGCTTCGAGCAGCTCGCAAACGGCTTGGCTCATTTGCAGCCTAAGGTATCACTAACTACCTAATGAATCTAAAAATAATTATTATGCTTTGGTAGGATTTCCACTTTAAGTCTTCCACTGGAGCAATGATGCATGGGCTGTTGACCAATCTTTCTAAAAGAGTGCATCTCCATACACATTAGCCTTGTATTTCTCACACAGCAAGAGCAAATGGTTGAAAGACAAAATCATATTAGCTTTTCGATTCTCATACTGCAATAGAAGAAATCCAGGACCGCAACCGCAAATGCTGCTTCACAAAACCATTGACAGGGACAGCAAAATGGATCATGACAAATTACATACATACATAATATTATGTTCTTTTGCATGCATCAACGTTCCAATAAATTTGTATCTATTGTCATCATCATCCATGACTACAAAATTTATTAATTGCAAAATTTGGCCAAATTGATACATTTGATAGTGTTTTTATACTTAGCATCCAGTTGTTAACAATATTTCCGACGAGGATCTTTCCTTAAATGACTTGATGACATCAAAACTCATGGTAGAAAAGCTATCGATTGCAAAATAAACATTGCATTACTTTGTAAGCATTAAAATACTAAAAACATATTACAAAAAAAGAAAGAACCAAGAAATAAGACAAGACACTGTTAATGATCCACGCCGGGTGCCCCTTAAAAGCTTAAAAAAAAGTAGTTGTGAAGTGCTCTAAATGCGCCTCGAAAGTAGATGTGAGACACACGAGACACATGCCTAAGTGAATGAGCCTCGTCTTATAAAAAAGTTGGGAGGATATAGTCACGGAAACACCATTATATTCTGATGATGCGAAGGCAGACGAGCAAAGGTGGATGATGAGAATATCAATCCATAAAGACTAGCATTGAGAAGATCACGACGTCCATGTAAGCACTATTCATATATGGTTTCGAAGACATAATTACCTGCACCGAAAATGTGGCTGACTGAATTTTATCCAACTCGTCGAATTCGTTTTCGTTGGTTGAATCCCCGAAATGTCGAGTGAAAATAAATGCCCATGTTATCTTTCAACAATCCTTACCTCCTGGTGAATGTTAAGGAAGCTATTAGGCAAAAAATCTATAGATTATACTAGAAGAGATGAATATAACTTCGAAAAAAAATCATACGTGAAACTTAATTGAGCTACGCCTAACGAGAAAAGAGTTATTGGCTGCAAATTGATATTTAGGGAAAAAGAAAAGAAACAAACAATAGTAATAAACTAAAGACAGACTAAAGGTGCTTAATGGCAGTTGTAACCATTTTTAGAAAGTAACTTAGTTCAATACAAATCAAGCTTGAAATTGTTGTGGCTTAGGTTTCAGCAAAGAGCGCGAAGAATAAGGTTGCGTTTGGTTCATTGTAATGTAATCGTAATCGTAATGAAATTGGATTTGTAATGTAATTGAGTTTGTAATGTAATGGAATTACAATTACATTACTATGTTTGGTTGAAACATGTAATCAAACCATGTAATGTAATGTTAATTGCATTCATGTGTTTGGTTTACCATGTAATGTAATTAAATTTTTAATTTAATATTTTTTTAAAATACAACATAAAATTAAAAAAAGTTTAAAAAATTTCAAAAATTTAAAAAGAAAAAAGAAAAAAGAAAAAAAATTAAAAATAAATAATAAAAAAGGGAAAAATGGTTTGTTTTCTGCTAAAAAAAAGACCAAAAACGAAAAAAAGACAAAAAAATAAAAAATACCAAAAATGACAAACGAACAAAACGAGAAAAAAAACCAAAAGCAATAAAAATAGAAAAACAACAAAAAAAAATGAAAAATGACAAAAAAGGTGAAAACCATCAAAAGTGACCAATAATGATAAGAAAATGAAAAAAACAAAAAAATTGACAAAAAATACAACAAAAAAACAACAACAAAAAAACGAAAAAAAGACGAAAAAACGACCAAAAACGACAAAAAACGACAACAAATGACAAAAAATGACCAAAACGGAAAAAGTATCAAAAGGGATAAAAAACGACAAAAAACGAACAAAAAGGACCAAAAAACGACAAAAAAAGATTAAAAATGACAAAAAAGGATAAAAAAAAGAAAAAACAAACAAACAAAAATGATCCAAAACGATAAAAAGGAACAGAAATGACAAAAAAACGAAAAAAACAAAAAAAGACAAAAAACAAGTGGGAATTAAAACGAACAAAAAACGGACAAAAACAACAAAAAAGACCAAAAAGGACAAAAAATCGAACAAAAATGACAAAAAAACGAACATAAACGACAAAAAAAAAACGAACAAAAACGACAAAAAACGAACAAAAACGACAAAAACGAACAAAAATGACAAAAAAACGAATAAAAACGAACAAAAAAAGACCAAAAACAAAAAAAAGGACAAAAACGACAAAAAAAACAAACAAAAACAACGAAAAAACGAACAAAAATGACAAAAAAGACAAAAAAACGGACAAAAACAACAAAAAAAGGACAAAAACGACAAAAAATAAACAAAAACAACAAAAAACGAACAAAAATGACAAAAAACAAACAAAAACGAAAAAAAAGGACAAAAACAACAAAAAAAGGGACAAAAAACGAAAAAAACAAACAAAAACAACCAAAAACTAACAAAAATAACAAAAAACGAACAAAAACGACAAAAAACGAACAAAAACGACCAAAACGACAAAAAACAAACAAAAACAACAAAAATGACAAAAGACGAACAAAAATGACAAAAAACGAACAAAAGCGACCAAAAACGAACCAAAATGACCAAAAACGACAAAAAACAAACAAAAACAACAAAAAATGACCAAAAAACGAACAAAAAGACCAAATTATAGCATATCAACCTTCCGCTTAAGTTGTAATGTAATTGCGATTACATAGGTTTTATGATGTAATTGAGTTTAGAAGAAACTGATGTAATGTAATCAAATTTGTAATCGCGATTACATTACATCTAATTTTTTTTTGTCCAACCAAACATCCGAGTTAGATTGACAACGTAATGCCAATTACATTACGTTGTCCAATCCTACAAACCAAACGGGCCCTAAGTTTCGTGATCGATCGGAAAAACCTGAGAGAATCCAGACACAAACGGGTCGGAATCGGATTGCTATTATATTTGATTCTATTTTCGTAGTCCCATAAATGATGGAGATAAACTTCTTTAGGAGATGTGAAAGCACAAGAAGAATGTGTTCTCTTGTTTCTAAAACACTAGAAGAGGATACTCAAAATATGGAAGTGGAATAATGTTTATTGATTTTGCTTGATGAAAATGGATACAAGATGATGCTCTTATATAGCATATGTATTTGCATAAGTTACATGTTTATTAAAGGTGTAAGTTAAATAGAAAATGAGGAAACCGAAATGAAACTTGTCATGCATATGAACATAACATATAACATAGGATGTTTCTTTATTTAAAACTTGTAACTCTCTAGCTTATATTTCCAACAGCCTCCCGTAAGCTAGATCTTCACCATGCCTAGTTCTTCTTTCATCTTCTGGAAAATATCATACTTCAAGGCTTTTGTAAATATATCAGCAACTTGATCTTTTGTTCTGCAATGTCTGACATGAATCTCACCATCTTTAACCAAATCACGAATGAAATGGTACTTGATCCTGATGTGCTTACTTTTTCCATGGAAAACAGGATTCTTGGTAAGAGAAATGGCTGAAGAATTATCACAAAATAGTATTGTACCTTCAATTTGTTCATGTTTGAGCTCACCCAAGATCCATCTAATCCATAATGATTGACAAGATGCTAATGCCAAAGCAATATATTCTGCTTCAGCTGTTGAAAGAGCAACGACCTTTTGTTTCTTGGATGCCCATGAGACTGCACCAGAACCAAGATAAAAAACATAGCCAGAAGTACTTTTAGAATCATCAACACTTCCTGCCCAGTCACTATCACAATAGCCAATCAACCTTGAATCTTCAACACTTTTGTAATGTATGCCTTCATTGATGGTTCCACAAAGATACCTTAGTACCCTTTTTCCTGCATCCCAATGCTCCTTTTTGGTGATTCCATGAATCGACTAAGCATGCTCACAACGAACATAAGATCCGGTCTTGTTGCAGTCAAGTACATAAGACTACCAACAAGACTACGATAGAGAATTGCATCAGCATCTTCTTCATTTTTAGATTTGCATAACTTCAAACCAACTTCCATTGGAGTGCTAAGTGGGATGGCGCCCTTCATTTGGAATTTCTTCAAAATATCATTGGCATACTTCTTTTGTGAAATAAAAATTCCATCTTCTTCTTGCTTGACTTCAATTCCAAGAAAGAAATGAAGTAAACCCATGTCAGTCATCTCGAATTCATGCATCAATGCCTTCTTAAATTCTTCACATATGCTTGTAGTGTTGCTAGTAAAAATTAGATCATCCACATATAAGCAAACTATCAAGAATTCACCTTGATCTCCTTCTTTGATATAAAGTGTATGCTCAAAGGGACATCTTTTGAAACCAGTCTGCAAAAAAATAGCTGTCGATACGACTATACCATGCTTTCGGAGCCTGCTTGAGCCCATATAGTGCCTTCTTCAAATGACATACCTTCTCTTCTTCACCCTCTACTACATAACCAGGTGGCTGGTGCACATAGACTTCTTCTTCAAGAAAACCATTCAAGAATGCCGACTTGACATCCATTTGATGAACCTTCCATCCTCTTTGAGCTGATAGAGCTAAAACAATTCGTATGGTTTCAAGACGAGCAACTGGGGCAAACACATCTTGGTAATCAATACCAAATTTTTGTTTGTAACCTTTCACAACTAGACGAGCCTTGTGTTTTTCAGCTTCACCTTTAGAATTCAGCTTGGTCTTGTACACCCACTTCACATCAATAGCTTCTTTCCCACTTGGAAGGCTCACAAGCTCCCAAGTTTTATTTCTTTGAATAGAATCAATTTCTTGATCCATAGCATACTTCCACTTCTCTTCTTTTGAAGCATCTTCAAAAGTAATTGGATCAGCATCGACAAATAAGGCAAAATTAGCCAAATCTTCTTCCAAATTTTTTGTTGCTTCATATAGCTCTTGTATGCTCCTTGTCTTCTTTGGAGGAGGATGCGAACTCGAAGACGGAGAAGATGAAGATGGAGAGGAATGAGGAGAAAGAGGTGGAGTGTTTACCTCATCATCATGCTGAATTTGTTCTCCTTTTTCTTCTTCCACTACATGGACTACTTTGCCTTTTGTATCACCTTCATTCCAATTCCAAGTTGCTGCTTCATCAAATTTCACATCCCTACTTATGACAAGCTTCTTGGTAACTGGATTAAATAACTTGTACGCCTTTGAGTGCTCGCTATATCCCAAGAAGATACATTTTTCAGATTTGTCATCCAACTTCTTCCTTCTCTCGTCTGGAATATGAGAATAAGCAATGCTACCAAAAACTCTCAAATGAGCCACACTTGGCTTATGAACACTCCAAGCTTCTTGAGGAGTCTTGTCTTGCAAACTTTTAGATGATGCACGGTTCAAAAGATAGATAGCACATGCAACAGATTCAGCCCAGAAGTCATTAGGAATACCTTTTGCCTTCAACATGCTTCGAGCTAAGTCCACAATTGTTCTGTTCTTCCTCTCTGCGATCCCATTCTGCTGAGGAGTATATCGAGCAGTAAGCTGATGGCGAATTCCATTTTCCTTCAAATAATTTTGAAAATTATGCCCAACATATTCACCTCCGCGATCGGTACGCAAAGTCTTCAATGGGAAGCCACTTTCCTTTTCCACCAACGCCTTAAAGTTTTTGAAATATCCATATACTTCTGATTTTTCTTTAAGGAAGAAAACCCATGTCTTTCTACTATAGTCATCAATAAAGGTAAGAAAATAACGATTACCTCCAATTGAAGTAGTTTGCATTGGACCACAAAGATCTGAATGTATAAGCTCAAGTGGTTGTGATGCTCTCCAAGATTTTCCAATTGGAAAAGAATTTCTGTGATGCTTGCCAAGTGCACATCCGTCACATCCTTTCTCTTGAATATCAACCTTCGGCATGCCTTCAACAATATTCTTGCTAGCCATGAGTGAAAGAGTTTTAAAACTCAGATGTCCAAATCTAAAATGCCATAGCCACGAGTTGTCTTGGATAGTATGCATGCATGAGTCAATTTGAGAATGAAGCTTCAAAGGAAACATCTTGCTTAGTGTCATCTTTACCTTCGTGATAAGAGCACCATTCTTATCTTTTATCTCGCACAGATCTTCTTTAAAATGAAGTTGGAATCCCTTCAATAGAAGCTGGCCAACACTCAGAAGATTGTGCTTGAGTCCGGGAACATAGAAAACGCTAGAGATGCGCTTTACTCCTTTCTTTGATTGGACAAGAATATCACCTTTACCTTTCACCGAGAGTCTCTTGTCATCCCCAGTTCGAACTTCACTTGTAATTGATTCATCAAGCTCCATGAACACCTTTTTGTTTCCAGTCATATGGTTGCTACAGCCGCTGTCGATGTACCATACTTCGTCATGTGTAACTTCTTCAACATTGCAAGCGAGAAAGAGAGTATCGTTCTCACTTTTCTTTTCTTCTTCATGCATGAAAGTTGAGCTTCCTTCTTTATTATTGGTCTTCTTGGACCAATAATCTGTTTGATAATGGCCATATTTTCCACAATTGTAACATTGAACTTGATAAAAATCTTCACGACTTCTACCTTGGCCTCTACTTGCAGCTCTTCCTCTTCCTCTTGTTCTCCTCCAATTTGAAGAATCAACATCTTCCTTTTTCTCAGCTTCGATGTATCTGCCTCCATTGTGTCTTCCTCTTCCATGACCTCGTGGACCACCTCTTCTTCCTCTCGAACCGCCTCCGAAAGACATATGTGTTTGGAAAGCTTGCTCTAGAGGAGTGGAATCATATTGTTTCATACGGAGTTCATGGGACTGAAGTGAACCCAATAAACTCTCTACTGAAAGTGTAGACAAATCTTTGGATTCTTCAATGGCTACAACGGTAGACTCGAATTTTCGAGTCAAGCTTCGTAGAATCTTCTCAACAATTCTTTGATCTTCAACTTTCTCACCATTCACTTTCAATTGGTTAACAATTGAAATAACCCGATTGGAATAATCTTCAATGGATTCTACATCTTTCATCTTTAGTGTATCAAATTCGCTACGAAGAGTTTGTAGCCTTACCATTTTCACCTTGTCATCTCCCTTGTATGAAGAATGAAGTGTGTCCCATACTTCCTTTGCCGAAGTCACCGTCGATATCCTTTCAAAGATAACCTCATCCACCGCTTGGTAGATGAAAAACAATGCTTTCTTGTCCTTCTTGCGAGCTTCCTTCAATTCTTGAAGTTGTTGTGCATTGAGACTAGCCACATCAGCGGGTTCAGGAACTCTGCTCTCTACAATATCCCAAAGATCTTGAGATTGGTAGAGGACCTTCATTTGAATACTCCATTGGTTGTAATTCTTGGCGGTGAAGCGAGGTAGTTGGGGTTGCAACATGTTGTTGTTGTTGTTGGAAGCCATGACACACCTCTCTGGCTCTGATACCACTTTGATGGAGATAAACTTCTTTAGGAGATGTGAAAGCACAAGAGGAATGTGTTCTCTTGTTTCTAAAACACTAGAAGAGGATACTCAAAATATGGAAGTGGAATAATGTTTATTGATTTTGCTTGATGAAAATGGATACAAGATGATGCTCTTATATAGCATATGTATTTGCATAAGTTACATGTTTATTAAAGGTGTAAGTTAAATAGAAAATGAGGAAACCGAAATGAAACTTGTCATGCATATGAACATAACATATAACATAGGATGTTTCTTTATTTAAAACTTGTAACTCTCTAGCTTATATTTCCAACAATAAATAGTCGTTCGTTGTAGAGCTGTGTTGTAAGAACCACATCAGATCGACGTTTGAACCGGGTCTAATCGGTTTACGTCAAAATATTATTCCTATCTTTTCAAAAAAATAATTTTTTTTTCAAAATTGGAGTACAGCTGAAATAGTTCACAAATAAACCGACCAATTTTAATTATTTAAAAAAATCATAATAAATTATCGTTCACAATTTGGACTATTTACTCTTGGTTTGATGTTGATAAACCTTATAATTATAAAATTAAACCAAATCAAACTAAACCAACATACTTAAAAACCAAAATCAAATGAAATAAAATAATAAATAGGGTCCGACTATTGACACCCCATGTATTTCTAAGGACACCCCATAGAACTTAAGTGAACAAATAGATTAATGTGTAAAGACGTTAATACCCCCCATCTATTATAGCACATTCCATCAGCCTCCTTCATTATTTGTTCTTCTTAGTACACCCCACTTTCTCTCCCCAACCCAAAAACCCTCCATTTCCCCTCCCCAAGCCAAAAACCCTAAGTTCTTCTTACTTTGAAGGAAGTTGAAGAAAGAAAGTTGAAGAAATCATGATGGAGGGACAAAATACACATGAATCTTCCAAGGTACGTTCCTCTTATGTTGATTTTTATCGTTTGTAATCGTGTGATTCGGTTTTTTTTTTCGAAAAAAAATTTCAGAATTCGTGAACTGTTCGACCTGTACAAGTCGAACAGATGAATAAATGTTCGACCTGTAAGAGCCGAACAGTAGGGGTTCGCACGACCTGCTCTGGTCGAACAGTTTGGATTTGTTCGACAATTTCAGGCCGAACAGTGCAAGTTAGCACGACATCTGCTGGTCGAACAATATTAGTTTGTTTTTTTCACCTTATTCATTTGTTAAATTTCTTCACTGTAGGAAAACACCTCAAATGACAATGAAATTAACACTGAAATGAGCATTATCAGGCATCCAATGTTTGAAGAACAACCTAATTTCGTAGACGAATTTCATACGGATGCTTTATTTGAGAATCGTGAATGTTTGCTGAATTGGGTACGTACAGTAGGAAACCGTCATAATATGGTTATTTTGGTTAAACGATCGGATAGCGGAGATGGAAGGCGAGCTCGAGTAATTTTGGGTTGTGAGCGCGGTGGTAAATATCGGCAGAAGAAGCCAAAAGTCGATGAAAAAAATTCGACTAACATTGCCAAGAAGCGGAGACGTGAAAGGCTTACGGGCACGAAGAAATGTGATTGTCCATTTCAGTTGAAGGGAGTGCAAGCCAATGACGTAGGACAATGGTCATTGAGGGTTATATGCGGGTCACATAATCACCCACTGGGACGAAATTTGGTTGGACACTCATATGCCGGTCGATTGACCCCTGCAGAAGATCAATTTGTTAAAGACCTGACGAAGAACAATACAAGGCCAAAAGATATACTGAGCACGTTGAAAGATAGTTTTAGTGGGAATGAGTCAACATTGAAGACTATTTACAATGCTCGACATAAGCATAGAGTTGTCGAGCATGGAGGACTTTCTCAGATGCAATATTTGTTGGGAAAATTGGAGTCGGAAAAGTACTACTATCTGACTAGGAGATGTGAGCAAACCGATCGAATGAAGGATCTTTTTTATGCTCACCCGACTAGTGTGGACTTGTTACGTGCATTTCCACATATTATATTGATGGATTGTACATACAAGACTAACAGATATAAGATGCCACTTTTGGAAGTGGTAGGCGTTACGTCCACAAATATTACATTTTCAGTGGCATGTGTTTATATGGAGGCAGAGCGGGAAGACAATTATATATGGGCACTTAGTACGCTTAAAGGATTAGTTGATCAATCATTCTTACCCAAGGTGATTGTGACCGATCGTGAGTTAGCACTAATGAATGCCATAAGCGTTACTTTCCCCAGCTCCACTCACTTGCTTTGTCGGTGGCATATTAGCAAAAATATTTTGGCCAATTGCAAAAAGATGTTTCGTACCAAGGAGAAGTGGGATAGTTTCAATAATTCATGGAATTCGTTGGTTCTTGCTGAAGACCAACCTAGATTCAATGAGTTGCTTAGAAGATTGAAGCAAGATTTCTCCGATTATCCGAAAGCAGTTGAGTATGCCATCAATAATTGGATAGAGCCCTATAAAGAAAGATTTGTTTCGTGTTGGACCAACAATGTCATGCATTTTGAGAACACGACAAGTAGCAGGTACGTGACTTGAAACAATACTTTGCATGTGTAAATGTTAATTATCTTACAAAGTATGATTCTCACTATATAATTTTCATATTCACAGGGCGGAGAGTGCACATTCAAAATTGAAAAAAACAATTGGGCACGAGTCAATCAACTTTTGAGATCTCATGGACAAGGATACACGACTTGCTGACAACGTCACACAACCAAATAAAAGCCTCATTTGAGATGTGTCTTAATGTTGCACCACATCGTTATAGTTCTCCGCTATTCAAGATTATCCGAGGATTGGTGTCTCATCATGCTCTTGGTAAGATTTATGAAGAGATGAAGGGTATAGAAACTACCGGAGTAGATCCTCTCCTTTGTGGTTGTGTGTTACGGAGGACTTGCGGGTTACCTTGTGCACATGAACTTGGGTTGGGGGAGGAATCCTGGCCGAAAGTTCGTACTGACCTGATTCAAGAAGTAACAAACTTGGGAGATTTATACGCCAGATGTAACTTGCTTAAGGGGTCTCCCGAAGATGTACGAGCAGCTTTGAATTATTTTACAACACCCATTTATGACAGTAAGTACTGGTGGTCATACCCAGATATGTACTACTTGGCGGCGTCGGCCTACAATATGGCCATCGTCCACATGCACAAGAACGGTTCCTCGTTGTTTCTACCTATGAGGACTGAAGTTCCAACACTTCCTCAGCTTGTATGCATGGCATTTGTTAACGAAAATCATTTCATCTTGGTAATTTTTAGTACGAACATCATTTCATCTTGGTAAATCATTTGTTAACGTAACTTATAGTGACATGTTATTAATTGTATGCAGGTAAATTTGGCCGAAGACGCACCGCTACCATCCATTATCACCAGGTGGTCTATTCTGCGTCTTCCATGTGCATCCGGTTGGGAGGATATCTACAAAGAACGGATCGAAAAGTATAAGGAAATTGTTCCTTCCAGTAGCTCACATGTTGAGACTTTGGCCGATTAGCGAGGACGATTAATTGTATTGATAACAAAAGTTGTGATGTATTGGTTCCTTGAACTATCATGTATTTGTACCCAAAAATTGATGTATTAGTAACAGACGTTGTGATGTATTGGTTCTTGAACTAACATGTATTTGTACCCAAAAGTTGATGTATTTGTACCCAAAAGTTGTCATGTATTGGTTCTTGAACTATCATGGTTTTGTTTCCAAAAAATGATGTATTCGTAACAAACGTTGTGATGTATTGGTTTCTTGAACTATCATTATTTGTACCAACAAAAATGATGTATTGTGTATGTTACAGTTTTTGCAATTGAAATGGGCTTGAACTTGTTTTTTTTTGACTGAAAATGTACTGTTCGACCACAATGTCGAAGGACACGGTCGGGATGATACGGCTCTACAATGTCGAAGGCACGTATACATCCATGAAAGAAAGTCACGTCGTCGCGAGGAAAACTGTTCCTCATTCCGTGGTAGGGAGTCCAATTCACCTACATCATAAATTGAAACATTTAGTTATGGGTATAACAAAAGTTACGAGTAAATGTATAAATTAACACTTACATTGTGGACTTGAAGATTGTCCAATGTCTCTCTGATGGATGAGACCATGTTGGTACCTGGTCCAGAATGGGGTCTATTGGCCCACCTCATAGCAAGTGGGTCCCCCATCTGATAGTTGACGTTATGTGTAGGCCTCGTGAAGGGAAAATACTCGAATATCCATGCCTACAATACGAAAATATGATGCATATTGGTCGTTGTATAACATTAAAAAAATGCATATCACGGGATGAGATATAGATACCTCCAGTAAAGTCAAGTATCCACATATTTGGCGGACCCCACTCCGAGAGGCTACTCCAAGCTGTCGGTATAAGAAAGCTAAAGCAGCAGCTCCCCAGGCATAGTCATTGACGTTGTTCAAATTCTCTAAAAGGCTGAGAACTTTTGTATCAACACGTGTCCCACTTTTGTCAGAAAATATAGTGCATCCAAGTACGAACCATAAATAGGCACGGACAGCACGCCTTCTTTTCACATTATCCGTGCTACTGACATCTGACTCAAATTCAGACCGGAGCCACTCCATCCGGACCGAGCTACCTCTCTGGCCCAGAAGCTCAGTATGTGCATCCCTTTCTGACACCCCCAACAACCTATTAATCATCTTCTTTGGCTCCTCCCGTCCCCTTGCTGACAATGGTTCAACCACTGGTAGCCCACTGACCGGAAGCCCGATGAGACAAAAAACATCGTCCAGCGTAATTGTCATCTCACCGAATGGCATGTGGAAAGTGTTAGTCTCTGGTTGCCAACGCTCGAGAAACGCACAAATTAGATTCTTATTTGGCGTCTTGTACGAAACCGACCTTAATTTCGCAACTCGAGAGTTCCGAAGCAACTCGCTTATATTGCCCTCTAAATTCCATGTATCCATCTTGGTTGTGTGGCACCAACACCTCAAGACGGGCCTCTCAATTCCGTTCCAAATCTCGTACGCCACATGAGTTTTGAAACTTGGAATAAGTCGGGGATCCTCAGGTCCACCGGGACAAGGGCCCGTCAAAATATCAGGGTCTTCTTCCTCTTCTTCATCTGTGCGCCGCTCTTCGTCTGCATGGCCTTCTTCTTCATCTAATTGGCCGGTCGGTTGAGTCGGAGCAACGACCGTAGCTTCTTCAAGACGTGCACGTTCTTGTTCTTCAAGACGTGCACGTTCTTGTTCTTCGGCACGACGTCTCCTAGCAGAAGCATGAGTGGCTTCCCTCCGCCTAGTGTTTCCTGCATATTTAATCAACAACCATACATTAAGAAGAAAATATATGTTTTGCCTTAAAAATGTACTGTTCGACCAATACATGTCGGACAACCACATACTGTTCGACCACAACAGGTCGAACAATCGCAAACTGTTCGACCACAACAGGTCGAACAGTTGCAAACTGTTCGACCATTACAGGTCGAACAGTTCCTTCTCGCCCGACCGACCAGGGTCGAACAGTGCCGCGAATTCCAAAAAAAATGCGATCGATTGTCTCGTTGTTGTCACAATCGATCGGTTTCGAAACATACACAGAGATCCTAAACGAAGATAGATACTAATTTCGAACAAAATTACTCATCTACATGTCGATTTGCGAAAATTTACCTTCCGATTGAACTTGTTTTCCTCTATCCATTGCGAAGCCGAACAAGGGAGAACTCTTCGACGAAGGGGAGGCGACCGGGCAGCGACTGGAGAGTGGAGGAGAGTGAATGTTAGGGTTTTGTGAGGGAGGAGATTGAATGTTAGGGTTTTGTGAGGGAGGAGAGTGGAGTGGAATTTTAGGGGTGTACTTAGAACACTTGCAAATGGGGGTGTAGAATAGGTAAGGGTATTTTTGTCAAATGTTGGGGTGTACTTAGTATTTTCATAAGCTTAATCAACTACATGTGGGGTGTACTTAGAAATTGGGGTGTCCTTAGAAATACATGGGGTGTCAATAGTCGGACCCTAATAAATATGAACATCTTTGTCTATTTAAACCAAGTCTACTTGAACTTCCATTGAACTTGATTGAAACTGATCCGACCTACGCCCAAAAAATTCGATTTGAGCGGAAAAAAAAACCCTCTCGTATCTCCTTCACGTGGAGACTTTTTGCTCGAACTCTTAGCATGAAAATTCCGAAATAAGTAGGTCGTTGCTAACGCACACCATGAACAATTTTGGTGTTTTATTAAACCCTTCTCTATTTCCATTAATCATTGTTATAAGTATATACATAATTCTCACACCACACGCGCTACACATCAAAAAGGAGAGAACTGCAACTCCCAACAAAGAAAGAAAGAAACCTAGGTATTTATAATCCCACGGAACAGTCTTTAATTAGAAACAACAGAACCCAAGCTCAAGCAGCAGAGGGGGCCTTGATGAAGTTGACAGCACCGGCCACCGTGAGCGCGGCCTTCAGTCCCACCGCCGGCTCGATGTCGGCGGCGGGCACGGGAGTCGAAGTCGGCCTCGGGCCCTTGTAGTCCAAGGAGGTGTCGTTGTACACGTCCCACCACTTCTTCACCAGCATCTTGATGTCCTCCCTGTCCATGTTGTCCTCCTTCCCCGTGTACCTCCATGGCTTCGACCCCTGAGATGACCGTATCGACCAAACGTCAAGACATACGTTTTCATGTCAAAATGTTGACAATATGAGGACAAAAGTTGTCCTTAATAATTCTTGTATTATTGATTAATTTTAGTTATGTTATACGAAAAAGGTATTTCGCCCGTAGACGGGCCCATAATTGGCCCCTTATTTGCATGAATTCTATACCGATTGACCTGCCAATGGAAAGATAGTGCCACATGGCGGCGAACTGATCTGTGTGCGGACAAGATAGCAGTGCTCTATGTTATATTCTAAAAATGTACATGAGATATGTTTAATAGTGTTCTTCCCTAAACCAAAACTCTAGCGTCATGACACACGGACGGACGTGACACGGCAATTTTCGTAGGTGTCAAAGTGTATACTCACCGCAGCACAGTAGTGGACGACCTTGACCTTGTCGAGCTCGACGTTCTCCGGGTGCCTCCAAAGCATTGCTAGCACCAGGTTGTACACCAGCGGGATAGGCTGGTAAATATCCTTGAAGAACATGTTGAGGAAGTCCTAAAACCCCAAAGAAAACACAAAATAGTACAGATGTCAGCACCACCCACTGATTAAAAACGAGGACAATTAGTAATATGTCTGTAGAGTAAGGACCTGCTCGGCGAAGGGCGTGGTGGGAGCGACCTGGAGCGTCTCGAGGAGCGACTCGCGGGTCGCGATGCTGGGCTCGAAGACGAACATGCCGGCGTTGAAGTAGAGGGACGGCGGAGGCCCCATCTCCTCCGCGGGCCACCTCACCTTGTCGGGGCACTGCTGGCAGTACCCGATCCTGTACTGCGGAGTGTGGCTCCACGTCTTCTCGCAGAAGCAGTCCATCACCGCGTAGAGCTTCCCGTCGGGGAGGTCGAAGAGCTCGTCGATGTTCTCGTACACCTGGATATCCGCGTCCAGGTAGATCATCTTGCTATACTCCACAAACTGCACCCAAGAGTATTGTCAACCGATGTTTAAAAACCGGACCCGATATCGACACTCGGTCGAACCGGTCCAACTGATGGATAATTCGAGTTGAATCAGTGATACAGACTTACAATCTTATAAATAGTTCAAAACTATGTATATTTTTAACTATTATAATCAGACTTAGAATCGACTAAACTATGTATATTTTTACTATTATAATGATACTTGGAACCGACTAAAGAATGAGCCGACTAAGTCGTATGTAAATCTCTCATTAAATATGTAAAAAAATTACAATCTTCCTTCTATCACATATGTATTTTCTCTAATTAAAAAATAAAATTCTAAAATTATTCCAACTACCAGACCATATAATAAATCATAAAATATATTTAATATTCAAATTATATTTAAACTAAGTACACAATATTATCCAACTTAAAACACACATCTAATATTATAAAAATTTATTATAATAAAACTTAACTAAAATATATTTAAATAATTAATACAATTTAAAATTTTGTCTAATTTTTAAAAATATAATAGGCTATTTGTCATGAGCAACCCATGTCAGCTTAACTAAGTACTTACTTAAAAGTTCCACATATTTACTAGACATATTTAGACTAGTGATCTCATTCAAATTTCGTGTTTGAGTCTCCATATTTTACATAGTTAGTGTTTGAATCTCAAAAATGTCACTAATATCTCAAAAGTGTCACTAATTATTTTTGGTAATACGTTTGAGATCCAAAAACTAATTATGCATAATATGAGACCAAAATATAAAATTTAGAATTTATTTGAGACCCAGAGCCTAAATATCCCTATTTACTAAAGCAGAATTGGTCAATAAGTAAACACGTCAACTTCGATTGCATGTAAAAATTCAAAAAGCATAAGTAAAAAAACCAAATCAAATCGGTTCAAACGTGACCGATTCGACCAGTATGTTCGATCCGAATTTTAACCGACAACAAAAAGTGTAAAGGGTCTAAATTCTCTAACATAGTGGTAGTAGAGCGGGAGCGCTTGGCAGGGATCAAGCCCCCAATTGTGTGCGAGCGGGATTTCAAAAAAAAAAGTGTTGGTATTTTCGTCAAATCAAGCATGCATGGAATTCACGTGGAAAGTTTGAATATTCACTCAGCAAATGCTCCACCAAACAGCAAATATACGGAGGTAAGCTTACCCCCCATATGCGAAGCTTGGAGTAGTTGATGACATAGTACGCCATGGCGAACTGCGTCTGGTTCTCCGGCGGATACACCGGCTCGATCTCCCGGACGAAGCAGCCCTGCGATTCCAGCAGCCGGCGGTGGCTCGCCGGAACATCAGGAAGCACCGCGACAACGAGCGGGTAGGCAGACCCCACCTTCCTCAGCCCCTTGGCGAGCCCCACCGCCCCCTTCACGTAGTCGCCGTCTCCGGCCAAGAACGTCACGTACGCCCGCTTCGGCAGGGTCACCGCCGGCTTCAGTTGCCCGGAGGTGACGACACCCGCAGCTGCAATCTCCGGTGCCATTCGAACAAGCGAGAGAAGTATAGGACTTGGAGAGTGGAGGTTCTTTGGCTTGAATTTCGTTGGAGCAACAATTTTTTCTTCTTCTTCTTCTTCGCTGGCGGTGGTGTGTTGAGAAGCGAGGTTGGACTTGGAGCTGCTTAAATAAGCGAGGGAAAGTGAGAGAAACTAGGGGGGAGGTTGGGACACGTGTACGGTCGCAATTGACAGAGTTGGTCAAGGAAACTTCGGGACAGAGCTAGAACTCCCACGCACTTCCTTAGGATTCTTAAAATGTCCCGCCGGCACAGCATACCTGCATGTCCCCGCACACGCCGAGCGCGTGGGCTCGTGCCACGTGTTGGTGGGGCGAGACAAAAAGAAGAAAGAAAAGCAGTTGGCTTTCCGCACCGGTATCCTCCTCCCGACACGCGTCGAGTCCAGGGGCTTCCGCGCCCTTCTGGGAAAGTGACGTGGCGTCCGCCGCTTAAGAAACGATAGCTTGGTCGTCAAGCTAACTTACTCGAAGGTTTAGCGGAAATTAGTAATGGCGGTGACCGGACCGCGGATGTGGATCAGTGGGGCCCAGCTTTTGGAATATTCCTCCTGAACTTTTTGGGATCCAGGCACCGCCGGGGGAATTAGGAGCTGACAACACTCCCGTACCTATCGCTTTCACAAAGATTCATTCGGAAATTTTGAGTATGGGAACCCTCCTATAGTTGGACTATGAGTGTAAATGAAAAAAAAAAATGTTCAGATTTGAGAAAGTTGTGTGGAGGGAGTTGGAATTGAAGTAGTTTGAATCGGTTTGGTCGGCAGTTTGGACTTTGGAGCGAAGATTTAGGAGGGTCGGTGGGATTGAGAGGGGTTGAGTAGTGGTAACATTTTGCTTTTTTTAGAGCTTTCTTTAGAGCACTGAGAAATCTATGTTTGATTTGTCGGTTCAAAACTAGAAGACTTTGAACAGTTGGTTCAACCATAAACGTGAGGTCACTTGGACTGGTATGCATTCGATATTTGATGCCGAGTCATTGTTGCTATAAGAATTCATATTCGAGTCATATAATCAGTTACGTGAGTTCTTGCATGTGCCAGACATTAATATCTAAGTGCTGGTGACACTAGGAAGCCGACTATTTATATATGGTGTTTGCTAATCGGAGAATGGTGATCTTGGATGATATCATTTGAGGGGATTTATGGCCGATTTGGTTCCCATTTATAATGCAACCATTATTTCTGATTGTCAAGAGCACAAATTTTTTTTTTAGGATTATATAGCCTACAAAAAAATAACTTTTCTTGAAGGAATTTTTTCCGTCAAGAAATAATTTTTTTGAGAGAGGTTCTGGATCCGTCGTCTAGACCATAGTTGAGAAAAGGTCTTCTAGACCACAGTCGAGAAAAGTCCTATTTTTTGACGTGTTCTAATTTTGTTATCTTGACGGTTTTAAACCGTCAAGTAAGAAAACTTTCTTGATAGTTTTTAGCCGTCAATGTAGATAGAAACTTTTTTGACTCTATCTTACATGACGGACAAAACTCATCAATAAAATCATTTTTTGACGGGTAAAAATCGTCAAAAAAAAAAATTTTGTAGCAGAATTCAGATATTTGTTGTTTTATAACCGTCGAGAGAAGCTAATTTTTGTACAACAAAATTTTTGTTTATAATTATATTATATATCAAACACACATAATATCAATATAATCCAGAACATCGCGAACGTCAAAGAAATATAATACACAATTTTTATATTAACAAATATGCGTTCGTACACCACAAACAACCAACAACATCCAAATAATCAAATTGTGGTTTCTGTACATCTTAAACATTCAAAACCTATTTACACAAGTAAACTAAAACAAACATCTGAATCCCGAGCACATCCCTCACATCATAGTACGACCTTCATTTTTCATGTAGTTTCTGAGAGAACAAGAGAACTAGATTTAACCAATATGTGTGTTTGTACAAACCGATATCAATTGTATTAGAGAACAAGAAATTTAATTTTTTTAGCATATATCAACTGCATCAAATAACAAATTTTAAAGAAAATGGGCATATATATATTACTAGAAAAGTATCAGATTATATCAAGTGCACCAGTGTGTCTGGTTTTATCAAATTGATATCAACTATATCAGATATTAATAAATTATATACTTCTTCAAGGTAACAGTTTTATATGCAGGATTGAACCTCGACAGCATTAGACAGTCTGATAGACTAAGATAATGTAGAGCATCATATTTAAGGATCCATGTCTGATGTCATTCCTAGAAAAGCATGTGAACCCTCCTATAGTTGGACTATGAGTGTAAATGAAAAATAAAAAATGTACAGATTTGAGAAAGTTCTGTGGAGAGAGTTGGAATTGAAGTAGTTTGAAACGGACTTGGTCGGCAGTTTGGAGCGATGATTTAGGATTGGGTCGGTGGGATTGAGAGGGTTTGAGTCGTACGTGGTAAAGTTTTGTTTATTTAGAGCTTTCTTTAGTGCATTGAGAAATCTATGTTTGATTTGTCGGTTCAAAACTAGAAGACTTTGAACGGTTGGTTCAACCATAAACGTGAGGTCACTTGGACTGGTATGCATTCGATATTGATGCCGCGTCATTGTTGCTATAGGAATTCATATTCGAGTCATGGAATCAGTTCCGTGAGTCATGAATGTGCCAGACATTAATATCTAAGTGCTGGTGACACTAGGAAGCCGACTATTTATGTATGGTGTTTGCTACTCGGAGAATGGTGATCTTGGATGATACCATTTGAGGGGATCTATGGCCAATTTTGTTCCCATTTATAATTCAGAAAATTTATTGTACCAAAATTAATTTTTTATAAGCTAGAGTAAACGAAACAAATATCTAAATTTTAACTGGAACGAAAAATTCTGCCAACTTAGTTTGCAAAAAAATACATAATATATAAAGTAATCGAAAGTTGGATTTTCGCCAACACAGTTGGCGGAAAATCGGTTCGGTGGTTGGTTTGGTTTTTAATGGTTTGTTTAATTTGGTTTGTTTTAAATTTTTTATTTATTTTTGGTTTGATTGATTTGTTCGTTTTTCGTTTGGTTTGGTTTAATTTTTTTTAGCTTGGTTAATCTATTTGGTAATTTATTATTATCTAGTCAACATTGTAGTTTCCCTAGAGAGGGGGGTGAATAGGGTCAAGTTAACTAATCAAGCACTTAGTATAAGCTAATGGACAATTTAAAAATATAAGTGCAAGAGAAGAAGCAACAACAATACCGACACACGATATATCCTGATATCCTCCCAAGGGGCACTCCAGTCCCGGAACTCTCTCCGGCTTTAATCCACTATTTGAGTAAATAGTTACACACGAGTTTGGATCCGAAAAACTCGCCAACTTCTTACACGAGAGCTTTAGTCCGAAGGCCTCTCCGACTTCAACCGAGAGTTTGGATACGAAGACTCTCCAACTTCAACCGAGAGTTTGGATCCGAAGACTCTCCAACTTCAACCGAGAGTTTGGATCCGAAGAGTACTCTCCAACTTCAACCTTTCACAATAGGTTTTGATCTCCTTATACAACAAGATGAAGATCTTTCTTTTCAACTCAATAACTCTAACACAATTTGTGGATGACAAAAGAAAGCTTTGTAGAGTTGTTTGTGGATAGGCTTTGGTGGTTCAGAAATTTTTAGGCTCAAAGCATCAACCTTGAATGAAAGGGTTCAAGGCTATTTATAACCAAAGCATTGAAAAGAGCTCAAAGGCAACTTTTCAGTCAGCGATCGGTATACCGTCGGTACGAACCGGTATACCGTCGGAATACCGGTCTGGAATAGCAACGGCTAGAAATATAGCCGTTGGGATCATTAAATGTTCAAAATCTGACCGTTGGATTTTCAACGTTACTGAATCGGTATACCGTCGGTATAGATCGGTATTCCGTCAGTATGTCGATTTTGTAGACAGAAACTTTCTGTGAACAAAAATCGGTATACCGTCGGTATAAATAGGTATACCGTCGGTATGCCGATTTTTATCCGAAAATGATCCTGGACTAATTTCTACCCTAGCTTTTGATTTTGTCATCCATTTCTTGTGTTTACAATTATTCTTAAGACTCATTACAGACTCCAGATATACTGTAGCAGGTGCAGGCTTCTTCAGAGTCATGAAATGATGATGGCATTGCATGACTTCTTTTCTTGATAGATGTTGGCTTCTTCCTTGACGTCAGCTGTCCAAAGATATCCAGTTTGTGAAAACTGAATACCTTTCGGGGGCTTCGCCCCCGAACTCCCAACGAGGGACGCTGTCCCCTCGACCCCCGTCCGCTGACCGGGTAGCGGAACCCCCAAGTGCGTGGCTCCGGAGATATCGTCGGGTGGTTCAGAGAAATTTTGTGGGATCCGTCGTCTTTAGCCCACCATGATTTCTTCATTGCATATGTCCACATTGATCTTGCTTATTGCTTTTCTGCATGTACATGTTAGACGAACAAAGCAATATACATGTAGCAAATATGATAAGATAAAGCACAGTAGGATAATGCTAAGTTTAAGTATAAAAACTATAATGATAGCATAAATATTAGTGATATTATAATGTTAAACTTAATTGAATAACCATAATCAAAACATAGTTTTGATTTTGGTAACTCAATTAAATTTAAGATATATATAATAAAAACTCATATCACTAATAAGTAAAATAATAAGCACATATCACCAAAGGTATAAGTATAAGTAGAAATGCTATAGTGATAGTATGAAGATTAGTGATAATGAAATGCTAAAATTAACAGATTAACCATATTCAAAAATATGATATATATTCATTTGTATATATTTCTTTGTATATATTAATTTATATATATACTTATTTGTATTAATAATAATATATACGAATAAATATATTAGTATAGATAATAATAACAAATTTAGGTTCAGATGTTCTAATTTAAAAATTTTTACTTTAAATTTAAGTTCTACTAGATAAGTTTAAATTTTGATCTTATAATATTAATCTTATATTATAATTATTATAGTTTTGAAAAAATTAAAAGTCATATAAAATTTTCGCTTAGCTATAAAAAAAGCTTAAAATTTTTTCTTATTAGTTTTAATTTAAAATGTTGGATAAATTGTAGAAACATGAAAAATATGGAGTTCATGCGGATTACAAATTGTCGCATAGGTACTTCGGGCCAAACAGGTCCGCATGAAGGAAAAAGTCGCATGACAGTTCAAAAGACATATGCGGTCCGTTGACAAACAGCTGTAAAAGGAAGACATGCGGTCAAGAGGAGCAGTTGGACTGATAAAGCTGACAAGTCCTTGCAAAACATGACAGTTCTGACACTTCGACAAGAAAGATAAGACGTGAGACGTCGCCCAAAAGCAGAGTTCGTACGCCTCCATGCGGCAAAAAGAGTGTCATCCAAGCCGCATGAACCTTATGCGGCTTAGCTTATGCGGCCCCAAAGTGCCCAAACTTCATGCAGCCAAGAGTAACTGTGATTCAAGCCGCATGAGTCTCATGCGACCCCACATGATCGAAAACTGAGAACACCATACGCAACGGGACACGTGGCAAACGGACCAAGTCCCTAACTACCCAGATTTGTAGCAACAAAATTCCAACAAATCGACAGATGGCAGCCCAAGAGCGGATCTTCGCGTGCTAATCAGCCACGTGGCCGCAAGCCGTCCATGCGGTTCAAAATATATCCTATTATAAATAGCAGGGTGCCACGCCCCTGCAAAGGCTGGCAACCTTCAAGAGAAAAGCAATTTCTTCACGAGCTAGAAACTGCATCAGATAGTCCACGGAGTAAGACAGAGTTGATAGCACTTTTCCGAGCCTCCACCGTCACCCCCCAGAATCAAAACTAAACAATTGTACTTAGATTGTTTCCTAGGATTTCTTTCTAGGCTTTTCTTTGTACAAGCGAGTTTGCAATCAAGTTCAGTGTTCTGTAATATCTGTCTTTGATTTTTATGGCAAACATAAATAAATAAAATTGAAATGTGGATAAAGCTAGAGTTGTGATGACAAAAAAATTATTTTCTTTTATTTATTATAATTTCAAAATCCATTAATCAAATTTTGATTGATGGATTTTGAAATTATAATCAAAATTTTGATTAATGGATTTTGAAATTATAATAAATAAAAATTTTGACAGCACAACATTAACTATATCCAAATTACGATTTTATGATTTAAAGTTATCTAACATTTTAAATTAAAACTCATAATTTAGGATTTTAAGCTTATCTATAGCTAAGCAAAAAAAATTATGTGACATTTACTTTATTTAAAATTATAATAATTATAATCTATGATTTTAAATTTTATAAGATCAAAATTTAAACTTATCAAGTAGAACTTTTTTTTTATGATTTAAAGTTATCTAACATTTTAATTAAAAATCATAAGAAATAATTTTAAGCTTATTTATATCTAAGCAAAAAAAAAAAATATGTGACATTTACTTTATTTAAAATTATAATAATATTAATCTAAGATTTTAAATTTTATAAGATCAAAATTTAAACTTATCGAGTAGAACTTAAATTTAGAATCAAAATTTTTAAATTATAACATCTTAACCTAAATTTGTTAATAATTTGTTACCGTTATCTATACTAATGTATTTTTCATATTTATTAATTTGTTATTAATACAAATAAATATATAAAAATTAATATACACAAATGAATTTATATATTAATATGTATATATTTATTTGTATATATTAATTTGAATATTAACTAATATAAATAATAACAAAATCTATATACTAATAATTTATTATCCATATTAGCATAGATATATAACAAACAAACTAATAGATTAAATCAAACTAATGAAAAAATCAAACTAAAAGTGTGAGACTCGTCTCACAGTATCGGTATTTATATACGGATACGTATTTTGTAGTGTATTTCGTATTTTTTTGGTTTTCGTAATGCTTTAAAAATTTTCCTAACTTATAAATTTTTTTCCTTGGCCGGCATACCGCCAGTATACCGGAGCATACCGACGGCATACCGTCCAGACAGATTTTTCACATTTTAGATATTTTCGATTTCAGATATTTTCATGAATAGTATTTCCGATATTTTCGTGAATAGTGTTTGGATATTCTGATGAATAGTGTTTAGATATTTTCGTGAATAGTGTAGATGTACCCTTTTACCCAATGGACATTTAGTTTTGTTTGAATGGCCATGATTGACTTATATTTTGACATGGATTACCATCCAACGGCTAAGATTAATTCTCCCTTCTATATATACCATTTCACTTTCTCTCTCCTCTCTCTTTTCATTCTCTTCAATCTCTCTTCATTTCTTCTTCCCTTCTCTCCCCCTTGGAGCTTTCCAAGAGCTTGGCCTTGAGGCCTTGGGTGTGGTGTCTAACACCCTAGGAGGAGGAGTAGAAGATTAGGCTTAGAGCTTAACCTAGGCAAGTACATCTTGCCAAATCTTGAACAAAAATGTTTTTGTTGTCATTTTATTTTTTCTTGGTAGTAAATACTTAGAATTGTTCTAAACTTATTTTGTAAAATATGTTTTCCTTATGATTCTCGTATATATACATGTTTCCAAAATTTGTTTAAGCAAGGTTTTGATTTTCTGTTAAAACCCAATATGGACTTAGTAGAAAACTTGGTATCAAGAGTGATACTAGTGTTACCATCATGTATCTTGGTCACATATACATATATGAGGCCCTCACATAGTTTGTATATCATGGATTTTGAGTTTGGTGGCAATCGGAACCCGTTTCGATGCCCCGAAAATCTATTTTTGGGAGTATTTTGAGATATTGATCTATCAAATATTTTGATTTGTGAAAACTAATACTTCCATGTTGTTGGAAATTCAATTCTATGCAATTTTGACTTTTGAAAATCCGAATTTCGATTTAAAACGAAGTTTCTATGGCCGAAACAAGTTTTGGCAAAAATCTGGATTTTGTTGCTGTTTGGAAAAACGGTATACCGCCGGTATGCCAGTGTATACCGTCGGTATGCCGATTTTTGCACCAGAAACTTTCTGTCTTTAGGCCGGTATACCGCCGGTATGCCGTTTTATGCCGTTTTAGTCTGTTTTTGTCCGTTTTTGTCCGTTTTTGATATTTTCTTCGATTGTAATAATTTCTTAACATGATTAGATGATCTTGCAAAGTTAGAGAATGATTGTACACCCTATATACACTTGACACTAGCACATGTTCAATCGTTTTTTTTTATGAAATGTACTTAGCTTTAATTATTGTTTCCCACATGCTATGATATGTCTTTTTGATAGATTCTTTCTTACAAGCTATGATAATTGTTACATGTCTTCTTTGCTTACATGATGGTGGACCGTTGTGGCGCACCCTTCTTACATGTCTTCTTTGCTTACTAGATAGTGACCCATCGTGGTGCACTCTTGTACATGTCTTTCTTTGCTTACATGATAGTGGCCTGTCATGGCGTACTCCCTATAATGGCTCGTCGTAGCGCACTCCTAGCTTCTTGTTTATAATATTTTCTTGTTGTGGCTTGTTATGGTGCACATTCTTGCTTTTGTCCAGTCTTGCATGTCTCAAGTCTAGGATGGATTCTGCGGAATGCCACACCTGGAATCCAACAAGAAAATGTTAAGGACTAAACAACTAGCTTGATTACTTATAACATTGAGAATTTTCCAGTTACCTGTTGCCCCTTTGGTCTTGGCATTATATATATATTCTTGGGATTTGGAGCTATCTGTCATGATGAGCACACTTCCAGCGCACCGTCGAGTGTTGCACCGGGTACATTTGTCTCTTGGACGATGTACCCATTATTATATGTCTTAGTGGTATATTTGTCTCCCGGGCGATGTACCACTACTATAGGATACATTTGTCTCCTGGGCGATGTATCCACTATTACCATTGCTCCTTTGGCTTGGACCATTCAGGTAGTAGCAGGCAGGTGCTGGACTTGGAATTCTCAAACTTGCGTTTGTTAGTAATTAGGATTGTGACAACCTTAGTTAGCTAATGTATAAAGCCGTACTCATTGCTTGGCCGTGACTATTGTATGGAGTCCAGTCTAGTCTAGTTTGTCTAGGCAGTATCCGGATTTGTTTATTTCAGTACATCTTTGTTTATGCTTTACTTTTGCCGGTAAATGATTAGATACTAAAGTTCTTTTCAGGAGAAGGGTTACAACCCCGGTCCTTGTTTGGTTGTAACTTGGGTTCCTGACTAGTTCCTAAGTCATCTTATCCTTTGTCGTTCTATATAGATCTAATATGCTCACATGTCCAAGTTATCTAACATGCTTACATGCTCCAGTTACTTAACATGCTCACATGCTCCAGTTATCTAACATGCTCACATGCTCCAGTTACCTAACATGCTCACATGTTCCAGTTATCTAACATGCTCACATGTCCCGACTACTTAACATGCTCACATGTCTAGTTTATCTTTCATGTTCACATGCTTTCTTTTTCTTACATGTACACAGTTTACATTATGTCACATGTCCTTTACCTTATGCTACATGTTGCTTTACTTATTGTCTTTTCTATTCTCGGGATAAGTGCATTGGTAGCGCACGAGTCTCGATTTGCTTTTACTTAATTCTGTCTCTATCTATTGCTTTGATTTGCATGCTGGTTTTAGTTCATAGTTTGGCTTCCTTTGTGGTACTTGCTATTGGGGGTCTGACCCCACTGGTTTTGCATTGACCAGATTTAGTTGAGGAGCCCGGAGGATCTTCCGTACCTTCCACTCGTTGGTGATTACCCAGAGCACCAGAGTACCTTAGTGGGTTTTCTATTTCATTCTCCCACTAGTTATGTACATTATTCTTTTGTGGCGTTTAGCCTCCGAGCACGTGTTTAGCTCGTATTTTGGACTTGACATTTAGCCTACGGGCCAGAACATGATTTGCGTATTCTAGACTATAGCTAGAGCTTATCATGTATGACTATTACTCTTGCTAGTCTTCACTCTGTATTACTAGCTTCATGATCATTGATATATGATAGTTTGGGACGCTTTACTATTTTATATTCCAGTTGATCTTACTTCTTGTACATTGTTTACTGCCTGTGATTGAGATACCTAGGATTGCTTGACCTAGGATCGACTGTTGGCTTGTAGTAGTAACCCCCATCTATACAGCTTATACGTTATTTCGGAGTACTAGAGTACTTTGGTATACGTAGCTGGCCTGGTCCGTCCCTACTTGCCAGTATTCTGGTACTGGAGCGTAACATAGGTTTTAGTGGTGGCCCATGCAGGTCTGATTTATCAAATATGTGGGGGTTACTGGTGTTTAGATATCTCAGTCACAATTCTCCTTTATTGATATCCTTCGTGTTATTCTATATCTCTGATCCTTTGACCTGATATCTGCCTTGATCGTTGATCCTTCTTGTTCTCTCGATTTAATCCTTGTGTCCTTTAACTTTCAAGGGCACTGTTCTTAATCCTTCCGATCATCTTATTTGGGTTTTGCCGATGGCAGGTCAGCAATCTTCTGTTAGGCCAGTTATGGAGGATCAGTCTCAGCATTCATGGGCAGAGTTCAGAGTTGACCCAAGGGCAGAGGTGTCAGTTCAGCCTGATCAGCCAGCAGGGTCAGTCCTGCCAGAGTCCAGCTTCACCGGCTACCCCGGCAGTCCAGTAGTATATGGCTCATGTACCGGTTCAGCAGCAGCAGGTCAGAGCAGCAGTTCTGAGACGTGGGCAGGCAGAGTTTGGTATATTAGAGCTGGTTTTGGCTGAGGGTGGTTATGTTGTAGGTATTGTCCTATTCTTCTTCCACTCTTATTTATCTCTTGGGTTATGCATATTTGGCGAGTTTCTAGTCTCACTAATCTGTCTTCGTATCTTGAGATACATGATATTTATCACATGTCTCGACTACGAAGATACGTCCTGGGTGGAGTCATGTCTTAGATTAAGTCATTGGTACCGGCTTATTTTGAGAATTGACTTTTATCTAAGTTGTGGAGTCAGCGTAGGCCTACTCCTACTCAACTGACTCAGGAGACATATTTATTCATATGCCTCCATCCCTTCTTGATTGTTGTTGTGTTATTGCTTACGCATTTACTTATATTACTGTTGTCTTTATCTTACCAACATGCCATGCTTTGTTTTGATTGACATGATTTTCAGCTCTTTGGTTTGGTTTTCATGCTTGACTAGATTTAGGAAATTCCGAGGACGAAATTTATTTTTAAGTTGTGGAGAGTTGTGAGACTCGTCTCACAGTATCGGTATTTATATACGGATACGTATTTTATACACTACCAAATTACAGTACTTTAGCGACGGCCATTTAGCGACGGACATTTTTCGTCGCTATCACTGTCGGATCCCCGACGAATTTGTGACGGAATACCGATGGAAAGCAGTGGACAATTTTTTTTATTTTTTTATGTCCATATCCGTCGCTATGCCGTTGATAGGTAGTCAGCCATGTAGCGACGGTTTTATATCCGTCGCTAGAACGTCGGACATTTTGGCGGCAAAAGCCTAAAATATTGGCGCGAGATTTACTGACGACTTAGCGACGGAATAATCCGTCGCTACTCGCGCGAGATTTACTGACGCATTAGCGACGGAATAATCCGTCGCTACTCCGTCGCTAAATTTACGTTCTTAAGTTGAAACGACGGGAGGAACTTTTTCATTCCCCCCAAATTTCACTCTCTCTCCTCTCTCTCTCTCTCTCCCGCGGTGATCGATCGGCGACCCCCTCTCCTCTCTCTCCCGCGACGGTGATCGGCGACCCCCTCTCCTCTCTCTCTCCCAAAGGTATTCCCCTCTCCCTCTCCCTCTCTCTCTCTCTCTCTCTCTCTCTCTCTCGCGCGCGCGCGCGGTGGTCGTGGGTGCAGCGGGCCGGGGGCGTCGGGGGCTGCGGAGGCGGCGTCGACTGCGGGGGGCGGCGGTGGCGGGGGGTGTGGAGGGGGCGGTGGGAGGGGGCGGGAAGCGTTGGAGGGATGGGGGCGCGCGGGGGCTGGCCGCGGGGTGCGGGGGGTTGCGGAGGGGGGCTGGCCGTGCGCGGGGGACGGGGGGTGTGGAGGGGGCGGTGGGATCGAGGGGGCGGGTAGCGTTGGGGGGGTACGATGGGGGCGGGGGCTGGCCGCGGGGTGCGGGGGGGGGGGGTATGTGTGGAGGGGGGCTGGCCGCGGGTGGCGGAGGGTGTGGAGGGGCGGCGGTGGGAGGGGGCGGGGGGTGTGGAGGGGGCGGTGGGAGGGGGCGGGCAGCTGCCTCCTCATCTCCCACAGACACACACACACACGGACAAACACACACACACGGACACACACACACACGGACACACACACACACACGGACACACGGACACACAGACACACACACACACGGACACACGGACACACAGACACACGGACACACAAACTGAGAATTAGTACATTGTTTGTGTTTACTGATTTAAGGATGATTAAATCATTAGGTTTAATCCTATGTCATGTCTGGGTTTAAGTTATATGTTATGATTCATGTTGGCCTGGGGATTTTGGTTTTTGAATTTGAGCTGTTACATTCTTTTACATTCTGTTACATATACTTACCAGATGGCACCCATGACCCGAGGAGCAGCACGTCGTTTGAAGAAAACAGTGAATGCTGAGGTGGCTCCTCCTACAGTTGAGGAGGAAGTGGCACCGGTTGCTAGTGAGACCGGGAGTTCTAGTCATCCAGCACCGGTAGCTAGTAATGCCAAGAGTGCTTTTGATGCAGTCCTGGCAAGGGACGACGCCTCTCCTCGCACCAAAAATCTCGCTTTTCGGAGGTGGTTGCGTGAAAGTATCACTGAGCGTTTGCGTGAGCAGCGTGGCAAGCATTAGCTATTAGTACTTATTTGTATTAGACTATTTTTATTGGGTTGTTTTTGTTTTAGACTATTTGTATTGGACTACATATATGAATTAGAACTGTGTCAATCTCTGGATTATATTGGACTACGACACCGCGGTAACATAGTTCCTGCAGCCATTCGACTGGCGAGGCAGAAACTATGTATCCGTAGATAAAGTGGACTGTCCTCCGACCCTCATCCCTCGGCAATGATGATACGACAACCAACCGGAGAGGATACTCCGAGAGATCCATCTGGGTAGGACGTATACTCTGAGAGATCACCCTTACAGAAATGATATCAGTAGTGGGATCGAATGTTGGAGAAGATATTATCACAGTATACGTCCTCTCCTCCACGATGGCTCTAGACCCATCTGCTCGTCCCTGCTTCCATTCTTCTTATTTGACTCTCTCAGCCACGCATTATATATTGGTTTGGTTTATGCATATTTTTTCAGCTCCATGTGCATTAGTCCCTGCAGCCATTCGACTGGCGAGGCAGAAACTATGTAGCCGTAGATAAAGTTGTCTGTCCTCCGACCCTCATCCCTCGGCAATGATGATACGACAACCTATCACTATATCTTATATAGTAGTAGATGATGTCTTAGTATTACATTAGTGAGTTCATCTTGATTCTGTTACGTCCTTCAGATACTATATACGATAAGAACATAGATGATTCACACTAATGTATGCTAGAATGAATCTTGACTTGTGTTCTGAGCCATCCGTTCTGATCAAGCATCTTCCTTCTCCTCTCCTCCACCATGGCACTGAACCAATCTGCTCCTCCCTACTTCCCTTCTTCTTATTTGACTCTCTCAGCCACATATGACATTCAGCTCAAGTGTAGAGTCGGGGGAGAAGAAGTGGGCAGGAAGATGAGGGGGAAGCAGCACAGCCTGCAGCATGACCCGAAGGAAGTACAGAGGTTTTCTTCAACAGCCGTAGGAGAAATAGTCCTCCTACGGCTGTTAAAGAAAACCTATGTACTTCCTCCGGGTCATGCCGCCGGCTGTGCTGCTTCCCCCTCATCTTCCTGCCCACTTCTTCTCCCCCGACTCTACACTTGAGCTGGATGTCATATGTGGCTGAGAGAGTTAAATAAGAAGAAGGGAAGTAGGGAGGAGCAGATTGGTTCAGAGCCATGGTGGAGGAGAGGAGAAGGAAGATGCTTGATCAGAACGGATGGCTCAGAACACAAGCCAAGATTTATTCTAGCATACATTAGTGTGAATCATCTATGTTCTTATCGTATATAGTATCTGAAGGACGTAACAGAATCAAGATGAACTCACTAATGTATGCTAGAATGAATCTTTGGTTGTGTTCTGAGCCATTCGTTCCGATACTTGGCAATTAAGTCATTCGACTGGGGAGGCAGCAACTATATATAAGGCTACTTGCATGTTCTTCCAACTTTAAATTACAAGATTACTACATTTGGTTACATAAATCACTAACCTCATCGCGGCCAATGTTTACAGTCTTGGTCTCAACTGTCTTCGATTCTATGATCCCATGCTTTCGAAAAATAGACAACGCAGACTCCATGGAATAGAATGGCCTTACATGCAAATCGTCTGTGATTATGTATCCTTTCCCTCCTTTCACAAACACGCCATCCTTGTTGCCTCCATCTGCAACCCCCTCCCACGCAATATCCTCATCCATTGCCTTACCACAGGGACATCGAGCGCCAATAACCGAACTATACAGACGGTGAGCCTTGGTGTAGCACTCAAATGTGGGGCATCCATAAATTCGTCGAGGTTTTAAATCATCGAATTTGAGTTTTAAACCCTCACGTAGCCTTTCTGCTTCACTTCTAGGGTCGAGCAGCATCTTCTTGCAAGCTTCGGTCTCCAGATACTTAGTGTCAAGATTCTGGACGCTTTCGTAGAGCATGTTAACGCATCCTAGCGTCAATTTCCTGTCGAGTAAATTGGCGCTAGGATGCGTTGACATGCTCTACGAAAGCGTCCAGAATCTTGACACTAAGTATCTGGAGACCGAAGCTTGCAAAAAGATGCTGCTCGACCCTAGAAGTGAAGCAGAAAGGCTACGTGAGGGTTTAAAACTCAATGTCGATGATTTAAAAACTCGGCGAATTTACGGGTGCCCCACATTTGAGTGCTACACCAAGACCCACCGTGATGAGGTTAGTGATTTATTTAACCTAAGACATGGGATCATAGAATCGAAGACAGTTGAGACCAAGACTGTAAACATTATGTGAGTTCATGTAGAATGAATTTTGGGTTGTGTTCTGAGCTATTCGTTCCCATACTTGACAATTAAGCATGTGAAATAGAACTGATTATGTTTAGTTTGGCTTACGATACAGATTTTCACATCCAAATTGAAATTCAAGTACAATTGTTACTAAACCTTCCACGATACTAATTCGAAATAGTCTATACTAATCCAGCACGTCCTTATAGTTCTCCTACGTATGTTGAAGAAAACCTCTGTACTTTCTCCGGTTGGGTTGTCTTCTGAGCCATCCGTTCTCACACTTAAAATACAGGGATTGGATTCTGTGTTTCGTATTTTCGGCGAACCCAGGGATTGGATTCTGTATTTTGTTTTTTGGTTTATGTATTTTGTTTCCAGCTCCATTTGCATTAATCTACGGTACGACATGGTGATCAGGACATATATAGTCCCTGCAGCCATTCGACTGGCGAGGCAGAAACTATGTAGCCGTAGATAAGTTGACTGTCCTCCGACCCTCATCCCTCGGCAATGATGATACGACAACCAACCGGAGAGGATACTCCGAGAGATCCATCTGGGTAGGGCGTATACTCTGAGAGATCATCCTTACAGAAATGATATCAGTAGTGGTATCGAATGTTGGAGAAGATATTATCACAGTATACGTCCTCTCCTCCACGATGGCTCTAGACCCATCTGCTCGTCCCTGCTTCCATTCTTCTTATTTGACTCTCTCAGCCACACATGATATCCAGCTCAAGTGTAGAGTAGGCGGAAAAGAAGGGGACAGGAATAGGAGGGGGAAGCAGCACACCGGCGGCATGACTCGGAGGAAGTACAGAGGTTTTCTTCAACATACGTAGGAGAACTATAAGGATATATCTTTTCACAATATGTCATCTTGTCAAAGACCCTTAATGTGACAACCATGTTACCGCGGTGTCGGAAGACTAACATGTCATAATTTTCTAAGCCGTGTGTTTTGACATAATCATCCCAACTCTTTCCTCCTGTGTCGTAATCTCGCATTATTACATAGAACTGAAATCCGGTTGGGAGGATTATGTCAAAACACACGGCTTATAAAATTATGACATGTTAGTCTTCCGACACCGCGGTAACATGGTTGTCACATTTAGGGTCTTTGACAAGGTGATATGTTGTGTTTACATATATCCTTATAGTTCTCCTACGTATGTTGAAGAAAACCTCTGTACTTCCTCCGGGTCATGCCGCCGGTGTGCTGCTTCCCCCTCCTATTCCTGTCCCCTTCTTTTCCGCCTACTCTACACTTGAGCTGGATATCATGTGTGGCTGAGAGAGTCAAACAAGAAGAATGGAAGCAGGGACGAGCAGATGGGTCTAGAGCCATCGTGGAGGAGAGGACGTATACTGTGATAATATCTTCTCCAACATTCGATACCACTACTGATATCATTTCTGTAAGGGTGATCTCTCAGAGTATACGTCCTACTCAGATGTATCTCTTGGAGTATCCTCTCCGGTTTGGTTGTCTTTTGAGCCATCCGTTCTCACACTTAAAATACAGGGATTGGATTCTGTGTTTTGTATTTTCGGCGAACCCAGGGATTGGATTCTGTATTTTGTTTTTTGGTTTCTGTATTTTGTTTCCAGCTCCATTTGCATTAATCTACGGTACGACATGATGATCAGGACATATATAGTCCCTGCAGCCATTCGACTGGCGAGGCAGAAACTATGTAGCTGTAGATAAGTTGACTGTCCTCCGACCCTCATCCCTCGGCAATGATGATACGACAACCTATCACTATATCTTATATAGTAGTAGATGATGTCTTAGTATTACATTATGTGAGTTCATCTTGATTCTGTTACGTTCTTCAAATACTATATACGATAAGATCATATACTACACCATATGTACAGAACATAGATGATTCACACTAATGTATGCTAGAATGAATTTTGGGTTGTGTATTCTGAGCCATCCGTTCTCACACTTGAAGATAAATTTTCAGTATAACGACGGATATTACGTTACTCTTCAGTATAATTGATGTCTTTTCTTGGATAATTGGTGTGCATTAAATTCGTATGTGCATATTTCGTCTATGTGATTTTTGGATATATACCTACGCTGGGTTATAAGCGATGATCTGATATACAAAGGAGGTGTTGCCGAAATTTTTGTAGACATTTGGATACATTGTATGTTCGGATATTTTTTTTATGTTTGGATAATTTAATGTTGGATATTGGATATATTGTGTTGGTAATATTTTGTTGGATATTGGATACGTTGGATATTGGTGTCGGATATGGATATTTTGCATATGGATATATGGTGTTGGATATTGGATACGTTGGATATTCGTGTTGGATATGGATATATGGTGTTGTATATGGATATTTTGTATGTTTGATATTGTGTTGGATGTGTTGTACAAACAGGAAAGAGTCTGTTTGCAGTATTTTTTTTCAAAAATTAGAAGTTAGCGACGGACTGGCGACTACTGAGCGACGGATAGTCCGTCGCTATCTGAAAAAACTGAGTTTAGCGACGAAGTGGCGACGGAAAAAACCGTCGCTACCTGGAGCATTTCAATAAAGCGACGGATTGGCGACGTAATATTCGTCGCTATCTGTAGGATTTTACATTGAGCGACGGTTTAGCGACGGAATGTCCGTCGACCTAGTTCTGTTTGATGTCCATAAATTTTGCTGTTAGCGACGGATGTTTTGTCGCTAATACGCTTTTACCGACAAATCTACGACGGATTAGCGACAGATATTGCGTATCAGAAAATCACTGATACGGTTTTGCCGACTCTTTAGCGACGGAGTATTCCGTCGCTAAACCTATATCCTGATACATGTTTTGACGAAAGCTAGTCGGTAATCCGTCGCTATATATATTTAAATGAGCCGGCGGTATTCCGTCGCTAAGTCGTCGCTGAGCGACGGAGTAGCGACGGATATGTTTTAGCGACGAGGTTATTCCCGACGGCTGTTTTACCAAAATATCCGTCGGTAATCCGTCGGTATTTATTTTTGGCGACGGAATACCGACGGATAAGGCCGTCGGTAAATCCATGTATTTTGGTAGTGATAGTGTATTTCGTATTTTCTTGGTTTTCGTGATGCTTTAAAAAATTTTCTAACTTATAGATTTTTTTTTCTTGGCCGACATACCGCCAGTATACCGGAGTATACCGACGGCATACCTCCAGACAGATTTTCCACATTTTAGATATTTTCGATTTCAGATATTTTCATGAATAGTGTTTCCGATATTTTCGTGAATAGTGTTTTGGATATTTTGATGAATAGTGTTTAGATATTTTTGTGAATAGTGTAGATGCACCCTTTTACCCAATGGATATTTGGTTTTGTTTGAATGGCCATGATTGACTTATATTTTGACATGGATTACCATCCAACGGCTAAGATTAATTCTCCCTTCTATATATACCATTTCACTTTCTCTCTCCTCTCTCTTTTCATTCTCTTCACTCTCTCTTCATTTCTTGTTTCCTTCTCTCCCCCTTGGAGCTTACCAAGAGCTTGGCCTTGAGGCCTTGGGTGTGGTGTCTAACCCCCCTAGGAGGAGGAGTAGAAGATTAGGCTTGGAACTTAACCTAGGCAAGTACATCTTGCCAAATCTTGAACAAAAATATTTTTGTTGTCATTTTATTTTTTCTTGGTAGTAAATACTTAGAATTGTTCTAAACTCATTTTGTAAAATATGTTTTCCTTATGATTCTCGTATATATGCATGTTTCCAAAATTTGTTTAAGCAAGGTTTTGATTTTCTGTTAAAACCCAATATGGACTTAGTAGAAAACTTGGTATCAAGAGTGATACTAGTGTTACCATCATGTATCTTGGTCACATATACATATATGAGGCCCTCACATAGTTTGTATATCATGGATTTTGAGTTTGGTGGCAATCGGAACCCGTTTCGGTGCCCCGAAAACCTATTTTTGGGAGTATTTTGAGATATTGATCTATCAAATGTTTTGATTTGTGAAAACTAATACTTCCATGTTGTAGAAAATTCAATTCTATGCAATTTTGACTTTTGAAAATCTGAATTTCGATTTAAAACGAAGTTTTTATGGCCAAAACAAGTTTTGGCAAAAATCTGAATTTTGTTGCTGTTTGGAAAAACGGTATACCGCCGGTATGCCGGTGTATACCGCCGATATGCCAATTTTTTGCACCAGAAACTTTCTGTCTTTAGGCCGGTATACCGCCGGTATGCCGCTGTATACCGCCGGTATGCTGTTTTATGCCGTTTTTGCCCGTTTTTGCCCGTTTTTGTTCGTTTTTGATATTTTCTTCGATTGTAATGATTTCTTAACATGATTAGACGATATTGCATAGTTAGAGAATGATTGTACACCCTATATACACTTGACACTAGGGGTGAGCGTCGGTATAATCGGTCGGTATTTGATTGGATTTTTCGGTATTTTTTTAAATCGGTATTTAAAAAATCAATACCAATATCGTACCATTTAGAATCGGTTTTTCGGTTTCGGTTAAATCGGTATTCGGTCGATTTTTGTTCGGTATCAGTATTTTACCATTTAACATTTGATCAATCAACACACTTAATATGAACCTCTTAACCTAGAAAAATATTTTTTTACTTCTTTTTGAAGCATTAAATTTTAAAGCCAAGCCTCTATCAAGCAAGCAATTAATCAAATTTATTAGAATAATATGTAACAAGTCGCAAACACCTAAAAAAGAGTTTAAAAGATCAAACACGATCACTAAGTTTAATTCTTAGTATAAGTTTAAGTACACTAAAATTCATTTCAAATTATATGAAAACACAAAAATATAAGCTCAAAAGACCAAAACTCAATTCTTAGCATTCTTAACATAACTTCAAGTCCACCAAAATCCATTCTAAGTTCTAACAAACTAATTTCGAACTAAAACAAAGATAAAAATGAAAAAGAGTAATATAAAATTAATCACGAACAACATTCTAAGAAAAAAAAATGTATATATATATATATATATATATATATATATATATATATATATATATATATATATATATATATATATATATATATATATATATATATATATATATATAATCGGTTCGGTTCGGTATTTTCGGTATGGTATTACATTTAAACCGTTACTACTACCATTATACCATATTTTAATCGGTTCGGTAATTCGGTATCGGTACATAATTTCGGTTCGGTTTTTCGGGATATTTTTAATCGGTATTCGGTCGATTTTTCGGTAGCGGTCGGTATTTGCTCACCCCTACTTGACACTAGCACATGTTCAATCGTTTTTTTTCTATGAAATGTACTTAGCTTTAATTATTGTTTCCCACATGCCATGATATGTCTTTTTGATAGATTCTTTCTTACAAGTTATGATAATTGTTACATGTTTTCTTTGCTTACATGATAGTGGTCCGTCGTGGCGCACTCTTCTTACATGTCTTCTTTGCTTACTAGATAGTGACCCGTCGTGGTGCACTCTTGTACATGTCTTTCTTTGCTTACATAATAGTGGCCTGTCATGGCGCACTCCCTATAGTGGCTCGTCGTAGCGCACTCCTAGCTTCTTGTTTATTATATTTTCTTGTTGTGGCTTGTTGTGGTGCACATTCTTGCTTTTGTCCAGTCTTGCATGTCTCATCTCTAGGATGGATTCTGTGGAATGCCACACCCGGAATCCAACAAGAAAATGTTAAGGACTAAACAACTAGCTTGATTACTTAGATCATTGAGAATTTCCCAGTTACCTGTTGCCCCTTTGGTCTTGGCATTATATATATATTCTTGGGATTTGGAGCTATCTGTCATGATGAGCACACTTCCAGCGCACCGTCGAGTGTTGCACCGGGTACATTTGTCTCCTGGGCGATGTACCCATTATTATATGTCTTAGTGGTACATTTGTCTCCCGAGTGATGTACCACTACTATAGGATACATTTGTCTCCTGGGCGATGTATCCACTATTACCATTGCTCCTTTGGCTTGGACCATTCAGGTAGTAGCAGGCAGGTGCTGGACTTGGAATTCTCAAACTTGCATTTGTTAGTAATTAGGATTGTGACAACCCTAGTTAGCTAATGTATAAAGCCGTACTCATTGCTTGGCCGTGACTATTGTATGGAGTCCAGTCTAGTCTAGTTTGTCTAGGCAGTGTCCGGATTTGTTTATTTCAGCACATCTTTGTTTATGCTTTACTTTTGTCGGTAAATGATTAGATACTAAAGTTCTTTTCATGAGAAGGGTTACAACTCCGGTCCTTGTTTGGTTGTAACTTGGGTTCCTGACTAGTTCCTAAGTCATCTTATCCTTTGTCGTTCTATATAGATCTAATATGCTCACATGTCCAAGTTA
The DNA here is from genome assembly GCA_029216955.1 of Iris pallida. Taxonomy (NCBI): domain Eukaryota; kingdom Viridiplantae; phylum Streptophyta; class Magnoliopsida; order Asparagales; family Iridaceae; genus Iris; species Iris pallida. The sequence continues at coordinate 17,383,560 of JANAVB010042420.1, forward strand.
TCTAACATGCTTACATGCTCCAGTTACTTAACATGCTCACATGCTCCAGTTATCTAACATGCTCACATGCTCCAGTTACCTAACATGCTCATATGTTCCAGTTACCTAACATGCTCACATGTCCCGACTACTTAACATGCTCACATGTCTAGTTTATCTTTCATGTTCATATGCTTCCTTTTTCTTACATGTACACAGTTTACATTATGTCACATGTCTTTTACCTTATGCTACATGTTGTTTTACTTATTGTCTTTTCCATTCTCGGGATAAGTGCATTGGTAGCGCATGAGTCTCGATTTGCTTTTACTTAATTCTGTCTCTATCCATTGCTATGATTTGCATGCTGGTTTTAGTTCATAGTTTGGCTTCCTTTGTGGTACTTGCTATTGGGGGTCTGACCCCACTGGTTTTGCATTGACCAGATTTAGTTGAGGAACCCGGAGGATCTTCCGTACCTTCCACTCGTTGGTGATTACCCAGAGCACCAGAGTACCTTAGTGGGTTTTCTATTTCATTTTCCCACTAGTTATGTACATTATTCTTTTGTGGCGTTTAGCCTCCGAGCACGTGTTTAGCTCGTGTTTTGGACTTAACATTTAGCCTACGGGCCAGAACATGATTTGCGTATTCTAGACTATAGCTAGAGCTTATCATGTATGACTATTACTCTTGCTAGTCTTCACTCTGTATTACTAGCTTCATGATCATTGATATATGATAGTTTGGGACGCTTTACTATTTTATATTCCAGTTGATCTTACTTCTTGTACATTGTTTACTGTCTGTGATTGAGATACCTAGGATTGCTTGACCTAGGATCGACTGTTGGCTTGTAGTAGTAACCTCCATCTATACAGCTTATACGTTATTTCGGAGTACTAGAGTACTTTGGTATACGTAGCTGGCCTCGTCCATCCCTACTTGCCAGTATTCTGGTTCTGGGGCGTGACAAAAATATTAAACCAAATCAAACCAAACGAAAACAAACAAACCAATTAAACCAAAACCCACCAAGCGAGGAGCTATTTCCGCCAACTAGGTTGGCAGAAATTCTTTTTTTTTTTTGTTACTTTTTTCAGTTTTCCATCAACTCCGATGTCTATAAGTTTCTTTTTTTATAATTTATTCAAACTTATTTTGTTTACACTAATTTATATAAAATTAATTTCGGTACAGTAAATTTTCTCTTTATATGAAACTTCTATCGTCGTTTCCATTGTTTCTAATTGTCAAGACCACAAATAAAATTTAGGATTATTTATACTACAAGGAAAATGGCTTTGCTTGAAGGATTTTTTTTGGGTCAAGAAATGGTTTTCTTGGAGGTTCTGGATCCGTCATCTAGGTTAGAGTTAAGAAAAGTCCTAGTTTTCTTAACGGTTTCTGATTTTGTAATCTTCCGGTTTTAAACCGTGAAGTCAAGTAAGAAAACTTTCTTGATGGTTTTTAGGCTCCAAGAAACATAAGAAAAAACCGTCTAGGTAGATAGAAATTTCTTGACTCTGGCCTAGATGACTTGTAAAACTCGTCAATAAAACCATTTTTGACGGGTAAAAACCATCAATTTTTTTTGTAGCAGAATTCAGATATTTGTTGTAACCGTCAAGAGGACTTAATGATTATTCGTTCGCCGGAACCCGAAGTGAAAATTATTGTAGATAGGGATCATGTAAAAACTGTCACGCCCCGCTCCCGTAGGAGCGATCGTCCTCGCTAAGGCATGATGCCGCACGAGCCTAGATTGCGCTCGTGCAAGGCGGGTTCCATAACGGCCGATTTCAGCGGCTGCGACGGGGTCGTCGCACAGAAGTCCCAAGTAGAGACATTGAATAATAGCAGCAGAAATTTAGAACAAAACACAAGTTACTCAAAAGAAGCTCTTTATTGATATTGAAACAAAGGTTACAATGGGACGCAAGGCCAAGATTACAAGTCACTTAAGCTCACTCCTCTCACATTACAATCACTCAGCTCTCTCTCATCTCTCAATACAAGTCTTGAGCCAGCGGATGCTTTGGAAGGCGACGTCCATACATTATGTCCCGTATAAGTCTTGACTTCATGCGACCGCACGCTTCGAATCGCCAAGGAACTCTGTGCCTCGACGCATCCAAGCGAGCTCCGCGCCACGAGCTTTTACCTGTGCCTGCACATGAAAACTATGTGGGTGTCAGTACTCAACTGTACTGGTGGAATGAGCTCCTCGTCCACCCATACAAAACCAACACGTTTGATTTACTTTGTGCAACATAGTCCCTTTATGATTGTCTTTCTACTCTTGCCTTAGGATCAGTTTTAGGACAGACGCTTTGGCCTATTTCGTGTCTTTAGACCATCCCGTGCTTGCAACAACGATGTTAACTCATGCTTTGCCTCTAGACCATTCTCGTGCCAACAACGTTAACCTACCAAGTCGTGTTTGCCTTACGGCCCAAAATCAGAGACGCAACTATGCGATGAGGCTCCATTTCCATGTGATCGTGCTAGGAATCCATCGTGACTTAACCATATCGCCGCCTCGCGACCCATGCTACTTCGATCACCAACAGACCCAATCAAGACATGTGAACTAAGAGTCACTCGACCAACTTTGCCTTGCGGCGTTTCCTGACTTAAACTGAAGACAACTCAAACCAACTTATGCAACTTATATGAAGACAACTCAAGACTCGACGCCACATCTCGTGCCGAAGCACGGTGTCTTCATTGCAGCCAAATCTTAGGCCCAAACATTGTCTTCCGATCGTACACGCATTCGACTCGACTCATTGATATATATGGTGAACACAACACTTGACTCAATCCAAAGGCATACACGCGGATCGTCGCCCATGCCGACTCATCTATATGAACTAGTCACTAGCGCCCAGCGCTATAATGGACTCATTTTGTAGCTTTTGATTAGACGGACGCCCCTTGCCAGCACGAGTAGCTAGCTCCGCTGCAAGTCCCCGCTAACCCGTGCGGTCATCCAGCACAGCTACGAGTGTCTACTATCGCAACGGTTCCCATGTGCCGTCTGGGTCGCCGTTGGAGAAACAGTTTAATTTACCTTGTACAAGTTGTCCAATGACCATGCAAGACTCGACTCAAACTGACGTCTCACACAGTCAATCTACTTCTAGTGTTACCCTCTCTTTCATGGCCAAATTCAATACTTCTCACATCTGAGACCTTGCCTCGACGACCCAGTCGCGAGCATTCTTCTTTCTTGCCCTATCATTTCACTCAACTCAAGAACAACTATTTGAAACACTTTCCAAACTCAATAAATCAACCGTGGCCCGTGCCTTAAAACACTAAATTCGTGACATCGTGTCTTAAACCAACTTGAAACTCTATGTGACACCACCGTCCAAGTCATACTCTATATGACGGGTCTTACGATCGTGGGACCATGTGGCTATACCTAGCCGTAGAACTCATAGGACCGTGCTTGCCACTACTCCTGATAGCTTAACATAACTTGCCTAACTTACTTTGCAACAACTTGACGAGTAAAGGCTGCGTCAAGCCTTGCATCGTGGGAACGTGCCGTGCACGCATTCGACTTTGAACAACCAAGTTATTTGGGGTGCCTAGACTTATGCCACAAGCAGTGCAATACAACTTAACCCGTCGGCGAGCAGAGGCTATGCCACGCCTTGGGCGAAGAGACCGTGCATGCTTTATGAAGCATTTATGCGGACGACGCCTATGAATTTGGCTAACTCTTAGCTTGTGGCGAATACCAACTTTTCCTTCTCCCAAGCTACGGGACGAAGGACTGAGTGTCATTTTCAAAGCACACCGTCCACCAACTCTAAGCCGACCGTTGGATCTTTCCATATTCTAACTCAGTTCGACCTGTCGGAATTATTCTCTTAGCTATGTGGATTTGTCTCTTTTATTATCAAGCCTACTTGTGCAAGTTGAAAACACGCGATTTATTATGTGAAGGCTAAGATGAGACAAGTTCATCGAAACTACCCCACATGAGCGAGCGGTCGCCTTGACCGAGCGAGCCTTCAAGTTGCCGTTGCATGCTAAGTCCGAACGCCGTCGGCGTTTCGATTCCTCCGATTGACTGAGCGGGACGGGGCACTACAAAAACGTCTTTCGAGGAATGGGCTAGACCCGGCCATTTCTCAAGAACAATAGCTAAGGGGCACGCCACTCCCCGAGGCCAGGACGGGGTCGAACCGTCATTCCAGAATTTGCAGTCCGATACATTTCCATTATGTTACCTAGCCAAACCCGCCACCTCATGTGCCAAAGTCAAACGGTTGTTCTTCCTCCCTGCTCCCTCTTTTGCTACATATGCGGTGGCGGACGGAGCACTCTATATGACCGGCGGCGGGTTACCTGAGAAGAGGGACAACTTCGCTGCGCCCTTGACTTGCTCAATCTTCCTTTTCTAATTGAAAGTAGCAAGCCATTCAACTACTGGTACAGAGGCGACCGGAGGGTCTTCTATATGTATGTTCAGGCGAAGAACAAGACGAAGCTAGCTCTTGTTTTGGTTGCAACCATGCCTATAGAATCTCATTTAGCTTACCAAAAAAAAGTGGTCTTACTAAAATGAAGTGTTCCGTACCAAGTGACTTAGATGTTCGATAAGGCAGATCTGTGCGCATTCATTCAAACAAGACTTTCAGCCGAGTCCCTTTCTTCCTTACCCCACGGCCTACACTCCGTTGGTGATTGAGCCCTGATTTGTATTAGGCGAGCGCAGTGAGGCGACCGAAGGAAGGTCACTCCATCTTTCTACGATGAAAGAAAGTCGTACCACCCGCCCAGTGCCGGAAGGTCAAGGAAGTTGGTGACCTAATGACAGGGGAGCCGGCGACCGAAGCCCCGGTGAACAACGGCCGCTGATGCGAACTCGGTAGTGCTACTGAAAGCAATGGTCTTGCTTGTACATCTTCTGTTGCCAGAAAAGGACGACGTCATGGGTCAGTCAGGCACGTCACGCTTGCGTCTACGGCCCGACTGCCCTATACATAGTTTGATCGATTGACCGACTTAACATACGCGTTTTCTAGATGGACAAGCTCTCCTTATGTGCGCATCGATCGACCGACATAGCTAGGTATGCACTTCAAAGGGCTTGGTGTAGAAATTGTTAGAATTAGAAATAGATAGGAGTCAGAAACGAGTAATCGAGGACAGGTCATAACCCAGAGAGAAAGGCTTCTTACTTAACTAACACCAACGGAAGCATCTCTATATTTATGTTATTACGAAAAAAACTCCCTTAAAGAAGCTCGCATGCTGCTAGAGGTTTTTTTCCACTGAAGGTGAATCAACTTATTCGCCTCTTAGGTTACTAGCGCATTTCAAAAAGAAGATACCGGTAGCAGAATTCAGATATTTGTTGTAACCGTCAAGAAAAACTAATTTTTGTTTATAATTATACATTATATATCGAACACACGTACTATCAATATAATCCAGAACATCGCAAACATCCGAGAACTATAATACAATTTTTATATTAGCAAATATGCGTTCGTACACCACAAACATCCAACCACATCCAGATAACCAAACTATATTGTTTCTGTACATCTTAAACATCCAAAACCTAGTTACACAAGTAAACTAAAACATCTGAATCTGTATCACATCCCTCCCATTATAGTACAACATTCATTTTCTATGTAGTTTATGAGAGAACAAAAGAAATAGATTTAACCAATATGTGTGTTTATACAAACTGATATCAATTGTATCAGAGAACAAGTTTAAATTTTTAGCATATATCAACTGTATCAAAGAACAATTTTTTTTTAAAACGGTCATATATTACTAGAAAAGTTATATTAATCATCAATTATCAGAGTATATCAAGTGCACCAGACTCCAGTGTCTGGTTTTATCAAATTGATAGCAACTATATCAGATAATAAATTCGAAAATGATATTTTGCCCGCGGTTTGTAACCGCGGACGTGACTGCCGGCCAACGTGTCGGCCGGCCATTGCCCCCCCCCTGTTATCTCGGGTCCCACCCGGATCGGGGGGGCCAATGGCCGGCCGACACGTGGGCTGGCGGTCACACTTACAAACCGCGGACAACCTAGCTGCTCCGTAATAAATTACATACTACTTCAACGTAACAGTTTTCATGTGGAGTGAAACTCGACAGCATTGGACAGTTTGATAGCCTAAGATAATCTAGAGCATCATATTTGAGGACCCATGTCTGATGTCATTCCTAGAAAAGCATGCCGTGCTCAAGCTATGGATTACACATGGAAACGAAAGAATGAAGGCGCTGAGTAGCGTATCATAATCTGACATATAATAAACCTTCAATAATTCATATGCTGTAAATATTGAATGATCTGCATGAATCAGTAGTAAGACTTTTCGGTTTGTCAAGCAATACATATAAAAGAGTGCAACTAGAATATGAGTATATATATGTAAACATAAGAAACTTCATTTTACTCACAATTGTAGAGTGATAATCAACAAACTTACCAACTACAAGATGAGTATTAACACTTGCATACCTCCGAATGTGCAAATTTTTAGGTTGAATAGGACAAAGATACCTGTTTTCCAATTACATAGGAAAACACAATTTACAAAAGAACCATATCTGCTCCTTAACAATCCACTAGTGCTGCCACAAATATTTGATCCTGGCTTTGCAAAAACAATGCTTTCAAATTATTGGGTGCCAAATTTTCAAGTATCTTAGACAATGCAGATATTACATCTTTTGTGATAGGAACTAAAATATATGAACAGTTAATATGAAACTACATGATACCTTTCAGTCAAAGAATAAATAGCCAAGAAGATAATATATATAATTCAGATGATTTCTCAACTTAGAGAAGAATAAAGTAATGGACGTGTTGTGTTTATAACAGTAAATTAAAGAGAAAGGAAGAGAGTAATCATATCAATTGTAGTCATTATAATTTCAAAATGTAAACACATTCAAAGTCTTACCTTTATAATTTGAGATATTAATCCAAGCACCTAGATGGGGTTGCATAGAGAAAACTAGAATCAGTTACAAAGTCAGGTATCACCTCCTGTATTGTTTTGCTGATAAAGAAATTAGATAATTCGTCCTTTAATATTAGAAATTTGAGTAATTTGTTGGGTTTTGGTCTTTTACAAAGTGAATTTTAGTCCCACATCGGCTAGACCAAAGGACTTGTATCTCTATATATTAGCTTTGCTTCTTTAGAGATGCACATGTGTGGAGGTGCACATGGGTGTGCCATGTGGGGTTATTTTTCTAATGGAAAAAAGACTAAATCAACAATTGAAAGCATTCATGCTTTTTGCTCTTAGAAAATTTATTTCCATGGGAGCTAAGCCCCGTAGGGGCTTAGCGACTCGGACTCGGACTCGGACTCGGGCTCATGGGCTCATGAGGCGTAATGTGGCGTTTTGTTGGCGCACTTTGCACTTAGCACGTCAGCATCGGGCGCGCTGGTTGCACGCACGCAGTGCGTGCAGTGCGCGCTCTATTGCGCAGAGTGCAAGAAGCGCGGGGTGTGCGCAGTTGGCGCAACTTGCAGCAGAACGTGCGTTTGCACGTTCTGAGCGGTTGCTACATGTTCGGGGTGGTTTCTACCATGACCCTAACTTTGTGGCAACCGAGCAGTTGCTGCAGGGCCTATATAAGGCATCCTCTCTCTCACAAGGCTGGGAACATACAAGAAGGAGAAGCTACCACAGAAAGTTTACGAAGTATTTTTTAGCACAAGTAAACAGAGAATTCAGAAGTGTTCTTTAACACAGTTCTGAACGGAATTTGCTTGCGAATTCCAGCAGCTTTCGAGAGAGAGAGAGGAGAGGCGCCGCACCAGCGTTGCTTTTGCACTGGAGTTCGTGTCCATCCGAGGAGTCAGAAGAGCAGGAGTGTTCCAAGTTCTCCGACGAACTTGCTGGTTCCTGGAAGCTGTTCGTGTAGGGCGAATAAAGCTTTGAGCAACGGTGATTATTCACCCCAGCAGGAGTTCTTCCATCTTTCGTCAGTCACCTTCTTCGTTGCTGCCAGTAATTCTGATTGTATCTTCTTTTTAGAAGTACTACGATCTGATTGCTGTTGATTACGAAATCTTTTTAGATTCTCGTAATTCAGAATCACCTTCCTTGAAGTGTTGATTTGAAACATTGTTTTTACAATTGTTTCATTTTCTCAGTTTTCCATCGAAAAATTGTGTCCCGGCACTAACAATCTCAAAGCTTTATTGCTACGATGGAAAACGTTAATGCTTCACTCCTCAATACTGACTTTGTAAGTTAGAAAAGTTTGATGGAGAGCATTATCAAGTTTGGAAGAGGAAGGTTTATCTCACTCTTCAACTCAGAGACGTTGATCACATGCTTCTTGAAGAGGAACCTACCGTTCCAGATACTGGATCTGCTGCCGCAATCACTGCGGCTACTAAACTTCAGGCCAAGTGGAGAAGAGAAAATAGCATTTGCAGGCTGCTTATCCTGAATGCTATGGAGGATTCCCTAGCAGAATCCTACAGTAAGAAACCAATTGCCAGAGACATATGGGAGTCTCTGAAAAAACTGTACGAAGAAGACAAGAACGGGAGCAAGATATTTGTGGTTGAAAAATGTCACAAATGGCTCTTTGAGGACGAGAAGTCCATGTTGCCGCACGTAAAAGAATTTTTGAAGCTGCGACAGAAGTTGGAAGACGAGGCGATGCCCCTACCTGACAAGTTTGTTGTTGGAGGGATTGTCTCAAAGCTTCCCGCTGGGTGGAGTAAGTTCTATGCAAACATGCATAGGAAGAAGCTAGAGATCAGCCTTGAAGATCTCTTGCAGAAAATCTATGTTGAGGACCAGATGCGGGCTCAACTGAAGGTGGACGCACTGTCCAAGCAATTGGCTAACGCCAATCTGGTTCATACCAAGGAACCAAGGGAAAAGCAGGCGGCTTCCCACAACAAGAAGAAGGACCCTAACAATCTGAACGTGAAGGGGACTTCCTTCAAGCGAAAGAAGGCAAAGTCTCAGATGCCTTGTTTCAAGTGTGGCAAGAAGGGCCACTTCAAGAACGAATGCAAAGCAAAGACCAAGCAATCAGAACAAGGAGAGCCTAGTAAGGTATCTATGATCACTGACGTTGTTGCTATGATTGCGCAGGTTGATGCGGTAAGGACTGACTCTGACTGGTGGGTAGACACTGGAGCCTCCTGCCATGTCTGCTCCAGTAAGGAGTGGTTCACCACCTATACACCTACTTCTGAAGTGGTTATGATGGCGAACCAGGCACAAGCTGAAGTGCTCGGGATCGGGACGGTGGTGTTGAAGCTGACTTCGGGGAAGTCTCTGACGCTTCAAGGCGTGAAGCACGTACCTGCTATCGCCAAGAACCTGATCTCAGGAGGCCTACTCTGCAATACAGGCCTCAGGATGGACATCAATGCTGGCCAGATGGTGATGTCTATTAAGGGAACATATTTCGGGAAAGCTTTTTATACCGAAGGAATGTTCAAAATTCAGCTTGTAAATAAGTCCAATGTAATTAATGTGATTAATGAAATCACTCCTTCTGCTTATACTCTTGAGTTGTGGCATAATAGGCTAGGACATGTTCATTGTAAACGAATAAACAGAATGTCTAGTCTAGGACTTATCTCCACATGTGGGGGTAAGGTAGAGAAATGTGAAGTTTGTGCTCAAACAAAGATCACAAGGAAACCCTTTCCTCGGGTTAATCGAAGTACAGATCTTCTGGAGTTGGTACACTCCGATATCTGTGACTTCAAACAGTTCTCTACAAAGGCCGGGATGAAGTATTTCATAACCTTCATCGATGACTTCTCAAAGTATGCGTTCGTCTACTTGCTGAAGGCTAAAGACGAAGCATTCGAGAAGTTCAAGGAGTTCAGAGCCGAAGCTGAGCGACAGACTAGACAACAACTCAAAAGAAAAGAAGTGATCGAGGTGGGGAGTACAGGTCTCATGAATTCGCATCGTTCTACAAAGAACATAGAATTGTCAATGAGACTACGGCTCCGCACTCTCCTCAATCAAACGGAGTAGCAGAGAGGAAGAACAGAACGTTAACAGAAATGATTAACTCAATGTTGTTGACTGCTGGTCTTCCTAAGTGCTACTGGGAAGAAGCTGCATCGACGGCCACTTTTATTCTAAATAGAGTGCCTCATGCAACTTCAGACGTTACTCCTCATGAACTCTGGTTCAAGGTCAGACCTAACTTGAATGTCATTCGAGTGTGGGGGTGTCTGGCATATGTCAAGCTTCCAGATCTGAAGATTCAGAAGCTTGGGACAAGGACTACTAAGACGATCTTCTTGGGGTATGCCGAGAAGAGTGATGCTCGGAGATTTCTTGATATTGAGTCAAATCATATCATTTAATCTCGCGACGCAGAATATTTTGAAGACAAATTTGCAAGGCACAAGAATATTGTTCTTGCGGATGTACCGGAGAACAATGAGGGTACGCAGGAAACTGAAGTCTTCAATGAATATGTGGTCCAAGAAGATGTTGTTGAAACAACGGTTGAACCAGATCTCGCTGAGCCGTCAACGAAGCGAGTGAGGAGGCCGAAGGACTTCGGAAGTGACTTTGTCACCTATAATGTGGAAGCTGATCCGCTTACCTATGATGAGGCGATGAAGACCAGAGACGCGATTTTCTGGAAGGAGGCGATTGACAATGTAATTGATTCCATCACCTCAAATAACACTTGGGTGTTGGTTGATCTTCCTGAAGGAGCGAAACCCATCGGATGCAAATGGATCTTCAAGAAGAAGATGAAAGCAGACGAAACTATTGACAAGTTCAAGGCTAGGTTGGTAGCCAAGGGGTTTTCTCAGAAGCAGGGGATTGACTATTTTGACACGTATGCTCCAGTAGCCCGGATGACCACCATCAGAATGTTAATTGCTCTCGCAGCAATACATAAGATGGTGATACATCAGATGGATGTGAAAACGACTTTCCTAAATGGCGAGCTGACCGAAGAGATTTATATGCAACAGCCAGAGGGATTTGTCGTCAAGGGTCTTGAAGACAAAGTCTGCAAGTTGGTGAAATCTTTGTACGGTCTTAAACGGGCTCCCAAGATGTGGCATGAGAAATTTGACAAAGTTATAAGGTCAAATGGCTACATGGTCAGCGAGACGGACAAGTGTGTTTACACGAAGTTCGCTGAAGGAAGACGTGTGATCGTTTGTCTGTACGTGGACGACATGCTTATCCTAGGTACGGATATAGGTTGTGTCACGGAGACAAAGAAATTCATCTCGAGCAAGTTCAGTATGAAGGACTTGGGGAAAGCTGATGTGATCTTAGGGATCAAGATCATCCGGACAGACACTGGACTAGCGCTGTCACAGTCTCATTATATTGAGAAAATGATCACTCATTATGGGTATCGGGATCTTCCAGGGATCGATACGTCGTACAGGTGTGATCTGAAGCTGAAGCCTAATTCAGGGGAAAGTGTCAGGCAGCTGGAGTATTCAAGCGTAATCGGGAGTTTGATGTATGCTACTACTGCCATAAGGCCTGACATAGCTTTCGTCGTAGGAATGCTGAGTCGTTTTACTAGCAACCCAGGTGTTGAACACTGGAAAACTGTGAAACGGGTTATGAGATATCTCAAGAAGACTCAGACATATGCACTGTACTACAGCGGAGATCTGTCGGTAGTGGAAGGCTTCAGTGATGCCAGCTGGTGCTCAGAAGTGGAGAGCGAGAGGTCCACAGGTGGATTCATTTTCACAATGGGTGGAGCTGCTATATCGTGGAAGTCGAAGAAGCAGACTATGCTCTCGCGGTCATCCATGGAATCTGAGTTCTTTGCACTTGATACCGCAGCCGAGGAAGCAGAATGGCTTCGGGAGCTCATGTATGATCTTCCAGTGGTTGGGGCACAAATACCGGCGATACCGATATACTGCGACAACCAGGCGACTGCGACGGTGGCATCAAATGACCTCTTCAACGGGAAGAAGAGGACTGTGCGGTTGAAGCACAGGGCAGTACACGATCTTATCAAGAGAGGTGTTATTGCAGTGATTGATGTTCGGAGTCAGGAGAACCTGGCGGATCCGTTCACCAAGGGCCTCAAGCGCCAGCTGGTCGATGACACAGCTTGTAAAATGGGCTTGAAGGCATTCTGATATTGTATTATTGTATTCCTACCATAAAGTTTTATGCTATTAGTTCAAAGATTTATCTACTAGGCATCTAGCTTTTGGTTCAAGGGAGAACCACTAATCGGAAGAATATCAGGAACGGTGGGTACATGTTCTATTGGGCATGGAGAGGTTACGGACCTATAACCACTGTTGTCTACTGTTGTTTTCTGCGGAAAACGGTTCCTGTGGGAAGGTTGGCTTAATTGCCTTAATGAGTTCTCAGGCAGAGTGAATGCTTGGTGTGCTTTACAGGAAGCACGGTAGAGGAGCACTACAAGGAGTGAAACTCCATGCTACAGTGGGGAGACTCTACGATGAGGTTCCTATATGTGGGGTGCTGCCCAGGAATAGGATAAAGCCTCGACTTTGCAGGCCAAGTCACAGCGGCGTAGCACCGCAAATAGGCAGTTAGCCTAATGCTGTATGTTAAAATAAAGAGGGGTGTAGTCAGCACTACAAAGAGGAGGAGTTTCTCATGTTACAGTGGAACGACACCACGATGAGGTACCCGGTTAGGGATAAAGCCTCGGCCTTGCAAGCCATGTCGTTGCGGCGTAACACCGCAAGGGGGCCTAAGGCTTCATGCTGGGTAGTTTGGCACTACAAAGAGGCAGTTGCCTTATGCTACAGTAGTATGACACTACGATGAGGTTCCCAAATATGGGGTAATTCCCAGGGAGGGGTAATTCCTTGGCTTCGGGCCATGTCATAGCGGCGTAGCACCGCAAGGGAAGCGCAAAGCGCTTCATGCCATGTCTCTTTATAATGAACTCACCTATAGTGTATGGACAAAGAGATATCAGGCCATCTCTTGAGGGTAAACTTGTAGACACCCAAAATTATACACTGAAACCAGGCAGGCACAGGACCTTTAATGTGTAGCCAGAAGCACATGTAACTACATTATGTGAGTGGAAAGAATTTTAGCTATGATGCAGAATTCAAGACTTAGTCCATTCTTGTAGTATAGTCTGTTGTTTGACCCATGTGGGAAGATTCAAGTCGTCAGCGACATCTCTCCTAATGCATGATGGACAGTTACTGTGGGGAACACTTATACTCATATATAGAGATATGTGGGGGATTGTTGGGTTTTGGTCTTTTACAAAGTGAATTTTAGTCCCACATCGGCTAGACCAAAGGACTTGTATCTCTATATATTAGCTTTGCTTCTTTAGAGATGCACATGTGGTGTGGAGGTGCACATGGGTGTGCCATGTGGGATTATTTTTCTAATGGGAAAAAGACTAAATCAACAATTGAAAGCATTCATGCTTTTTGCTCTTGGAAAATTTATTTCCATGGGAGCTGAGCCCCGTAGGGGCTTAGCGACTCGGACTCAGACTCGGGCTCATGGGCTCATGAGGCGTAATGTGGCATTTTGTTGGCGCACTTTGCACTTAGCACGTCAGCATCATCGCTAGGCGCATAGTGCGCTTTAGTTGCGCTCGTTGCGCGAGCCACTTGCGCTGCCACGTTGCGCAAGCCCATTTGCGCTGTCCAGATGCGCGCCCAGGTTGCGCTCAGGTTGCGCTGGGTTGCGCGGGTTGCTCGGGTTGCGCGGGCGCGCTGGTTGCGCTGCGTGCGCCGTGTGCGCAGTGCGTGCAGTGCATGCAGTGTGCGCAGTTCAGTGCGCTGTCACGGACTTAGTGTTTTTGCTAGCACTTCGTCCCGTGCGGCGCACTGTCTTTCTCCTCAAAGACTCGTGCAAGCCTTTCCGTCCCCGACTTAGCTAGATCGCTAAGACAACTAGAATAGTGGAGCAAAGATGGGGCTAGTAAGAATCTCTTTATTGACTTGGAGAATGCTTACAATTTTTAGGTGGTGAGGAACAAATGAGAGCCTCCCCCTTTTATAAGTGCTCATAGAGCAATACAAGGAAAGTCCCGGAAGGAATATTCCAAGGATTATTACATTCTACCATAATTGGAATGGCATATTCCAAGTTTATTCTCTAGCAACATAAAAGGAAACTTCAAGGGCCTTCCAGAAGCTTCTTGGGCCTCCTAGAACGATCTTGGGCCTTCCGGAGAGATCCACAATCTTCTAGAGCCTTCCGCCATCTTCTAGAATGTTCTGGAAGCTTCCCGCATAACCTTAGTCCGCGAAAAGGTTATGCAACTGGGCCTCGGGCGGGGTGCAACATTTGGGCCGTTACATTCTCCCCCACCTAAGGCGTTGACGCCCTCGTCAACCATGCTCGCTGAGAAACGCCTGGATCTCGGCTTCGAACTGATGCAGCGTATCAGCACGTTCCCAGCTAGACTCGCCGTAAGGCAAGCCCTTCTACCGGATGAGGTACTCCACATACGGGGACACGTCTTGTCGCCGAATGGTCCTCCTGTCCAGCACGGCTTCCACCTCCTTGTCGAAGGAAGTCGTCATGGTCGCCGTCGGTCGCTTCGGAACTCCTTGCTGGGGATCCTCCAAGTCTTCATGGTACGGCTTCAAGCAACTGGCATGGAAGACTGGATGAATCTTCAGCTTGGCAGGAAGTTCAAGCTTGTAGGCCACCTTGCCTACCTTCTTGAGCACGGGGAAGGGGCCTTCATACTTCCGGATTAGTCCTTTGTGCACCTTGCGGAACACCTTGAACTGTTGCGGTTGTAGCTTCACCAGCACCATGTCCCCCTCCTTGTACTCAACCGTCCTTCGCTTCGCGTCGGCCCACTTCTTCATCTTCCTCGCGGCCTTCACCAGAAATGCCTTGGCAATGTCCGCCTTTGCCTTGAACTTTGAAGTGAACTGGTTGGCCGCGGGACTTCTACTCGAGGACCCCGCACTCAGCGTGTGCGGGACAAGCGGTTGGCGACCCATCACCAACTCGAATGGACTGCTGTGCGACGACTCGCTCCGTTGAAGATTGTAGCAGAACTGAGCAACGTCGAGGTGATGCACCCAATCCCTCTGATTGGCACTCACAAAGTGCCGCAAGTACTCCTCGAGTAGCGAGTTGACCCGCTCGGTCTGCCCGTCCGTCTGCGGGTGGAAGCTGGTCGAGAAGTGTAAGTCCGTCCCGAGGATTTTGAACACTTCCGTCCAGAACTTCCCCGTGAAGCGGGGGTCTCGGTCGCTGACAATGTTGACCGGGATGCCCCAGAACTTCACCACGTGGCTGATGAACAGTCGCGCGGCCTCCTCTGCTGTGCAGTTCGTCGAAGCAGCAATGAAGGTCGCGTACTTTGAGAACCGGTCCACCACCACGAGAATGGACCCAAGCGCCCCCACTTTCGGCAGGGCGGAGATGAAGTCCATCGAAATGCTCTCCCACGGCCGACTCGGCACGGGAAGAGGCTCCAGCAGGCCCCCGGGCTTCTAATGATCCACCTTGTCCTGTTGGCACACAAGACAAGTGCGAACATAGTCCTCCACATCCTCGCGCATGCGAGGCCAGTAGTATGCGGCCTCCAGTAGCGCCAAGGTTCGCTTCTGCCCCGGGTGTCCAGCCCACTTTGTATCATGACACTCCTTGAGCAGCTGTCTCCGCAAGCCACTCCACCTAGGCACGACCACCCTGTCGCCCTTGGTGTAGAGAAGTCCGTCTTTCAGCCAGAACCTTCTCGTCTTGCCCTCCTTGGCAAGCTTCACTATGGCCAGTGTTAGTGGGTCCTCCATGATTCCCACTCGAACACGGTCCAGAATGTCCCCCTTGAGCAAGCACACAGATGCGAGCTCGGTCTTCCTGCTAAGCGCATCGGCCACCTGATTTTCTTTGCCGGGTTTGTACTGCAACACCATGTCGAACTCGGCTAGAAAATCTTGTCATCTCGCCTGCTTCGGAGATAGCTTCTTTTGGGACTGGAAGTAGCTCGTGGCAACATTGTCCCTCATGACCACGAACTTGGTGCCGAAGAGGTAGTGACGCCATGTTCTTAAGCTATGCACGACCGCGGTCATCTCCTTCTCCTGCACCGTGTAGCGCCGCTCAGTGTCATTCAGCTTGCGGCTCTCGAACGCGATGAGGTGTCCTTCCTGCACCAACACCCCACCGATGGCGAAGTCGGACGCGTCCGTGTGCACTTCGAACGCCTTGGAGTAGTCCGGTAGAGACAAGACCGGCTCCTCCGTCACAGCCCGCTTCAGTGCCTCGAATGCCTCCTCGCATCGGGACGACCAGCTCCATGCCCGATCCTTCCGCAGCAGATCGGTCAGAGGCGCTGCGATGGCGGAATATCCTCGGATGAACCGCCGGTAGTAGTTCGCCAAGCCAAGGAACGATCGCAGCTCCGTCGGCTTGGTGGGAGCCTCCCACTCCCGTATGGATTGGACCTTTGCGCCGTCCATCCATATTTTGCCACGCCCGATCCAGTGCCCCAAGAACGACACCTCTTCTTGTGCGAATGAGCATTTCTCCCGTTTGACGAAGAGTTCGTTCTCCCTCAGCACCTAGAAGACAGTCTTCAAATGCTCGATGTGCTCCTCCATCGTGTTTAAGTACACGACGATGTCGTCGAGGTAGACCACGACGAACCGATCCAGGTAGGGATGAAAGAGCTTGTTCATCAAAGTACAAAAAGTCGCAGGAGCATTTGTTAGACCAAAAGGCATAACCATAAACTCATATGCGCCATACCTCGTCACGCATGCCGTCTTAGCCTCGTCGCCCTCCGCAATCCGGACTTGATAATACCCCGAGCGCAGATCAAGTTTGGAGAAGTATCTCGCGCCTCCCAATTGGTCGAACAAGTCCGCTACCAACGGGATGGGATATTTGTTCTTGACGGTTACCTTGTTTAGTGCACGATAGTCGATGCACAAACGAAGGCTTCCGTCCTTCTTCTTCTGGAACAGCACCGGTGCACCATACGGGGCCTTTGACGGTCTGATTCCCGCGTCCAGCAGCTCCTTGAGTTGCTTCTTCAACTCGTCCAGCTCGGGCGGGGCCATGCGATATGGAGCCATGGCGGGCGGCTTCGTGCCCGGCTCCAACTCGATGGCATGGTCTACCTCCCTCCGCGGAGGTAGCCTCTTCGGCAACTCCTTCGGCATGACGTCCCCGAACTCCACAAGGACGTCATCGATCTCAGGCGGAAGATCCCCCTGCACGGGCGCCTCCTCCGTCTTGAGCACAGCAAGGTAAGTCGTCTCTCCGTGTCGCATCCCCTTCTTGAGTTGTAATGCGGAGAGAGCCTTCCCTTTCGTAAGCTCGCCTCGTGCAGTTGTCACCATGCACGGAGAGCTCTCCTCCATGATCCCGACGACTCCCAAATGCGGCATTGGAACTGCCTTTGCCGAAGTGAGGAAGTCCATCCCAAGGATCATGTCGAAGTCGTCCAGTGGTGCTGCCGTGAGACTGGTGACACCCGTCCAGTCTCCCACTTGGATCTTCACCCCTTTGGCCACCCCCTGCACGGGGCGCGCCTCAGAGTTGACTGCCTTTATCGTGCTCGAGTCTTTTTCCAGCGCCAAACCCAAGCGTCGGACCTCCGCGTCCGAGATAAAGTTATGGGTTGCCCCCGTGTCGACCATCGCCCTGGTGTTGTGGCCGTTGATCTTCACGTCCACGTACATCAGCTCTCGATTCGGGGTCTTGGACACTACCGCCTTGCTCTTCAAAGCATTCAACAGGCGCAGGGCACCCATGTGAGCCCCCTTCTTAGGCTCCATGTCCTCGGCCTCCTCGTCTTGGACCGCGTTCACCCTCTTGCCCTTGTTCGGACAGTCTAGTGCGAGGTGATTTCCACCGCACACATAGCACTCGATCTTCCGCTCCGTCGAAGGCTTTGCTTGCGGCTTGTCCTTCGGCGGTGGGCCTCCCTTTCCGTTGTTCTTCTTCGCTCCCCCACTATTGAACTTGGTGGTGGTCTTTTCCTTGGGCTTTGGGGCATCGTTCCGTCGATACACCATTAGCTTCTCGGCTGCCGCAACAGCCGTGTTCAGATCTGACACATCTTGCCTCTGCAATTCTTGTGCTGCCCATGGTTGTAGACCCTCCAGGAACGCGAACAGGCGATCTTCTTCGCCCATACTGGAAATGGTGAGCATCAGGCGGGTGAACTCCGCCACATACTCCTTGATCGTCCCGGTGTGCTTGAGTTGACGCAAACTCCGTCTTGCGACATACTCCATATTCTTTGGGTAGAATTGAGACTTGATCTCCTTCTTGAGATCCTCCCAAGTCTCGATCTTGCAGAGCCCCTTTTCTATATCGATGCACCTGCGTCGCCACCACAGCGTAGCATCATCAGAAAAATATAGGGACGTTGTGTTTACCTTGTCGGTCTCATCCTCGATGCGGACCGCCTTCAGGTAACGCTCGACATTCCAGATGAAGTTGTCCACCTCCTTCGCGTCCCGTACGCCATTGAAGGATTTTGGTTCTGGATACTTCACCCTCTGCGTCGACTCCCTCCTCGGAGTCGGACCACCAGCAATGGCCCTCTCGAGGACCTCCGCCTTGGTTTGTAGCTCTTTGCGTAGTTCAGCAATCTCCGCATTCGTGGCCTTTCGTTCCTCCTCGAACTCAGCCTGCATCTCGCGGAGATGCTCTCGGAACTCCGACATAGCCGTGGCGACATCCACCTCCAAACCTTGGGCGAATTCCTCCTGAGCCGCTTGGTTCTGCTCCACTTGATACTCGACGCCCGTCACGCCTTTCTCCAGCATCTCAACCCGGTCAGCCAACTCTCCAAGGGCCCGTTCCAGCAACGGTTCCTTGCCCTTGCCCTTCTTCGAGGTCTTCGCCTTCTCCTTAGGTGATGAGGGTTGTGCCGGCTCGTCGTTGATGATGGCTTCGGTCGAAGACATGACGGCGATCGAAGCTTTGCTCTGATACCACTTGTCACGGACTTAGTGTTTTTGCTAGCACTTCGTCCCGTGCGGCGCACTGTCTTTCTCCTCAAAGACTCGTGCAAGCCTTCCCGTCCCCGACTTAGCTAGATCGCTAAGAAAACTAGAATAGTGGAGCAAATATGGGGCTAGTAAGAATCTCTTTATTGACTTGGAGAATGCTTACAATTTTTAGGTGGTGAGGAACAAATGAGAGCCTCCCCCTTTTATAAGTGCTCATAGAGCAATACAAAGAAAGTCCCGGAAGGAATATTCCAAGGATTATTACATTCTACCATAATTGGAATGGCATATTCCAAGTTTATTCTCTAGCAGCATAAAAGGAAACTTCAAGGGCCTTCCAGAAGCTTCTTGTGCCTCCTAGAACGATCTTGGGCCTTCCGGAGAGATCCACAATCTTCTAGAGCCTTCCGCCATCTTCTAGAATGTTCTGGAAGCTTCCCGCATAACCTTAGTCCGCGAAAAGGTTATGCAACTGGGCCTCGGGCGGGGTACAACATTTGGGCCGTTACAGCGCGCTCTGTTGCGCATAGTGCAAGGAGCGCGGGGTGTGCGCAGTTGGCGCAACTTGCAGCAAAACGTGCATTTGCACGTTCTGGACGGTTGCTACATGTTCGGGATGGTTTCTACCATGACCCTAACTTTGTGGCAACCGAGCAGTTGCTGCAGGACCTATATAAGGCATCCTCTCTCTCACAAGGCTGGGAACATACAAGAAGGAGAAGCTACCACAGAAAGTTTACGAAGTATTTTTTAGCACAAGTAAACAGAGAATTCAGAAGTGTTCTTTAACACAGTTCTGAACGGAATTTGCTTGCGAATTCTAGCAGCTTTCGAGAGAGAGATGAGAGGCGCCGCACCAGCGTTGCTTTTGCACGGGAGTTCGTGTCCATCCGAGGAGTCAGAAGAGCAGGAGTGTTCCAAGTTCTCCGACGAACTTGCTGGTTCCTGGAAGCTGTTCGTGTAGGGCGAATAAAGCTTTGAGCAACGGTGATTATTCACCCCAGCAGGAGTTCTTCCATCTTTCGCCAATCACCTTCTTCGTTGCTGCCAGTAATTCTGATTGTATCTTCTTTTTAGAAGTACTACGATCTGATTGCTGTTGATTACGAAATCTTTTTAGATTCTCGTAATTCAGAATCACCTTCCTTGAAGTGTTGATTTGAAACATTGTTTTTACAATTGTTTCATTTTCTCAGTTTTTCATCGAAAAATTGTGTCCCGGCACTAACATTGTAGTCATTATAATTTCAAAATGTAAACACATTCAAAGTCTTACCTTTATAATTTGAGATATTAATTCAAGCACCTAGATGGGGTTGCATTGAGAAAACTAGAATCAGTTACAAAGTCAGGTATCACCTCCTGTATTGTTTTGCTGATAAAGAAATTAGATAATTCCTCCTAAATCCCCCTTGTGTCATACACAATAAATAAAGAGTCTACGTGCATCTCCAAACAATCTGCATATAATCCCAGAGTACAAACCCATTAGTACAATCATGATTACTTCGACCAATTCAAAACACATGCTCAAATGAAAATGAAATAAATAGACAAAAACAGAGGATGGAAACATACATTGCAAGCTCTAAAACACAGACAAATTCTTCGAGATTGATGTTGAAAACAGCTTCTTAAATTAAAAAAAAAAAAACTAGTTAACCCAAAAAACATCTCGTCGAAGCAAATTTGTGTACACCATTTGGGTTTGTAACTTTGTATGCATTCCACAATATGGATCAGTAAAAGCTCTACAACAGATTGATTCCCTCGCAAAGAAATCTTGGAAAAAAAGAGTTGGTTGTGTAAACATAAATCTTAATTCGAACATGTAAATTTAAAAAATATGTAAATCAATATAGGATCTTGATAATATAATTAGTACTATTAATCAAGAAAATGAGAAATAAATAAATAAATAAACAAATACAAGAATCCATAGTTTTGATGTGAAATTCGCCTTCTCTCTTGGTCTATTTTTTACGAGTTGTCTCTTAAAATGACCATAATGATGGAATTTGGGTTCATATATATAGGTAGAGAGAGTCAGAGAGGGAACGAATCTTCCTATTCATGCAAACTTTCATCAAAGGTGCAACCGTTCACCAAAAGTTGCAACCGTCCATCAAAGTTGCACTTGCAAATGATAGGAATCTTCTAAATTAACCAAACTTTTACTATTGAGCAGTTACCTAATTTAACCAGGATATGGAATATGGACCACATATTAAAAAAATGTTTATGAAATTAGAGATAAATTTATTGGTCCTATAACAATCATATTTATGGTTTCATATAGGAGTCATAAGGCGCGCATAAATGCTGAAATAACATACTTAAAAGGTTTGTCTTAATTACCATAGTTAATTGAATAATGATGAGAGTCATTGCGGTTCCATATTAATTAATAACATGGTCCCTTCCATGTACCACATACCAATAATCTACTTAACCAAATCTATACAATGAAGTAATCATAATGTTCCCTTAATGTCTTAATGAAAAAAACTATTTATGTTATCATTTGTCCATTACATAACATGTACATAAACAATGAAAACAAAAAAATTCAAAAAAATTCAATAATGAATTCTCAAAAATGTCAAAATACAAACACATAACAATCCACAAATAAGTAAAAGCAATTGTTTACTCTCAAGACCCATCTTTTCAGCATGTTGCTTAAATATCTTGGATGGTAACCCTTTAGTTAGCGGATTTGCTATATTAGCATTTGTTTTAATATGTTCAACTGACACTTGCTTATTCCGAAATTTTTCCTTCACTGACAGGTATTTCATCTCCATGTGATTTATTCCTTTAAAATACCTATCATTCTTTGAAAATAATACTATTGTGGCATTATCACAATAAATTTTCAGTGGTCTAGCAATAGATTCCATAACTCCAAGCCCTGAAATAAAATTTCACAACCTTACTCCCACTGAGCTTCAGGTATATACACTGATCAACACTGTTTTCAATGAACCCAAATGCTAATAATGAAACAAGCATGGTATCTGTGAATATCCTATACTTGCTTAATTACAGAAATAACAAACTACCTTAATATTTTATTTTACTAATAATATATGGTCTACCAGTGAGTAAAACATAATTTAAGTAAATAAACCAACGATGATATTACTTAGTTTAACATTCAATGCATAATTTGGGTCCACTGTGGTGAACACCAACCAATAATATGAATGTCATACAATGATAATAATATAATTGAAACCACTGTGATGATTAACAATTCAATATAATATAAATATTGTTGTTCAAACCATGTACAAAATATATCTACAATTATTCTATACGAATATATCACTAATATTTTTACAATCGACATTAATAACTATTTTAATCTATTAAGATTTATAAAAGATTGTGCCGATTATGATTAATGTTGTCCATAAATATTTAATGTATTGGAACATGCTGATTAATGATTACATATTAATGATTACAGAGAAGACAAATCATATTAGAAGAAAACAAAAATTTGTACATCATGAATCCTTTGCGTCTTCTATCTCTAGACTCTGTTTAATGTTTATAGTCCGACAAAGATATATAAATAACCAAATGGCTACATACGATCGTCAAAACAAGCATGCAGCAACAAGCCGTAATGGATATTTATCAAGACCAAAGAAACGTCAGTAAACACCATTATGTAATTTATGAATGAATGACAAATATATAACACCTTATATTTTTGCAATTTCATGTCTTGTTAGGCACTATTTAAAAAAAACGGAATCTATTATCTAACATTTAGAGTTTGAAGTGTAATCAACTTTTGATGTTGATAAACTATTCAGAGTATATGAACTATTCATAATCAACTTTTACTGTTGTATATAAAAAAATCACCAGCATGTTATTTTATTGATATAATATTTGTGGCTGGAAGTTGTTCTTCTGTTCAATCTTATTTCATTGAGAGAGAATTTTAAAAGAGGCCGAAACTTCAACAAATATATTCAGATTGAATTGTAGGAACTAAATCTTGATTCCTTCTAAATTATTCTTTACAGCAGCTCATTCCCGGAAATTGTCTACTAAGAGAATAGTCATCAACAAGGTTATAAACGGCGGTAGGCGGGTGCACGGCGGAGAGAGTCCGCCTACCGCCTAGGCCGCCTAGGCGGTGCCTAGGCGTCGCCTAGGCGGTTGATACATTTTGAACATTTTTTACTATTTTACCACTGTTTTTTGCATAATATGCATATTTTAAGGGTGTTCCATGCATAACTAAGTTGTAGAACGAAGATTTATAAAGTTTTAGTGTTGTTAGGCCCATAATGTTAAAAAAACCATTTTGGCCAAAATATTTTGTAAAGTATTTCTCCGCCTAGGCGCTCGCCTACGCTGCCTCACCTCCGCCTATGCCGCCAACCTCCATTGGCCGCCTACTCCACCGCCTACAGCAAAGCGGTGCGGAGAGGGACCGCCTACTGCCTAGGCGCCGCCTAGGCGGCCTAGGCGGGCGCCATTTAGAACACTGGTCATCAAGAACAATACCTAAATCTTGTAAGCTAAATTAGTTTTAAAACACCATTCAACTCTGTCGTATCATAGTTTATTAACCCACCAATATATATGGACAATGACGTGTCATGCCATATAAAATATTTTTTTTCATCAAGTGATGTTAACTAATACAAAAAATTATAGTGTTTATGTCAGCTCAACAGTCTAGTGACCTTGTAGATGTTTATAACATTTACTGCATAGATAATACATGATAACAAGATATCATTGGATAAATACTAGCAAAGTACTATAATTGAAACAAGAGGTATAAGACGATTCAAACAGAAATCATCTTACTTAGCGGGCAGAAGATTTCGAGATCTAGGACGGGAGCAAACAGCGTGTATTGTTCTAAGCATCATGTTATTTCCTTCGATTTTCCACAGTCAATAACAAAAACAACATCATCGATTGTAATACTTGCTTCTGCCATGTTTGTCGCAAGAATTATCTTACGTACATTAGGATGAGATTCCTCAATTATAAGTTTCTGCAAACAATAAGCATAAGATACTAAAAGATCAGATATATATAATTCTAGTAAAACGTAATAACCAGTAAACCAACAGATTTATTTAGATGTTTCCAAGCACCAGAAGGAAGATCTTAAGCAAGGTACATAAATCAAACTAGTTAAAGCTAATGCTTTAAATTATCATAATATCTTTTAATCGATTCAAGGACCCTGCATAAACTGCCTAACTTTATAACCACTGTTAAGTTAGACTAAACTCACCCTTCTTGCAGTTGTCACCAAAATTTGACTTATAAGACCATTTACTAAAGATTTCCAACCTAAATAATTTTCTGGGAAATACGAGAATATCCATTGATGATGTTAAATTAATCAATTTATAAAGATAAAACTAGTGAAATTATAGGAAACTTACCTATCATTTTTCCCCTCATAACATTAATTTTTTAGTGACTCCTCCCTATCATCCATTTTATTCAAGACCATTACTTCTAAAAGAGTGAAGGGTTACCTACTCAAAAGTAGCCATGCATTGAACTGTGACATGTGTTAGTCCCTTGGCGAACAATCGATGGAAAAACACGATTTCAGAAACTATTGTAAAGACAATGTTTCCAGCAACAACACCCTAAAGAAGGTGATGTTGTATTACGAGAATCTAAAAAGATTATTTCGTAATATTTCTCGAAGGCAACAGAACCGTATAACTTCTAAAGAGAAGCGACGATATTCTCGAAGGCAACAGAGGAAGAAGAAAGCCTGCTGGGGTGAAAGATCACCGGCGCTCAAAAGCTATATCCGCCTTACGGACAAGCCTCCAGGAACCAGCAAGTTCGAAGAGAACTTTAGAACGCTGGCCAAAAATGTCGACGACTCCTCGGAATAGCAGCAGCACTTCTCTCTCTCTCTGGAAATTCTCTGATTATTTTCTGTAACCCTGGAGAGAGGAGATGCTGCTGATATTATAGGCACGAGGTGGGCTTTTCAAATTCTGAACGCACGCCCTGGATTAATGCCAGATCCGGATTTTCTGGATCTGAGCCATTTTCGGATCTGAGCCCACAAGACCCGCGGACGTTACATAATTTGAACGGCCCACTCGACCCGCTCGACTCGCTCGACCCGTACGTCCCGTACGCTCCGTACGCCTCGCACGCCACGCAGGGCCGCGCAGAGGCTCGCGCACGAGCGCAACTAAAGCGCACAATGCGCCTTGCGACGAGCTGTCGTGCTAAGTGCAAAGTGCCATCAAAAAGTCACAATAAGCCTCAAAAGCCCATTAGCCCAAGCCCAAGCCCGAGTCCGAGCCCGAGTCCGAGCCCGAGTCCGAGTCCGAGTCGCTAAGCCCCTTCGGGGCTTAGCTCCAATAGATTTAAATCTATTTTCATTTGGCCAAAAGTTGGTTTCTTATTCTCACCTCTATGTAAAATCCTCCCACATGGCACCCTCCATTGGGCCTCAACCCATGTGCATCTCTCTATTCCTTCATAAGTAATATATAGAGATACATATTGGTGTGATTTTCCGATGTGGGACTATCTTTTAACAATAGAGTGTTGTGAACACACAACTCATAGAATAAAACACCAACAATCCCCCACATATCTCTATATATATGAGTTAAGCGTTCCACATAATAACTGTCCATTATGCATTAGGATAGATGTCGCTGACGACTTGAATCTTCCTGCATGGGTTGAACAACAGTATGATACAAGAATGGACTACGCCTTGAATTCTGTACCACAGCTGTAATTTTTCCCACTCACATAATGTAGTTATCTGTGCTTCTGGCTGCACATTAAAGGCCTTGTGCCAGCCTGGATTTCAATGTATGTATTTTGGGCGTCTACAAATTTACCCTCAAGAGACGGCCTATTTCTCTTTCCATACATTATAGGTGAGTTCTTTATAAAGAGTCATGGCATGAAGCATTGCGCTCCTTTGCGGTGCTACGCCGCTATGACATGGCTCAACGCCGAGGCTTTACCCCACCTGGGTACCTCATCGTAGTGTCATACTACTGTAGCATGAGGTCACAATCCTCTTTGTAGTGCCAAACTACTCAGCATGAAGCCTTGCGCTTCCGTGCGGTGTTACGCCGCTATGACATGGCTTGCAAAGCCGAGGATTTACCCTTCCTGGTACCTCTTCGTGGTGTCATGCCACTGTAACATGAGGATACTGTCCTCTTTGTAGTGCTGTCTACACCTCTTTATGATTATGCAACATTAGGCTACCTGCCTATATGCGGTGCTACGTCGCCTGTGACTTGGCTAACAAAGCCGAGGCATTACCCCTACCTTGGAACCTCATGGTGGAGTCACCCCACTGTAGCATGGAGTTGTAACACTTCTTTATGGTTGTTGTGCCACCATGCTTCCTGTAAAGCATAACAGACCTTCACTCAGTCTGAGAACTCATTAAGGCATTATGCCATCCTTCCCACAGGATCAATTTTCCGTAGAAAATTCATAGTAGACAACAGTAGTTCTGGGTCCGAAACCCTTACATGTTCCGCAGAACAAGTACCCACTATTAACTAATATTTTTCCAGTCAATAGTCCTCCCTTGAATCAAAAAATTAGATATCTGGTAGATTTCTCTTTGAACCAATAACATAAAATTTATTGATAGGATTATAATGACACAATATTAGAATGCCTTCAAACCCATCTTCCTTGCTGTGTCCTCGACCAGCTGTCGTTTGAGGCCTTTCGTTAACGGATCCGCCAGGTTCTTCTGACTCCGAACATCGATCACTGCAATGACGCCTCGTTTGATGAGATCGTTCACTGCTCTGTGCTTTAACCGCACAGTCCTCTTCTTTCCGTTAAAGAGTTCATTTGATGCTACTGCTGCTGCCGCCTGGTTGTCACAGTATATCAGGATTGCCGGTATCTGAGCTCCAACCACTGGAAGATCATACATGAGCTCCCGAAGCCACTCTGCTTCATCTGCAGCAGCATCCAATACAAAGAATTCAGATTCTATGGAGGAGCGAGATAACATTGTCTGCTTCTTCGATTTCCACGATATAGCAGCTCCGCCCAAGGCGAATATGAATCCACCTGTCGAATACTCGCTCTCCATCTCTGAACACCAGCTAGCATCACTGAAGCCTTCCACTACTGACGGATCTCCGCTGTAGTATAGTGCAAATGTCTGAGTCCTTTTTAGATATCTCATAACACGCTTCACAGCGTTCCAGTGCTCAACGCCTGGGTTGCTAGTGAACCGACTCAGCATTCCCACCGCAAAAGCTATGTCAGGCCTTGTGGCAGTAGTAGCGTACATCAAGCTTCCGATGACGCTAGCGTACTCCAACTGCCTGACGCTTTCCTTCGAATTTGGCTCTAACTTCTGATCACTCCGGTACGGTGTATCAATTATAGGAAGATCTTGATACCCGTAGCGAGTGAGCATCTTCTCAATATAATGAGATTGTGACAGCGCTATTCCAGTACCTTTCCGGATGATCTTGAGCCCCAAGATTACGTCGGCATCCCCCAAGTCCTTCATACTGAACTTGGTCGAGAGGAATTTCTTTGCCTCTGTGACGCAGTCTAAATCCGTACCTAGGATTAGCATGTCGTCCACGTAAAGACAAACGATTACTCCTCTTCCGTCAGCAAACTTCGTATAGACACACTTGTCTGTTTCACTGACCCTGTAGCCATTTGACCTTATCACGGTCCCACTCAACGGGCGATTTTGTGCACGGCCCGCCGGAATCCAACTATGGACATACGGTTGGGTTCGTATCAGAAAACCGGATCCGTAGACATTTAGTTTGACGACTTTAGAGACCGTTGACTCTGGCACGCTTTTCGGTGCAAAGCGGATCCAACGGCGGACATCGTTTTTGCCCGAAATTACCGTTTTGCCCCTGTGTCCAGAATTGGACTTAAGGACAGGCAATCCTAGCTAATTTGACTATTCTGAGATCATTGGTATTGTTTATTTCAGCTTCCGGGGACGGTTGTATGGGCTTTGACCATTGTGGCATAATTAGTGGTACAGATTGTCGGTTTCACCAGCAGAGGACCACAGGCGAGTACAGTTTATTATTTGCATTTCGATATTGATCTTTACTATATTTCATTGATTAGTCATTAGTTATGTGATTATTTTCTATTATAAATTGTTGAGTCGGGAATGAGAAGTACCAAGGATGTGTGATCTGACCTTAGACCGTGTAGACCGTGTAGACCGTGTTGCATTTATTTCTTGTAGACCGTGTAGACAGTGTTTTATTTATTTCTTGTAGACAGTGTAGACAGTGTTTTATTTATTGCATTTAAACTGTGTAGTTAATGATTATTATTCTGTAGATAGTGTTTCTTTACTGCAATATTAACTGTAGACCGTGTAACTGTAGACCGTGTAACTGTAGACCGTGTAACTTTAGACCGTGTAACTGTAGACCGTGTAACTGTAGACCGTGTAACTTTAGACCGTGTAACTGTAGACCGTGTAACTTTAGACCGTGTAGACCGTGTCGCATAATTGTCCCGAGACCGATCACATATCAAAGGTACTTCTAACAGTCGGGGAGAGTATTTTGTGTCTATTTAGTTACTATTGGTTTTTATATTTCATGTTTATTTTCAAACCCATGATTGATGTCTAACCTTTGTTTTATAGTCATTTTCTTTATTTGAAATTGCATTCAGTGGATTGTGCTCGTTCCATTCCTGACTGGAAACCAACATTTTCAGGTTAGCCGTGGATTCACTTAGCTTGGGGAGTGACGGGATCACTTGCAGACAAAGCCTAGAAACTAGCTAGATAGCGGAGTTGTAGTCATTCCAATAGTTGTACAAGTTTATATTTTTCCGCAAATGTAAATCTTGTGATTATTGTAAGTTAAATTAATTTTTGTGATTGAGCAGTATTTGTGATTTTGATCTTCATGGCCGTGACAGCGTTCTACCGCCGACACTGCGGCGTAGGCTGGCTTGGACACGTCTCGTATCCGTTAAAAAAAAAAAAATGGGTGCGGGTCGTGACAGTCCACGTAAAGACAAACGATTACTCCTCTTCCGTCAGCAAACTTCGTATAGACACACTTGTCTGTTTCACTGACCCTGTAGCCATTTGACCTTATCACTTTGTCAAACTTCTCATGCCACATTTTGGGAGCTTGTTTCAAACCATACAGAGACTTCATCAACTTGCAGACTTTGTCTTCCAGACCTCTGACGACAAAACCTTCTGGTTGTTGCATGTAGATCTCTTCGGTCAGCTCGCCATTAAGGAATGTCGTTTTCACATCCATCTGATGTATCACCAGCTTGTGTATTGCTGCTAGAGCAATTAACAATCTGATGGTTGTCATCCGAGCTACTGGAGCATAAGTGTCAAAGTAGTCGATCCCCTGCTTCTGAGCAAACCCCTTGGCCACTAGCCTGGCCTTGAACTTGTCAATGGTTCCATCTGCTTTCATCTTCTTCTTGAAGATCCATTTGCATCCGATGGGTCTTGCTCCTTCTGGCAGGTCAACTAACACCCATGTGTTGTTGGAGGTGATTGAGTCAATCTCGTTGTCTATCGCCTCCTTCCAGAATACAGCATCTCTGGTCTTCATCGCTTCATCATAGGTAAGCGGATCTGCTTCCACATGATAGGTGACGAAGTCATCTCCGAAGTCTTTCGGCCTCCTTACTCGCTTAGTTGACGGCTCAGCGAGTTCTGGTTCAACTGGTGTCTCTTCGACAATAGCTTCTTCTTGGACTACTGGTTCGATAAGAACTTCTGTCTGCTTTGCACTCTCATCATTCTCCGGAAGATCCGCGAGAACAATATTTTTGTGCCTTGCAAACTTGTCTTCAAAATATTCAGCATCGCGAGATTCAATGATATGATTTGATTCTATATCAAGGAATCTCCGAGCGTCACTCTTCTCGGCATAACCCAAGAAGATAGCCTTAGTAGTCCTAGTCCCCAGCTTCTGAATCTTCAGATCTGGGAGCTTCACATAAGCCAGACACCCCCACACTCGAATGACATTCAAGTTAGGTCTGACTTTGAACCAGAGTTCATGAGGGGTTATATCCGAAGTTGCATACGGTACTCTATTGAGAATGAAAGTAGCCGTTAATGCAGCTTCTCCCTAGAAGCTCTTTGGAAGACCCGCAGTCAACAGCATAGAGTTCATCATCTCTGTCAACGTTCTGTTCTTCCTTTCTGCTACTCCGTTGGATTGAGGAGAGTACGGAGCCGTTGTCTCATTTATGATTCCATGTTCTTTACAGAATGATGAGAAATCATGAGACCGATACTCCCCGCCTCGATCACTCCTTAGCCTTTTGAGTTGTTGTCCAGTTTGCCGTTCAGCCTCGGCCCTGAACTCCTTGAACTTCTCGAATGCTTCGTCTTTAGACTTGAGCAAGTAGACAAAAGCATACTTTGAGAAGTCGTCGATGAAAGTAATAAAATACTTCATCCCGGCTTTTGTAGAGAATTGCTTGAAATCACAGATATCTGAGTGAACCAACTCCAGAAGATCTGTGCTTCGATGGACCCTGTGAAAGGGTTTCCTTGTGATCTTCGTCTGAGCACACACTTCACATTTCTCTACCTTACCCCCACACTTGGAGATAAGTCCTAGGCTAGACATTTTGTTAATTCTTTTACAATGAACATGTCCTAGCCTATTATGCCACAACTCAAAAGAATAGTTCAAAGTAGAAATAGCATTAATATCATTTTTCTGGGTTACAACAAGCTGAATTTTGTACATTCCTTCAGTCTGGAAAACTTTTCCGAAGAATGTACCCTTCTTGGACATCACCATCTGGCCAGCATTGATGTCCATCCTCAAGCCTGCGTTACAAAGCAGGCTCCCAGAGATCAGGTTCTTAGCAATTGCAGGAACATGCTTCACTCCTTGAAGCGTCAGAGTGTTCCCCGATGTGAGTTTCAGCTCCACCGTTCCGATCCCCAGTACTTCAGCTTGTGCCTGGTTTGCCATTAAGACTTTCTCGGAAGTTGGCTCATATGACTCGAACCATTCCTTGTCTGAGCAAACATGACATGTCGCACCAGTGTCTATCCACCAGTCCGAGTCAACTCCCGCATTTGCAACCTGTGCTATCATTGCAACCAGATTAGTAACCAAAGAAACCTTACTAGGCTCACCTTTTTCTGGTTCCTTGCAGTCACTTT
Organism: Iris pallida; assembly: GCA_029216955.1. Classification (NCBI taxonomy): domain Eukaryota; kingdom Viridiplantae; phylum Streptophyta; class Magnoliopsida; order Asparagales; family Iridaceae; genus Iris; species Iris pallida. The sequence continues at coordinate 17,414,693 of JANAVB010042420.1, forward strand.
TGTAGTGGCCCTTCTTGCCACATTTGAAACAAGTCACATTGGACTTGGATTTCTGATTCTTGAATGAAGGACTCTTCACTTTCAGATTAGTGAAGTCCTTCTTCTTCTTATGAGGAGAAGCAGCCTGCTTCCCCTTGTACTCTCTGGTTTGGACCAGATTTGCTTTCGCCAGTTGTTTGGACAGAGAATCCATCTTCTGTTGAGAGCGCATCTCGTCCTCAACATGGATCTCTTGCAGGAGATCTTCCATACATATGTCCAGCTTCTTGCGGTGCATCCTTGCATAGAAGTTGCTCCACCCCGCAGGAAGTTTAGAGACGATTCCTCCAAAGACAAACTTGTCGACAAGAGGCATCTTCTCGTCATCTAATTTTTGGCGCAGCTTCAGAAACTCCTTTACTTGGGGCAGCATAGCCTTCTCATCTTCGAAGGTCCACTTATGGTATCTTTCAACCAAGAAGATCTTGGACCGATTCTCGTCATCTTCGTACAATTTCCCCAAGGAGTCCCAAATTTCTTTGGCAAAATTCTTCTTGGAATAAGACTCTGCCAGAGAGTCTTCCATGCTATTGAGAATCAACAGTTTACAGATACTATTTTCTCTAATCCATTTTGCCTGCTTGGACTTAGCAGCGGCAATAACTTCTGCGGTTCCGGTTGTTGGAACGACCGGTTCTTCCTCATTCAGCACGTGATCAACTTTCACGAGTTGAATGTTTAATGTTACTTTCCGTTTCCAGATTTGGAAATGTTCGTCGTCAAATTTCTCCAACTTGTTAAAGTCGGTATTGACGAGCGATGCACGTGAGTTATCCATCTTTTCGATATAGCTTTGAGATTGTTAGTCCCTTGGCGAACAATCGATGGAAAAACACGATTTCAGAAACTATTGTAAAGATAATGTTTCCAGCAACAACACCCTAAAGAAGGTGATGTTGTATTACGAGAATCTAAAAAGATTATTTCGTAATATTTCTCGAAGGCAACAGAACCGTATAACTTCTAAAGAGAAGCGACGATATTCTCGAAGGCAACAGAGGAAGAAGAAAGCCTGCTGGGGTGAAAGATCACCGGCGCTCAAAAGCTATATCCGCCTTACGGACAAGCCTCCAGGAACCAGCAAGTTCGAAGAGAACTTTAGAACGCTGGCCAAAAATGTCGACGACTCCTCGGAATAGCAGCAGCACTTCTCTCTCTCTGGAAATTCTCTGATTATTTTCTGTAACCCTGGAGAGAGGAGATGCTGCTGATATTATAGGCACGAGGTGGGCTTTTCAAATTCTGAACGCACGCCCTGGATTAATGCCAGATCCGGATTTTCTGGATCTGAGCCATTTCCGGATCTGAGCCCACAAGACCCGCGGAGCTAAGTGCAAAGTGCCATCAAAAAGCCACAATAAGCCTCAAAAGCCCATTAGCCCAAGCCCATTAGCCCGAGTCCGAGTCCGAGCCCGAGCCCGAGCCCGAGTCCGAGTCCGAGTCGCTAAGCCCCTTCGGGGCTTAGCTCCAATAGATTTAAATCTATTTTCATTTGGCCAAAAGTTGGTTTCTTATTCTTACCTCTATGTAAAATCCTCCCACATGGCACCCTCCATTGGGCCTCAACCCATGTGCATCTCTCTATTCCTTCATAAGTAATATATAGAGATACATATTGGTGTGATTTTCCGATGTGGGACTATCTTTTAACAATAGAGTGTTGTGAACACACAACTCATAGAATAAAACACCAACAACATGTAAGCATAAGCACTCAATTTGGATCTCCCAACATAGGGTGCGCCTTCAGTTGATCTCTCAGGTAACTAATCTCATCACAGACTGTCATAGAAACTAATACAGTACCTTCTCTTTCCTTTCAACAAATTACTTGCGTGATTTTCTGTAGAACAAATTTTAAAGAAAGCCTGAATGCAAGTCCGCTTTGGTCTACGCATCTCCTTAGTAGAACCTTCAATTAGAAACCCTAACAGACACATCCAGCGATCTCCACGTGTCAAGACTCGTATCTTATCCTACATACACTGAAGCCCACCTTTAACCTCCTGTGTCTGAACACATTTTTCGAACATGTTGTTCTCGACTGTACAACGTTGAGATACATAAAACACTACTGATTCTATTGCACACTGGAAAAATCTTGTGCCATGGCCGTGCCGCGGCGTGCCTGACACATAATAGAAAATACATGTATGCTCCCAGAGTACACTGCCGTGTCCATAATTGCTGTATATTGACATATTCTTTCCTGAAAGCTAACAATATTGCATAGTAGCGCAATCGTTTGTTTTCCCCAGATAATGACCTGAGCAATGCACTAGTGCCCCAAACAAAACCCAGAAAGGCCATAGAAAAATAATCTACAGATAATCCCCAAATTGAGCACCCAGTTTTCCATCAAATTATAAGAAAACAAGCACTCGAACAGCAAAAAAAGGAGTCGAAATCTGACCTTGAGATTAGAGAACCGCTTGATTTGCTGTTGTTGCTGCTGGTGATGCTGTATGGAGTCGGCATTGGGCTTCGAGTATGGTAGGTCCTCGACCTAAATTAATTGCAGTATTGGAACCAGGTGGAGATTTCATTGCATTTGACATTAGAATTCAGCAATTGGGGAAGAACTTCTTATTGAAATTGGAAGAAAAGAGCTACAGCGGAGAAATAAAATGCATGTAAGGAAATTCTATTTAGCTATGTAAAAGTAATACAAGCTCACACATAACTGCTCATTCTTTGTGCCCTTCTTTTATAGGTGATAGCTTGGCTAGCTTGATTCCTACGCTTTCTCCATCCAGTTGTGTAACAAACTGTCAGAGGTGACGTGGCTGATTCATGATGGCGTGGCTGATTGGGGGGGGTGTGGCTCAACTTTATGGTAACTAACTGATGCACCCAGATGCACCTAGGCATGGTGGTTGATCCTGGGAATGCATCAACTCCCTTCAACTTAAATTGACCTTGTCTCAAGGTCAAAATGACGAAAAGATACCTGGATCCTGTAATGCTCCGCTCCGTACGGCGCATTACGCTGAAGCGTTGACTCAACGAGTCGCGTTGACACAAAGAAAATGTATCGATGCAAAACGATACGAGAGTTATGTTATCCCGAGCAACGCATCAAACTAAGTCGATGCGAAGAGTTGCCTTGTCCCGAAAGAATGCATCGAGTTGAATCGATGGGCAGCGCCGCGTTGCCCCGAAGGATGAGTGCGTTGAATCGGCTCGAAGATTCTAAGAAATCGAATCGACCAAGGCGCAAGTCCGAATCGATGCAAGTATTGATTTTAGTTGGTTTCATGTGCAGGTTATACTTTGACGGAAAAATATTAGAGGTCGATCTTTTGCAATATTTAGTAAGGGGTCCGCGAAATCAAATCGTCGCCTTGCGACGGGCCGAGACTTGGGCACGCTAAGGCAAATCGGACGTATGATTCAATGAAGCACGAAGTGCTCGAATGGCTAAGTCAGGAGAGTGGCCGTGCAACAAAGTTATGAAATCGAGCCGCATCGGCTCGGCGAAACGACGAAGGCATATCGACTGAAGGTGGGAGGATTGACTTCTTTTTACTCCTTCATTCGATAAGTCAAATATATCATTATTTGCAAAAAGTTAACCTATCGACGCCACGGACGTGGTCCGATCGGAGATAAATCATAGTGTGAGTCGAACACTAAGTTAGAATAATTGAAATGAAACGTGCATCAAATGCACGAGTCGCTATGGAATATTGGATATCACAAAGACGAGCGCCTCGGTGCGCAAGCCGTAAGAACATGGGATAACTGTACTCGGCGAGTGCCTTAGTGCACGAACCATACCGTGCCTTTGCTGCACGAGTTAGACGGCTAGAACATTGAAAGACAATAGGCGAGCGCTCTAGCGCGCAAGCCCCGAACATTGAATGCTAAGTTATAGAAACATGGGGATACGGTCGAAACGTGCCTACGTGCATGGGATAATAAAAGATGGCTTCGTTGCGAGAGAATACAGTTGTGGCATGAATGTGGCGGAACTGTCGGATATGACATGGTGCCTCGAAAGGTGTTCAAGACCTTCGGGTCGTTCGGTTGACGAGCATTGAGTTGAGGCACGATGCCATTGAATCATTGAAATGAAGTATGAAATGTAAGAACACAGAAAGCTAACGAAAGAGATGCGAGATGATAAGTTTGAGTCTCGGACTCAAGACTATGTTTGGTTGTTTGAAGTTAATTGCTTGAATGATAAGGATGTTGCATGGTCGATTGGAATGGGCTCGAGATTTAAATTGTGATAATAGCCCGTGCACGGGTGTTTCTCCCAAACGGTTAAATACCAGAGCGCCCCGGAACCGCTTTGGCCTAGGAGGGAATCGAATAATCTTTGTAGGCGCACATCCTTAAATAAGATGGAAAAAGCCGCAAATGATGGTATGCAGCGAGAACGTTTCGGTTGTTGGGATGTGACCCAACCCGTGAAACGTCGGGCAACCCGACCAAATAGAGAGAAAAGAAGGAGAGAAAAGAAAGGAACTCCTTTAGTCCATTCCGGCGCGGATACGCCAACGGCCCTCATATAGTTAAGGAACGATGGATTGAAAGTGTAGGCGCATATGCGTCCCGCATAGAGATCCTACTTAGAGATGCGCAATAACATGACAGGGAAGGATTACGGCGTATTCACCTTGCGTCGGTGCAAGGGCGAGTGCGTCGACTTGGTAAGTCACGCCACGAATCAAACACGAGATTGCTTGTTTGCTTGCCTATTCAATTCGATAACATGCTGCTATGATAACCTGCTTTACGCTTTCGAAGATGCCATGAAATTGACCCTAAGGAGAACATAGCAAGATCATAAGCTAAGTTGTATGATTCAACATAAATATTAAAATGTCGGTTTGGAAAGATGATCTTTGCTTCTGTACATGCGAGGACGAACGTACTGATCCCCCACCAGCTTCATGCAGGGTGCAGGGAATGGATTGCTCGCGGCGAAGCGTTGCTTGAACGTGTTAAGGCTTGGAATGCCGAAGCGTATTGAAGCGTGCTATCGCATTGACGCTCGAACTACGCAGCTGTATTGATGCGGCCGAGATATAGAAGGCATGATGTATGGAACGGTAAAATTATTTGTGGGCAAGAGAGAACCTGAGTGTTGTAGCCAATCTAGCATATATTGTTAGGCTATCGAAAGCCATTGTAATCTCAGTTTCAGATATCAATAAAGAGAATTGTTTCGTATACTCTGTTTCCTTTCGTTGTTAATATCGAATCAAAAAGATAACCATTTGAGAACTTGTCATCTTGCCTTGTACGAGCGCAACTCCAGGCTCGTGCGGCATCACGCCCCCTGCGAGGACGATGATTCGGGTGATTCCGGGTCGGGGCGTGACAAATTGGTATCAGAGCTCTAGGCTCAATTTCCTCTGGACGCTCGCTTTATTACAATTCGAAAAGTTGCCCACCACCACTTGATATCACTCTTGACTCTACTCGATGCCGCACTGGATGTTCCATACAATAAGTCTAATACAAATCATGAAATTTTGCCACATGAGTTTTGGAAATTTCATGATGTTTGCTAAGAAAGTCGCGAAGGGTATATTGCATTGAATGTAAACGAGCCGTAAAAATATTAGTTGCTGCAAGCGCAACAAATTGTGAAATACGATTTGAGATGTTGTTGCAATATAACATGTTGAATGAGAAATAAAATGATGCACGAAGTGCAGCGAGCTAATGTGAATATACGTTAAAATGAAAGTGAGAAGTGATAAGCCAATAACTGAATGTGTTAAACGGATTATGCATTGACTTGGAAAGTCGAGAGTAATTCGTTGCACGAGGTGCGATAAATATCAGAAATGATCGTTGCACGATGGCAACGCGTATTGGAAAGTAAAATCATTGCACGTGGTGCAACGCATATCAAATTAATCGTTGCACGAAGTGCAAAGGAAATTAGAAATAAATCGTTGTACAAAGTAAAATGAAAGTGTCGGAAATAAATCGTAGCACGATGTGCAATGCGTATTAAAAGTAAAAATTTGTTGCACGGGGTGCAACGCATATCAAATAAATTGTTGCACGAGATACAATGTAAGGAAAGAATTAAAATCATAAATCGATAGAACGAATCGTTCGGTTGCACACCAAACTTATGTTGGCAAACGAGAACATTGACCGATTTACGTCGGATTTGATAGAACCAAAGTTACGGTTGTGATCAAGCACGATCACTGCGAAAATCGTGAGTCGGAAGAGATCGTTGGTTTACACTAAGTATAGCGCAAAGGAAATGGCTTGAATTCCGAGTGGTATATGCCATACCACGTAGGCGATGAATGACTCGATTTCGAGTGGTATATGGTATATCACTTGTACGATGATTTATATCGATGCGTTGTGAGAATTACGGAAGGTTTGTCCGCAACGGACGAGAGAGTACCGAGACTCGATTGAAAATTTATATAACGGTATATTGATGCAAGTGTTCTTCGAAAATTGGTTGGGACGATAAGGCGAGACTTGTATCGATGAACGATACGTTGGACGAAAGTTATAAGTTGGTCGGACGACCGAGACTAGCGAAACGATTATGCCTTGACGCAATAATCAGGATCGACGGAAAAGGAAAACTTGAACTTATAAATGAGTCGCACGACTTGCGATCTCGGTAGAAATGTTGGGCGAGACGAATCGAATCGCACGACTTGCAATTTCGATAGAAAATGTTGGGCGATGCGAATTACAATCGAATTGCACGATGTGCGACTTCGGTAAGAAAGTTGGTTGACGTGAGAAATCGTGCCTAAGAAATAGTTGGTTACGTTACGGCGACACTCATTTGAGTACGACTGAAAAAAAACACGCGAAACTTAGAGGGCGTGATCGTATAACTCGAGGGTTCGATGTTGGATAATCGGTAACTCGGTTACGCGATCAAAGTATAGCGGGATGCGATGAATCAGAAAATGAGTTGATGCGTATGAAAAAGTTTGTTGCGAACTTGAATGTATGCGATGCGAGTTAAGTTGACGTTGAAACGGATTCGAAGTCGACCCTCTTGCTATCGAAATTGATATGAACTATCAAGATCGATATGCAAGGAAATATAAGCACGATGTGAGAATACAAAATGGAGTGCGCCTTGCGCTATCAAAGTTTTATAAATAACGATACGAGAAGGAACGAACTGGTTGATCGTGAACTTTATGATTAATCAAGACGAGACTATAAGTCATCGACGATTGCTCGATGCGTATAGCATCTCGTGTGTCGACCCGCGAATAAGATAGACTCGAACTTGATACGAGTAGATGTTTCGTAAATTTGCAAAATCATCGACGGTAGTGCATGACTTGACTCGGAAGATAGTTGCGCATCAGTTGTGCCGATAGAAACGGTTTTGTCCGAAATTGGGTAGTCGCATAGAATTATCGGAACGTGATTTGGCTCCGAAGTAAGATACAGCATGGTTCGTAGTAAACTGTCCTTTGGTGATGATCCATAATTATCGAACGTAGCTTCAGGGCAGCTGACCCTAGAAGACTTGACCGCCAAATCAAATTGAATGCTGCAGACCGTAAGATGACCCATGCGATATCGCATATGAGATTGCACCGATAACAAATATAACACGGTGCATGTTGACGATAAGTCTAGGCGATCGAGAAATGTTGGAACAGCTTTCGATTGAGAATGATATAGTTAGATTTTGAGTATTCGTCGGATGAATACTTGAATGGTTATGTTGGTCGACGGTCGAACTAGAATTCACCAACGGACTTGGTGATTCGGATAGGCGATTGCGAGAAACGTGCTATGCACGAGAGGAAATGATAAGGGAATGACTTACGAGTCATGTCGTTAGATTCGGATTCACCTTGAAATTTAGCTTGCGTGAATCGAAATTTACATTCGATGTTGCAAGATGGATAAGTTGGAAATTTGGCTAGTGAATTCCTACTCGTTAGGAAATTGAATGTAAGACGCATCGTAAAGACCTTCGTGCTAAGGCGATCATTGCCTTGAGTACTGTCGCCTTGCCGTAAACTTTCATGTCGGATAGATTATGGCCTTTGTGCAATGTCAATTTAAACTTGCGTCGGGAGAATCTAAGCACGGGGACTATATAAGTAACCTAGCGGGCGTAGCCCTAAATGTTGATGCATTTGCAAGTCAACAAAGGAAAACGTATCGAGATAAGTGCATAAGCAAGACTTCAAAATAGTTGGATAACGACTTCGAACGCAAGGCGTTACGGAGACTCGTTGTGATTGGATGCGCGACGGCTTGACGCAATGCGTAGAATTGATAGTCCCGATGAAACATACGAAACGGGGAAGGCGATTATGAATCGTGTCACGTGCAGTGACTTTATTGAATGAATCACATATGTATCGAATATACATATGCAAAAAATTTTGAGAACATTTGCTAAGGATAAGTCTAAACGAGAGTACGAGATGGCAAGCATAGGATTGAAATTTACCTGTCAGCTTTGTTCCAATTTGCTACCACTGGAATTGGTCAAAATACATATATCTTCGGAACGCCTTGAATATAGGTATGGATCCAAATCGAGTTGTATACAAAATTCAAATCGAGCTGCAGGGATGACTTTGAAATGTTAATGAAAAGCTTGCGAGATAGTGTAAAACTGAACAACATTGGTGGGACGAGATCGTAAAACGATCTATAAAATACTTAGTCGGAGTGTTGGTTTTGGTTCGAGGACGAACCTTGTTTTGAGTGGTATATTCTGTAATGCTCCACTCCGCACGGCGCATTACGCTGAAGCGTTGACTCAACGAGTCGCGTTGACGGAAAGAAAATGTATCGATGCAAAACGATACAAGAGTTACGTTGTCCCGAGCAACGTATCAAACTAAGTCGATGCGAAGAGTTGCCTTGTCCCGAAAGAATGCATCGAGTTGAATCGATACGAAGCGCCGCGTTGCCCCGAAGGATGAGTGCGTTGAATCGGTTCGAAGATTCTAAGAAATCGAATCGACCAAGGCGCAAGTCCGAATCGATGCAAGTATTAATTTTAGTTGGTTTCGTATGCAGGTTATACTTTGACGGGAAAATATTAGAGGTCGATCTTTTGCAATATTTAGTAAGGGGTCCGCGAAATCAAATCGTCGCCTTGCGACGGGCCGAGACTTGGGCACGCTAAGGCAAATCGGACGTATGATTCAATGAAGCACGAAGTGCTCAAATGGCTAAGTCAGGAGAGTGGCCGTGCAACAAAGTTATGAAATCGAGCCGCATCGGCTCGGCGAAACGACGAAGGCATATCGACTCAAGGTGGGAGGATTGACTTCTTTTTACTCCTTCATTCGATAAGTCAAATATATCATTATATGCTAAAAGTTAACCTATCGACGCCACGAACGTGGTCCGATCGGAGATAAATCATAGTGTGAGTCGAATACTAAGTTAGAACAATTGAAATAAAATGTGCATCAAATGCACGAGTCGCTATGGAACATTGGATATCGCAAAGGCGAGCACCTCGGTGCGCAAGCCGTAAGAACATGGGATAACTGTACTCGGCGAGTGCCTTAGTGCACGAACCATACCGTGCCTTTGCTGCACGAGTTAGACGGCTAGAACATTGAAAGACAATAGGCGAGCGCCCTAGCGCGCAAGCCCCGAACATTGAATGCTAAGTTATAGAAACATGGGAATACGGTCGAAACGTGCCTACGTGCACGGAATAATAAAAGATGGCTTCGTTGTGAGAGAATACAGTTGTGGCATGAATGTGGCAGAACTGTCGAATATGACATGGTGCCTCGAAAGGTGTTCAAGACCTTCGGGTCGTTCGGTTGACGAGCATTGAGTTGAGGTACGATGCCATTGAATCATTGAAACGAAGTATGAAATGTAAGAACACAGAAAGCTAACGAAAGAGATGCGAGATGATAAGTTTGAGTCTCGGACTCAAGACTATGTTTGGTTGTTTGAAGTTAATTGCTTGAATGATAAGGGCGTTGCATGGTCGATTGGAATGGGCTCGAGATTTAAATTATGATAATAGCCCGTGCACGGGTGTTTCCCCCAAACGGTTAAATGCCGGAGCGCCCCGGAACCGCTTTGGCCTAGGAGGGAATCGAATAATCTTTGTAGGCGCACATCCTTAAACAAGATGGGTAAAGCCGCAAATGATGGTATGCAGCGGGAACGTTTCGGTTGTTGGGATGTGACCCAACCCGTGAAACGTCGGGCAGCCCGACCAAATAGAGAGAAAAGAAGGAGAGAAAAGAAAGGAACTCCTTTAGTCCATTCTGGCACGGATACGCCAACGGCCCTCATATAGTTAAGGAACGATGGATTGAAAGTGTAGGCGCATATGCGTCCCGCATAGAGATCCTACTTAGAGATGCACAATAACATGACAGGAAAGGATTACGGCGTATTCACCTTGCGTCGGTGCAAGGGCGAGTGCGTCGACTTGGTAAGTCACGCCACGAATCAAATACGAGATTGCTTGTTTGCTTGCCTATTCAATTCGATAACATGCTGCTATGATAACCTGCTTTACGCTTTCGAAGATGCCATGAAATTGACCCTAAAGAGAACATAGCAAGATCATAAGCTAAGTTGCATGATTCAACATAAATATTAAAATGTCGGTTTGGAAAGATGATCTTTGCTTCAGTACATGCGAGGACGAACGTACTGATCCCCCACCAGCTTCATGCAGGGTGCAGAGAATGGATTGCTCGCGGCGAAGCATTGCTTGAACGTGTTAAGGCTTGGAATGCCAAAGCGCATTGAAGCGTGCTATCGCATTGACGCTCGGACTATGCAGCTGGATTGATGCGGTCGAGATATAGAAGGCATGATGTATGGAACGGTGAAATCCTTTGTGGGCAAGAGAGAACCTGAGTTTTGTAGCCAATCTGGCATATATTGTTAGGCTATCAAAAGCCATTGTAATCTTAGTTTTAGATATCAATAAAGAGAATTGTTTCGTATACTCTGTTTCCTTTCGTTGTTAATATCGAATCAAAAAGATAACCATTTGAGAACTTGTCATCTTGCCTTGCACGAGCGCAACTCCATGCTCGTGCGGCATCACGCCCCCTGCGAGGACGATGATTTGGGTGATTCCGGGTCGGGGCGTGACAGATCCCACACACGCTTTAAAGCCTTACATTCGAGCATCCCTGGATCTTGTTCTTCTTCTGTTGTTGAGTTCACCTGAGTAGAACATAGTTGGATGAGATAGATTTGATACTTGTCTCATGTCCTTGATGTGTGGCTCTAGCAATTGTGTACTGTCTGTTTGAAGGCCCTTGAAGGTTTGTAATTTCCCATCTTCAGCAAACTTCATATTTAGCTCCCTGAAATTCCAGATGATGTCTCCTAGGGTACGGAGCCAATTTGCTCCTAGTTCCACTTGGCGGCCTGTAATAGGTAGCTGTAATAGATCTGTAATAATCTTCCTGCCTTGACAATCTATCATCACCCCCAAGCATACTCCTGTGCTTTTCAACCTATCTCCATTTGCCACCATAACTTCAAAAGTTTCATTATTACTTGAAGCCAATTGTAACCTTTCACTGAAGTGTAAGTCAACGAAACTATGTGTAGACCCTGAATCCACTAGGATTATGACAAGCCTATTTTGAATAGTTCCCTTCAACCTCATGGTAGATGGATGCAAGCTACCTGACAAAGCTTGGAGTGAGAAAAAGAGCCAGCAGCAACACCCTTCTCTTCATTGTTCTCTAACTCTGGGTCTTGTTCCTCTGATTCTTCTTCATCAGCCATAAGCATAAACAGCTTCTTTTCTTTGCATCTATGCCCCTTATACCACTTTTCATCACACAAATAATAGAGCCCCAATCCTCTTCTCCTAGCCAGCTCACTAGGAGATATGGTGGGAGTTTGAAACACCTTCCCTGTAGATGAATTTAAGGGATTGCTGATAGGAGGTTTCCTTGTCTCTTCATTTGTACACACATTAGTATGATGACTCCCTAAGAACTTCATAGGATATGAGCTAAATTTATGCAGCTTCTTGACAGCTTGCCACTTGGCTTCCTGCAATCTGGCCATGTTCATAGCAGTAAGTAATTCAGTAGGATTTGTCAATTGAACTTCATACCTGATGTCCTCCTTCAAACCAGCCATGTAATGACTGATCAAAAATGCCTCAGGAACTCCTTGTATTTTATTGGATAGCTGTTGGAATTGCAGATTATAATCCAACACAGTTCCTTCTTGCTTGAGTAATTTGAGGTCCATAACATAATCAGTGAATTGTGATGGCCCAAATTGTATTGTGATGGTCTGACAGAATTCATTACAAGACATGACTCCTCCTTTAACCTTCATTACCCAGTTAAACCAATAGACAACAGTCCCTTTGAGTTGGACTGAGCAGAATTTAACCTTGTCCCACTCTGAGACATTATAGAAATTAAAATAATTGGCTGCTCTCATCCACCATTCTTCTACATCCCCTGCTCCATCATATTCAGGTAACTTCAATCGAAAGTTTGTGTGCCCCATGGTCTGTGGTTGATGTTGTATACCAAAATTATTCCTCTGATGATTCAGAGGAGTATGTGCAGGAACAATGAAAATTTGTGCGTTATTAACTGAATTGCCCACTCCTTGATTACCAAAGGGTGTGTGTTGAAGCATTTGTACAGGAACAGTAGGATTGGCTACTCCTTGAATGCCAAAAGGCACTTGAGGTCCCATTTGCATAGGAACCACAGGACTCCCCATCCCTTGGGAGCAAAAGGGGGGTTGCATATTCATTTCTGCAGGCTGAGGTGTTTGAAACACTATTGGCCCAGTATTATAAGGATTTCCCATTCCCATGGTTTGGGAGTTTGGAAAATTTGTGGCAGGATACACTGGGGTTGGTGGAGTATACATTCCTTGGGAATTTTGGAAATTGTTGGCAGCATTCATGCCAAAATTTCTCATCCTGTCACGACCCGCACCCACCGGGAGGGTACGAGTACGTAACAGCGCCCAGCCTAAGCCACAGTGTCGACGGTAGAACGTTGTTCTAGGTCATGAACTATAACTACATAACATGAATATACTCTCCAAAAGGAGGCCAACACAGAGGTACAACTTAATCACAATTTAAGGCAGAATGTAGCACGATGGAAATAGATAAGAAATCCTCAACTGAGGTACAACAAAAATAAATAACAAGTCTCAACATCTATAAAATATACAACTCTGAAAATAAAGACAACAGTTTAAACATGAAAAGAGAGGACAGTCTAAGCTATCCACACTATACAAGGTATCATCCTGAGCAGCTGCCTGAACCTCCCCAGGGGTCCAGGTCGCGAGTGTCAACTAGGCAAACTCCAAGTAAGGGTGCAGGGTTCCTCATCATCCTCTGTAAAATTTTCAACAGGTCCAGTCAGGACGGGAGCGAGCACAAAACATCTCACGTAGTTCATATCATGTTAGGAAATATAAAGCATGCAATAGAGTAAGGTACATGAAACGCTGAGAGAAAGAAGTATATGAAAAACAGTAGAGATTTGATAACAGGAAATATCTAAATATGATAAGTAAGAACTGTAAGCCTACTGTGATTTAGAGTACAATATGGTTATATAAACGGTCTAGAAAAATGCAATGGTAACTCCATTGTACGTGGGTGTACAATAGACATATACAATAGTTATACAATCTTGTACAATAGGATTTGATTACATAACCAATTCTACTTCCCCTCCCCAATCAGTACACAAGGATCCACTCTAGTTACGTTATCTTGCACAATAGTGTACAATATTATACAATGGATGTACAATATTATACAATAGATGTACAATGTTATACAATAGTTGTACAATGTTATACAATAGTGTACAATGGTCTATCCCTGGGACTCATGTGATACTGAGAGTACAATATGCACAAGGAGTATACAAGGATATAGGTATTCAATAAATACAATATGGAAGTGAAACGCACATCACAATATGTATCTAGTGAATATAAGGGGATAACATCCCAAAAAGAAGATCCGTATAGTACCAATCCGTGATAACAACGTGTCAGCACCAAGTACAGTAATCTAGAGCAAGAATGTAAATCCAGACAAGTATAAAACGGTCAGAGAATGTACTCGCCTGATAACTGAATGTCCGAAGAGGGTGTACTGCCTGAGGAGAGGTGTCTGTCTCCTAATCAGAGCAACACAAGTTACAACATGTCTAAAATAGGGAAATAGACTGCTACAATGCATCTACATGCTGTCTAGGTCAAACTAGGCTAAAGTCAACACTTGGTCAACTCTAGTCAACTATCTAGTCAAAGCTAGGTCAACTGGGTCAACATAGACTCAATAAAGTCTCACTAGGCCTAACCAGTCTACCCTAGCTAGTACACACCATACAAATCCAAGGCTATACAAGCCAACACAAGTCACATATCAAGATACATCACATTCATGCATATTCAACATTATATATATATATATATATATATATTATATATATATATATATATATATATAAAAGAGAAAAGAACTAACATGTAAAGCTATGTGTGTGTGTGTGTGAACATGGAGGTGTACATGAAAAGAGAAATTAACACTAGTTATGAGTTTATACTACACATGGCACAAAGCTAACCCATCTACATTACACATGTATTATACTTAACATGCATGGCTACAAGTATACATCTATATACATTAGAGTAGAGACTATTTAAGTTATAACTAACATGCATCTATACTTTACATAAATCTATATATATTATAGCAATCATTTAGAGAAGGGTTACATGGCATGGTGGTTGATATAGAGTGGGGTGTCCTTGTGTAGAGGGTGAAGTTCATTCTCAGTTTAGTTCCACATTTACATATAAACTAAAGTGAGCTATCCCATAAACTGGTGTAACTAACCACATAAAATGAACCATGTTATCTAAAATCTGCCATTAAGCCAACATCCCATATGCATACAGCTCATGCATTGTCTAATACTGAAATTAACTAACATTTCGAATTAAGGGGTTGAAGGTTAACATTACATTCATAGACATTCCACTATATTAAAAACTGAAATTGGCTTGGCAATAGGAAAAGGAAGGTATATATGCTTACATGGACAGTTCAGTGTTCGAACAACATAAAATGAACTAACATTCAATCTAAATATCAGCTATGCATTGGTTCTATGTCTACATATGAAATCTGATATTGCATTAAAAATATTTATACATTATGCATTCATATCTATCATTACATATATACCTTGTATTTATATCTAGCATTCATTATATACTTTCATGCATGTATTGTATATCATTCTTTCATTCATGCATTTATGCATTGCTTACATATATTACATTAATTGCATTCCTACATGCTTGCATTCAACCATATATATACATTAATGTAAAGAGGATATATATCATATATATATCATTTCATTCATCTAACATATCATACATTACATACTCTATATTCATTCAATATCCATACTACATAGGCTCATAGGTTACACAAAATGCATATATCGTATAGTCACTCTTTTACTTAAAACCAATACTATACCAATTGGGCATTCACTAAATTCTAGGATTAAAGTATGTTGTAGTACTTTATGTTAGCTTTCCGAAACTTCAAACGGATCGCATTTTCGTGTCCGAAAGCTCCCGAAATCGCGAAAATACCGAAACACATTCGTCTTTTGTACAGCTGACACTCAAATAATTCTACAGAAAGTTACATAACTAATTTGGCTTATTAAAATATATATTTGGAAAGCTAACTTCGATATGGTTCTTTTAAAAAAAACGGGAGATAAATCGGAGTTTTAAGCTAAAAGTTATGATATTTCTAAGTTGCTATTGGTACTAAAAACGTGGATAAAAATTATGACGAATTTAGGTAGTTTGAGATAAAAGAAACACAAGTATATAACATAATATATCAAGAAGTCACTCTCTACACTAATATATATATATATATGAGACACTATAGAACATATCTTCAATATAAAAATATGAGATTAAACATGTAATAATTCATTCATACATAACAACAACACATAATGTGTCCAAATTTGGGGTTTTCCCACATGGACACAACCACAACACAAAGGACACTCCTATGACCTCCAAATGGACACAAAATGGACACAAATGGAGCTACAACCATGGGGGTCATTCCTATGGGTTCAAAATAGACCTATATGTATGAGGAAATGAAAAGGAGAAGGGATTTATACCTCCCGGTAGATCGAATCGAAGAAAAGCCTTCCCGGAGCGACACCGACACGTAGAGATTCCAAAAGGACACGAACGAGCTCCGAATCCTCCCAAACTTGGGTAGCTTCCTCCTTGGCTAGAATGGAGAAGGAAAGAAGAAGATTTGTGGCGAAATGGAAGGATTTGGTGGAGAAATTGCTAGAGATTGATCTCTAGAAATTTGGGGAAGAACAAGAGAGAGAGTGTGGATGAGAATAATGAAATGAACTTGAGCCTATCCTCTCCCAAAGTGGCTGGCCATATGGGGCTATTTGTCCTATTATGGTAAGGTCCAAAATGCCCCCACTAACCTATTCTATTAGTATTAGGAAAGGGCTAATTGGTTGGGGCTAAATTAGTCATTCTAAAGTCTCTAATCACACTAACCTTATCCATAATAATTAGTCTAACCTCTAACTAAAATATTTCTATCATGTGGGCCATGGCTAACTAATGTGTGGGTCCACTAAAGTCAACACTACCCCCGGGTCCCCGTTTCAAGTCGGATTGAGTTGAAATTCGAACCCGACTCAAATAACCCCAAAATAATATCATAAATAATAAAATAAATTTTAAAAATATTTAAAAATGTAAAATGACAAAAATACTTCTGTTTCTGAAAACTGGGGGTGACAAATTCCTCGAAATTAAAACCAAACAATAGTAAAATGTCAAAATCACAAGTCATAATTTTAAATAGTTTAAAAATGATTAAAAATCACCAAAAATCATAATATGAAATAATTATCAATAAATAATAATTATAATTACAAAATTTCAAAATTACCCTTATTTGGAAAACTGGGTGTTACAATCCTACCCACCTTATAAAAATTTTGTCCTCGAAATTAAGATAATCGCACCCCCTTCTAGGTCAAACATAGTCAAGGGTCAATCACTAGTCAATTTCTCAACATCCAAGTACTTGGTCATCAACTGGTCAATTTCTTAGGGTTTTACCTATGCTAGCTATATAGGTGTTGGCAACTAGAATTTAGCAAAAGAAAAACTCTATAATAGACTAGCTCTTAACTTTCCAATCCTATCAAGTCACCTATAACTAAATACCTACAAGCTAAGCACATGAATACCAAATACCACATATATATATGCTCAAGAACAACAACCCATCACATATATCCTAAGTATATCATCTATATATATACATGACTGATCAACCAAGGGTTAAGGCAGACTAAACTTATAAGGGTCTGAAACAATGCTTAGAACTAGGCTAAGGATGAATGGTCTGAATCAAGGGGACATGGTATCTAGTGAAGGGTCTGCACACTGCCTATAAAGGTGATCAACACAAAGGAACTCAACACGAAGAAAACTTAACTAAAATGAAAAACTGAACCAAGTATAGGCTAAACAACATGTTTATAACCCTATACAACAATGGTCTATAGATACCAACTAACCTATATCCCATATGCCAATATCATCTGCAATCTATCTATGCAAATAGACCTCTCGGTCTTAGGTGAAACTACAACTATACTCAAAGGCAGGCTCTGGTCATGGGTGCCTCACTGGAAAAGGTAAGGGAAAGTAGTAATAATCATCAAGGCTGTAAGGCATACTAACATCCTATGTGTAACTGTAGGATGTGGAAAATTATGACACGCTGTCATTTTCATCCATACGCTTAAAGACAGATGTCAGTTGAAGCCATACGCTCAGTTCAGAGTTGTACGCTCATTCAAAAGCCATACGCTCAGTAAATATTTTATTATTTACTGAAGTGACAGCACAGCATATGTTTAAATGAGGAATGAATCTGACACTTCATCTTTCGTGCAAAGACAGCTGTCACGAGAAAAGTAACCGTCGTATAGGTTTTCGAAGAGTCGGTTTTGTCTTTTACGAGGACAACTCAGCAGCCTTCATAAATATAAAAGCCATCATTACTGTCAGTTTTGACAGTCTGTCAGCCGTCAAATCCGCAGTCACGACGCTCGAGAAGATTTTGTCAGTTATGGGAAGATATGGTGTACCAAAGAAGATTGATGATAGCCACGTGGCCACTTCTCCAGTGAGCGTATCGACCTCACATGACTCCTTCTTCACCCAGCCAAGTGAGCGTATGGACCTCATATGATTCCTTGCTAACCAAGCGAGCGTATGATCTCCATACGACTCCTTGCCCATAAAGTGAGCGTATGGATTTCCTATGGCACTACGCTGTCCAAGTCAGCGTATAACTCTCCTTCAACGAGGCAGCGTATTACAGCAACCATATCCAGGATTACAGTCAACACACGTTCTCACTTGTCCTGTACCAGTTATCCACTTCTCTAGAAGTTATGCAACGTGGCATCCAGGCCATCAATCTCTCCTGAACATGCTCCACTACTTTCAACCGCACGCTAATGTGTCTCCATCAGAATTCGCCACGCGTCCCTGCAGTTATGCACACGTCAAGTAACTACCTGAGCGTATGCTTAAGGACAGTTATCCTGAACTCTATAAAAAAGAGTTTCTTCATCTTCATCAGACACACAGGTCATTTTTCAGAGAGAACAGAGAGATTGCCCAGTTGCTGTCCAAGTTCTTCGAAGTTTGAGTTTTCTTCATCGCATTGTCCAAGGGATAAAGTAATCGTCTTCTAGATTAGATTCCTACAGTTGTAATTTTCTCAGATACAAAATAAATAAAGTGAATTTATTTATGGAAAACAAATTGGCGACCCTGCTGGGGAAAGATGTCTCCTCCAACGAGATAGCAACAACTCAATGCGATACTTCGTCGATCGGCTCGACGAAGAAGACGATGGTCGTACAATTCGACCAATCTGCTTACGAAGAAATGCTCAAGGCGAAGGAGGGCCGAACTGCTTCCTCCGCTCTTCCTGCTGCCAAGAAGATGGGACGTTCTGTCTATGTCCCCAAGTCTTCTTCGACAGCCCGAGATGTTCCTGTCACTTCTCACGTTGACAAGAACACATCTTCAACTTCAACAAAGCACACTTCTGCTTCTCTGAACACGGCAACAGTGGCTTCTCCTAGTCACACTGACAAAGTTGGTTCTTTAACCAAGTCAGCGTGTACAAGGAAAACCATCTCTGGACATGTCAAGGTCCCTTCTCCCTCTATTCTTACGACAGCAGTCGGCTCTTTAGCCATTGATGACTCTGAGCGTATGGCATTCAAAGGGCAGCGTACGGCAAAGGCAGCGTACAAAAGCCAACATCAGGCAGCGTACGCTGAGCCAAAGCCAGTGTATGCTAATAAAAAGGCAGCGTATGACCAGAAGTCCAAACTGAAGTCAGCGTATGCTAACAAATACAGTCCTTTGACTGTTTCTCAAAATCAGATTGGGGGTTCTCTTCCACAGAACATACAAATGATTCCCCCTCAACTTGCACATCTTGTGCCAACCAAGGAGAAAGACTCTTTAGTCAACTCCTCTACTCCTAAGGTCTTTACCTCTGGAGTTAATTTGACTAGTACTCTTACTAGATCAAACAATGGAAAATGCCTTTTGGCTAATTCCTCCAAAGATGGATTATTACCGACTCCTAGTCGGAATAATACTTATCTTCCTTCTCTCAAAATTTCTCGGTCTGAGAAAGGCAAATTACAAGTATCCAAGACTGATATTAAAGTCAAATCTCCTACGGATCTTCGTAATAAGCTTAATCAGAATTGGTTCGGTTCCACTGAGACAAGTGTACTAGACCCTGATGTTGAATATGCCAGGAACTATGTGGCTCAAATTAATCGATCTCTATACACTCAAGAACCAAGAAGACAGAAGAAAAAAAGATAAGTTTCTACACAGAAACTATCTTCCAGTACTTTCCAATCTATCCCTACAGATCTTCGGGAATATTTACAAAACAAATGGAGAATCGACACTCCATCTGGCTATGACATTGCCCATATTCGCCATGAAAAGCATGGTTGTGACTTTCAACCTCGGGTTGTCATCCAATGTTGTTGTTCACCAAAAAGACAATCTATTTTTGAACGGATTCAATATGAACCAATGTTGGATGAAGATGAACCTCTTTATGCTTCTGTCAACATGACTTCCAGAAATATTGGGGGTAGCATACGGTCTGATGCTATATCAGACCCTGAAGATGGTGTTTATCTCGGCACTCGATCCAGGACCGGAGCCTTGACCAGAGCCTCTTCTTCTTCTCATCCAAGTGGTAATCCGGAGATCACAGAAGACTTCCTTGGAGAGTCCAATTTTCCAGTATTGACTCCTGTAAAAAGCCCTGGGAAAGATACTGATTCACACAGTGATGATTCAGAACAGACTGTTTCATCATCTATTCCTTGAATGATTACCACTTACATGGCAGAAAGTGATCATGAACCTTCGACTAGCAATGAGGCTCATGAACAGAGGATTTCTTCTTTAGAACAACAATTGCGAGCTATGGCAGATACATTGAGTGCTATGCACACTCTAATGCAGGCTCAACAACAGATAGCACCACCAGTGGTATTGAATACCCCTGTTGTTCCAAACCCCGAACCCTCTACTATTCCGGGGGTACAATCTAATGTTCCTGTACAAACCACCCCAAGTCACTCTGGAGCTGGGGGTGGTACATATGCTGCAGTCCCTCCTCCCAATTACACTCTACAAACCACAACTCCACAATCTTCGGGAGTTGTCTCTGAAGAATTGAAGAATCTCAAAACTCAATTCGAGGCATTCAAACAGAAGGATGGTTTACAAAGGTTAGGCATCAAACAGCCTTATCCGATAGAATGGAAGCAGGTATCGTATCCACCAAAATACAAACCTCCGACCATCTCTTTCTATGATGGGACAACCTCCCCAAGTCAGTTCATTAATTATTTTGAAGTAATGACTGATCAACTGCAACCAAATGACGCCCTCCTTACTCGGGTGTTCATTGGATGTCTCAAAGGAACGGCTTATGAATGGTATAGAAGTCTCCCTGATGGGTGTATTACTTCATTTGCCGGTTTCAAACAAATATTCCTTGAACGATTCTACGAAGGGCTCAATGATATGACCATGTCGGCCCTCATAAGAATCAAACAGAAGAATAATGAGACCACTGAGGAATTCATTGAGAGATTCAGAAGAGAAGCCCTCAAAATGCCTCTTGGAACTCCCGATGCTGTTACGATCGACACTTGCAAGTCGAACCTTTTACCAATTATCAGCATGTGGACAGGGTCCACTCAGTTCCAAGATTGGCCTTCATTCATCGTCAGTGCCAAAGCTGCCGAAGTCAGTGCTGAGACCTTCAAAGGTCTGGGGGTACAAATGGCTCCCAAAGAATCAAATCAGAGTGCTAGCAATAGTACTCGACCCAACAATCGCAAAGGGAAAGAAGCTCTTGAAGTCAATCTCCAAAGTAGTATTCAAGAAGTAAAGACTACCCAAGCTACTTCAGCTCCAACAAATCAACAACAGAGATCTCCTCGGCCGAAAGAAGAATATTCTTTCGATGATGACGATGTTCAGGGTATCTTTGAATGCTTGCTCAAAGGTAATAAAATACAATTGCCAGAAATTAAAAAGCCTGATGAAGCCAATAAGACAGATCATCCAAAATACTGTCCATATCATAGAATGCTGGGTCATACAATTCGGTCTTGCTATGTATTAAAAGGAAAGATTCAAGAGATGATTAAATCAGGAGCTGTGACATTAACACTCAAAGACAAAACAGTCACAGCAAATGTAATTTCAATGCAGTTCGGTGACTTCCCTCCCTTAATGGTAGAAAGTGGGATTGTTCCTATCCCCAAAGCAACTCTCGAAGTTATAAACATCCCACCAGCACAGAATGACGGACTTGTTCCTGTCACAAGTAAGAAGGGAGAGATCATGTGGATTCACCCGGATTTAATGACGGAGTTTGAAACGTCTTCCTCTTCTCCTCGGAAGACTTCCTCGTCTAAAAAGAAGCTCGGAAAGACTAAGTCATGCAATGTGACTTCTAGTTTCATACCTAATTTTTATCTAACCTCTACTTTCATCTCAGCAGGAAATTCACTCCCTACGGAAATAAAATCTGTATCTCAAATTGAAGATAGGTACAAGCCTGCTTTTCATCTATACAGTTCACAATCTCGTGAATTGATGGTGAAGATGGGTTATGATCTAGCCACTGCTCCTGGTTTGAATTCAGGCAAGGGACTCCGAGCACCTTTGGCCATTACCATGAGACATAATCAATCTCGTGTTGGCCTTGGTTTCTGGAATGAAGCTCTCATCAAACATAAAAGAACCAAGAGCAAAATAAAAAATTGCAGCATGGTTTCCATAGACCTTGAACCAGAATCTGAAGTTGAAGTTCATGCTGGAACTCGGTCAGGAAAAGTATATCTGAAAGATTATGCTGAAGTTCTTGAAGAAACTTTTGAAGTTCCTCCGGTTACAGCTTCAACTCCAGTCTCTACTGAAGAGCCTTTAAATGTTCCTGTTGAGACAGTTCCTTCTAGACCAACAACAGCTGACAAGGGCAAACAACAAGTCCGCTTCGACAAACCATTGAAGAAATCATCCCCTACAGGACTTGAAAAGCCTTATAATTTTGATATATTGGCTCAACTAGCCAATACACCAGCTAAATTGTCAATCTTTGAACTCTTACGTCTCTCTAAAAAGACTCGAGAAACTTTGAGTGAAGCACTGCTGCAAGCAGAAACCTGCTTAACTCTCCTCAAGAAGTTGGAAACAGAACCTGTCTCTCACTGCCATAATGTATTGGAATTTATTCCAAATATTATCTTTACGCAGGACGATATGCTGCTAGAGGATAATCGACATGATCGTTCTTTATATCATACAGGATATATTGATTCTATGAAGGTTGATCGTTTACTGATTGATCCAGGATCCGCTCTCAGTATTATGCCAAAGGCTATGTTAGATGCATTGAAGATACCTGTGCATAGTCTTTCCAGCACTATCACTACCATCTTGGGATTCAATCAAGGAAAAAGTGAGCCTTTAGGCAAGATTCGCCTTAAATTTCAAATAGGCGATCTTCGTACTAAGGTTACTTTTTATATCATCGACAATCATGGTTGCTCGTACAATGCTCTATTGGGAAGACCTTTCTTGCATGAACATAATATTGTTCCTTCAACTCTTCATCAGTGCTTCAAATATGT
>JANAVB010042420.1:17440977-17483477 GCA_029216955.1 Iris pallida
TTCAATATTTAGATTTATGGAGACTCTAAGCTTATCATCAATCAATCGAGGAACGTATGAAGTTCGTCATCAAGATTTGATACCTTATCATCGAACAGCACTCTCTAATGGCCTCCTCCTTTGAAGGTTTCTTTATTGAACATGTTCGACGAGCCTATAATGCAGAAGCTGATGGCTTTGGCTAATCTTGCTGCTGTATTAGCCATACCAATCAGACGTCAGCAAGTGATAGTGGTTTATAACCGAGAACTATTCTGCGTTGAAATATCTGGCTTTAGCTTTTCCCATATCCAGACGAAGATTCTCTCAACTTTGATGCTGAATTAAAGTTTGACAAAGTGTCCTTGTCTTCTTCCGATTCTACTATAGAATATGTCTTTTCTAACAAATAGACACCGTAACTGAAGACTGGAGACGTCCATTTCTAGACTTTGTGTTGTATGACATACTTCCTGATAACCCGAGTGAAGCAGCATCTATCCGGCGCCGGTCTCTCAGATTCTATTATAATCATATTACGAAGACACTATATCGTCGAGCCTATGATGGTCTTCTCCTTCGATGCATCGCTGGTGAAGAAGCACAACAGATAATCCGTGAAGCACATGATGGCGTCTGCGGAGCTCATCAGCCAGGTCCAAAACTTCAAGATCGTATCCGACGTATGGGTTATTATTGGCCCACGATGGTAGCTGATACTATTCAATATGCTCGAAAATGTAAAGCCTGTCAAATTCATGCAGACTTTATCCATCAACCATCAGAGTTCTTACACCCAACAGCGGCATCATGGCCCTTTGAAGCTTGAGGCATGGACGTCATCGGTCCTATCAATCCACCATCATCAAAAGGACATCGGTTTATTATAGCAATAACTGATTACTTTTCTAAATGGGCTGAAGCAATCCCGTTATCTGAAGTCAAGACTTCTAATATTATCAACTTTGTCAAACATCATGTCATCTATCGATTTGGTGTTCCTCGGCGTATTATCCATGATAATGGACCACAGTTCGTCAGCCAGAAATTTACTCGATTCTGTGATGATCATCGGATTAATAATCTGGCTTCTACAGCATATAATCTAGCAGCCAATGGACTAGCAGAAGCTTTCAACAAAACAATCATCAAACTCTTGAAAAAGTTCGTTTCTTCCAATAAACGTAACTGGAGTGAGAAGCTTGGTGAATGTTTATGGGCTTATCGTACCACAGTTCGCAATGCGACCGAATGTACACCTTTCTCTTTGGTATATGGGTGTGAAGCTGTTCTTCCCCTCGAGATACAAATTCCTTCTTTGAGAGTTGCAATCTTCAATGAATTTACAACAGAGAATAATGATCGACTTCGACTTCAAGAGCTGGAAGCTTTAGATGAAAGCGATTGTATACGCAACAAAATATCGAGCTATATCAAGCCCGAATCTCAAAAGCTTTTAATCGGAAAGTCAAAGTCAGAACATATCAGAAGGGAGAATTGGTCCTTACTGTCAGACGTCCGATGACCATGACACATATGAGCAAAGGCAAATTTGACGCGAAATGGGAAGGCCCATTCGTAGTAAACAAAGTCTTCTCTAATGGAGCATATCAGCTTGCCTCTATGGACGGGAAAGTCACGATGATGCCTATCAATGGCAAATTCTTAAAGAAATATTATGTATAAATAATATTTTTATTACTCCCCAGCAAGTGTAAAATCAAAAATTTATTCTTCTCTACAAAAGCTATTTCGATGTCGTTATCCCCAGCGGAAACTGATATTCTACCATGTATCATTTTCCCAGAGAATTTGATATTTTGTCTTATTAGATTTCCAGTGGATTTAATAAAGATCTTGTATAGAAAATCATGTCCATATTACCTCTAAATTTTCTATCTCAGTATGTATCATATTTTCTATCATATGAAAATGATATTTAGTCTTTTGATTTCCAAGTTCAAAGATCATGAAAAATAGAATCCAAAGATATCTTTATATCTGAATTCTGTTTTCTCTCACCAGTATTAAACTAAAATTACCTTTGGTTTAATATCATGATAGAGTTACAAAGTTTATTTGTATATTCTATTCTACTGAAATATGTCATGTATCATTTACCTCTGAACATGTTTTCTACAAAAATATCATCCACAAAATTGAAGTCAACTAAAGATATTCATTTCAATCAAACTCAGAATATTGATTACAAATGGTATCAAGACTTCAATATATGATAAATGTAAAAAAAAATCTATTTAGGAGGAGCGATTATCTCCTGAATATGAACAATTACATTATTCATCTTCTCATCATGGGCTTTCTTGAGACGCTCTGCTGTTTCAGATACAATCATCCGTTGATCATATTCCGCAACAATAGAACTTCGGCGGTTGGTCTCTTCAATCTGATGGGTTTGCATCTGTTCCCGCTCTTCCTGTAAAGATTGATAACGTTCAGCTTCAGATTGACGATCAGCTGCAATCTTTGATCGTTCTTCTTCCACGGAGGCAATTTGTTTTTGGAGACGAGCTAGCTCTTCCCTCAACTTTCTAAGATCTTCAGCCCTTGACGATTCATCTTTCTCTAGACGCTCCATATTCTGACGAGTATTTAACATCTCTTCGTCTTTTGCCATTAATTCCTTAGAAGACTGAACGAGGAATTCTGTCAGAGCAATATGTTGAGCTTGAGCTTCGCTCTCCAATTGAGAAATTTCAGCTGCAGTCAGAGACTCAACATCCTCCTTCTTAATCTTCCAATATTTTTGGATGTTGGCTTCTAAATCATTCAAGAGATGTTCAAAGAAGACACATTGAGCCTCATAACCAGATTGTCTCAAGGCTGAACATGGGAAACTAGTCGCCTCTCGAAGACTCGAAAAGGGCATAGTCTCATCTTTCATGAGTCGCCTCGAATATGTATCCAGATATGTATAAATAATATCTGAATACATCCCCATGACTTTGGCTATCCCTGTGTTAAAACTGGGAGTTGCTGCAATAATAGGGGAAGGAGCAGGAGGAGCTTCTATTCTTGGAGCTGAAGTTAGTGCCTTTGGAGAACTCGGCAGATGGGAACTCCCCTCACCCACCTCAGTTTGAACAAGTGGGGCTTGAGTAGAACTCATAGCCGGTACAGTTCCTACAGCTGTTGAAATAAAAGAAGCATGATCAAAACCAAAAGATAATAAAGCAGAGACAAGACAAAACTTTGATGAATAAAATATTACCTGGAGTTGGTTCATATTCAGTCTCCTTCGGATCATTCAATCCAGCTCTTAGTCTGTTCAGAGTACTTTCTGACATGGGATTTATTTCACTGCTTCCCGCCCCAGAAGTATTCGGAATTTGAACTTCAATTTCCAAATGCCTCTCCGGCTCTGGTGTCAACCCAGAGTGTTGACCAATGGTCTTCAGTGCATCTATTGGTATTTTAGACAATGATTCATCGTCTATCTCCATGTCTTCTTCTCCAGAAGAATGAGACGACGGTTCATAGTCAACTTGTTCGCTCTCTGAAGCTTCAACAATTGGATTGAGAGGAGTGGCTTCCTTCACTGATTCTCCCGAAATCAGTAAGTCATTAGCCATTTCAGTCTGATGCTCGGCCTCTACCGCAGGTTGACTAATTTCCTGCGCATCATCGGCTATTGGTGGAACTGAGCCTACATCAAAATGTCTAGAAGACCCAGCAGTTTCAGGAATATCTTCTTCTTCTGTCTTTACAGAGAAATCAAAAGTAGCTTGCTTTTCTGCAGCCAATCGCATAGCACGATCTGTGGGACTCTCTGCATTCAGACAAATTACGGATTTAGTTTTTGAAACTATTACTTTCCTTCCTATTCTTCTGGTTAAAGGAACAGTAGGATAAGTGTCTAATGGATCACTACCTGTTTTATCAATATTTCTGGCTCGTTCAGAAACAGGAGAATTCCCGGGAATAGAAATTCCTCCGCGACTTCGAGTCTCTGTTCGAGTAGCTCTTTTTGCGGCAGGACCCGCAGTACCTTTACTCCTCTTCCTCTTCGGTGTATTATCAACAGATAGACTTTCTTCAGCACTCCCGATAGGCACATGCAATGGTTGATGAAGGTCATCAGAGAAGAAAGTTTCCAAAACATCATCATCAACTTCATCGGTGGCCAGAGGATCTTCTTTGTCGTGACAATCTCTAGGCAAGGCGGATTTAGTTGATTTCTTTTCAACATGAATAAAGCTTTTACCTAAGATGCTAAATTTTTCATCAAAGGTATTAGCTGATACATAAAATCTGGCATAGGACGCCAATATCTTAGCTCCTCTCCGATAGTTGACCGGATCTGGCATAGAAAAGGTAGCCCCTGTACCTTTGGCAATGTAATATAGCCAAGCTCTGGCACCATCAACCAATCCGCCTTGATGAGCAAAACACGTCGTTGCATTGCCCACATGCAACTGATCGTAACCAAATTGACGAGCAAATCTGCTCGAAAGATATGGCTCTATATATGTGATGTTGTCACGGCGGCAAATTAAATGAGATGGCCTGATTCTCTTTAGCCATTCATGTTGGACATCATCCAACTCATTAGCACCAACGCCGTCAAACAATCTCCCGGGCATGGTCTCATAACCAATAGGGGGAGGAACACAAGCGAAGCTCCAGAGTTCTCCCCTGTTCAAGATGGTTCTGCAATCAGTTAAAGTATCATATCTCCATTTCGGTATATGCTTGTACCTTTCAAGGAAAGTGTCATCTGACCTAGCCATCCCAGCACTCATCAGAGATTCAAAATGAAGAAGCAGCCATCCAAACAAGTATGTAAAGGGCATTTCTACCCGGGGAAAGGACGTCAAGCTCTTCCGTGCCAATTCGAACATCCTATCTGTGTATGCCCTTAATCCGACATTCAGACGGCAGGTCATTGCCGTTAATAGATCCATTTTATACCCAAAAACCAGACGGACTGCTACGAAGACGACTCCTCTGTGCATCCTGTCTGCCGAACAGGTGCCAGGAACTACGAATTTTCTCAGCCAAAGAGATATAAAATCGGCCAGATGACCTTCATCGGACAATTCTCGGCCACCCTGCTTAATATAGGTTTCTAATCTATCACCGGCCTTGTAGCTGTTGATGTCTTCTTCGACGACAATGTCATCATGATTAGTCTCCCGGATTAATCTGTTAATCTCGGCTTGACTCAAGGGCTTGAATTTTCCGACATACTGCTCGGTCTTTTTCTTCTTTTGGACTTCGTCAGTGCGGCCTTGAAACAAATAAGCCATCCACTTCGAAGAATAGCAATTGGAGTCCCCCTCTCCACCTTGTCCCTTATAAAAACCTTTACAGATGCTGTAATGACACATTAATTCTTCAAATACATAAAGAATTAGTGGGTTGGCTGCAGAAATCTTATTCATTTCGTCAACAAAAGGGATATATTCTTCATATGGCAAATCTGCCGTGGGTAGCTGAGATATATATGCCATTTCATGAAGGGCGAATCCCATCTCGCCCTTTGGGGTCATGAAGGTGCCAGTCCGATAGTTATATCTCTCCGCTAATGCCAAAAACAGATCCGGGTTTGGTTTGAAACCATAAGCAGTACACTTAATGGCATCATATAAACCTATCGCCTTCAACTGTGCACCGAAGTTTCGCAAAATCCATCTCACTAGAGCAGTCCATCTAGTGTTCTCTGGATTTACTAGACCAGTCAGCCTCATTGACTGTTTTGGGTAGATGGCATTCTTTAATTGAACAAATTCATTGGCAAAAATTGGGACTCTGACTGGCTTCAGCAGTGTCGAGTCCTCAGGAGGGATGGTGGCAGGTAACAGTCCTCGCAGAGATGTGACATGTGGTTCAGTACCACTGCGGAACCTTCCTTGACAATATCCAATCCACCCAGCCTTAGCTTGTCGGGATGGAGTAATATCCCACTTCATCTGTCTTTGCTGGCCCGAATGGAATAAACGGGCTATGTTGATACTCTTTGTCAAACCAGTCAAATACATAGGCTGATTTACATCACCATCCCTATAGTAACTGTATGATACTTTGTCCAGAGCAGGCTGGGAATTCATGTCAATAGCATCTCCAAAAAGGAATGCTGGCTTCAAATGGGCAACACCATCTACACTTTGTAACGGCAGTCCACTCATTAGGTTCAGCAAAGTATCATCCTCCTGATTGGTCAACAGAGCTATTCTTGGGGAAGGTCCGTCAAATTGGGGAAAATGAACATGTGATAGATCACTTCTATAATTATTTCCCATACTTTCTTCAAATTCTGCTTCCTGAGCCAGAAAATCTACTGCAAATGAAGAATAAAGTATTAAAAATCTTCAATGTCAAGAGATGATAAAGTTCAACATACGCTCAGTTTTTACTAAGCGTACAGCTCAACTTACGCTCAGTTTTTATTAAGCGTATGGCAGACTCAAGGTTCAGCATACGCTCAGTTTTCTTTAAGCGTATGGTTGACTCAAAGTTCAGTACACGCTCAGTTTCCTTTAGGAGTATAACAGATTTTATCTTAAGTGAATGGTTTTTAAAGTTCAGTTTATGATCAGTTTGAGCATATCAGCGTATGGTTGACAAGATGATCATCAAAAGTTTACGCTAACACAGGAGTTAGCGTATCTCAATGAGACAAATCGCCATAGCATATTCTTTTAAAAGATAGTGTATTTTGATATCTCTATCAAAAGTACGCGTATCTTACAGATATACGCTCCAAACATACTTTTCGTAAAAAACGAAAAATATGGAATACAGCTAAACCCTAAAGAGGGAAGCGTATTTGCTGACGTATTGACCCTAAAGAGGGATACGTTTTCTGAGTTTTGTTCTAACCAGAGCCCTAAAAAGGGAATAGTTATTTGTTCATCATCATCTTCGTCCTCACCATAAAGAGGTTTCAATGGCCGTTCACCGCGTGAAACACGCTGACTGGCCGTCCTCTTGGTAGTGGCAGTATCGACGGCGGGATGAGATGACTCTTCAGGGGCTTTCCCCTTTCCTTTCGCAGCAGCATCAATCTTGGGTGCCATTAATGGAGATGGAGTTGAAGACGAAGAAGAAGAAGAAAGATCTTGAGTTTCTGAAAGCTCTTTTCTCTCTCGAAGGCAAAAGCTCTGGTAAAAAAATAAAATAGGTTTTGGGAGACTTATTTATAGAAGAAAGAAAGAAGTTCAAAACGGCGGATATTTTCTAAACAAAATCCCTAAGGAATTGCACTGATATTGAGGAAGATAACAGACTTAATGCCAGCGTGTCAGGACTCATTCCCACTTTCTGTTCAAAGTAATTTCGAACTTTTGAAACTCATAAAGTTCGAAAACTTTGAAGGGGGTCTTGTAGGATGTGGAAAATTATGACACGCTGTCATTTTCATCCATACGCTTAAAGACAGATGTCAGTTGAAGCCATATGCTCAGTTCAGAGTTGTACGCTCATTCAAAAGCCATACGCTCAGTAAATATTTTATTATTTACTGAAGTGACAGCACAGCATATGTTTAAATGAGGAATGAATCTGACACTTCATCTTTCGTGCAAAGACAGCTGTCACGAGAAAAGTAACCGTCGTATAGGTTTTCGAAGAGTCGGTTTTATCTTTTACGAGGACAACTCAGCAGCCTTCATAAATACAAAAGCCATCATTACTGTCAGTTTTGACAGTCTGTCAGCCGTCAAATCCGCAGTCACGACGCTCGAGAAGATTTTGTCAGTTATGGGAAGATATGGTGTACCAAAGAAGATTGATGATAGCCACGTGGCCACTTCTCCAGTGAGCGTATCGACCTCACATGACTCCTTCTTCACCCAGCCAAGTGAGCGTATGGACCTCACATGATTCCTTGCTAACCAAGCGAGCGTATGATCTCCATACGACTCCTTGCCCATAAAGTGAGCGTATGGATTTCCTATGGCACTACGCTGTCCAAGTCAGCGTATAACTCTCCTTCAACGAGGCAGCGTATTACAGCAACCATATCCAGGATTACAGTCAACACACGTTCTCACTTGTCCTGTACCAGTTATCCACTTCTCTAGAAGTTATGCAACGTGGCATCCAGGCCATCAATCTCTCCTGAACATGCTCCACTACTTTCAACCGCACGCTAATGTGTCTCCATCAGAATTCGTCACGCGTCCCTGCAGTTATGCACACGTCAAGTAACTACCTGAGCGTATGCTTAAGGACAGTTATCCTGAACTCTATAAAAAAGAGTTTCTTCATCTTCATCAGACACACAGGTCATTTTTCAGAGAGAACAGAGAGATTGCCCAGTTGCTGTCCAAGTTCTTCGAAGTTTGAGTTTTCTTCATCGCATCGTCCAAGGGATAAAGTAATCGTCTTCTAGATTAGATTCCTACAGTTGTAATTTTCTCAGATACAAAATAAATAAAGTGAATTTATTTATGGAAAACAGTAACTGGTTGGTATTATAGATAACAGGAGAATTATCTGCAATGGGTTACTATTCTAACACCAATGCTAACTATCACCTCTAGGGTACAGACACTCTACAAGTCATCATACCATTATACTATGAAGGAACTACCTATGAATAAGCTCTACAAAACTAAATATCCCTACTCCTAAGTCATTTATAACAATCAAAAGGGTATGATGTTTAAACCTTCTCAAGATACAATCTGTTAATCATATGCGTCTGTCCAAAATCATGTTGTCCAGAGTCTTCATCATGCTAGTGAGGAAGGCTACGATAATTACAGAGTCCTTGACTAAGGTACGTACCTCTAGGTTCATGGTATTTAAAATTTTTGCACTGCCGCATGCGACGGCAAAAACCTTAAATTCTCATACCCGAGAATACATCCAAAATCTGACTACATGTCCTCACTATGCCAACTAACACAACTATCGAGGATTCTAGATCCCATGATTTAGGTGACCTAGCCCATATGATTTTCTCAGAAGAAAAACAAACACAACAAAAGAGTAACATGACAAAATTAATCAATCAACAAGGAACAGATGGAATCGGATTTCAAGGTAATTATAAAAGACAATTTTGGGAATGGAATTGAGAAGAACGAAACTTGCAGCAAGATCTCCAACGGTCTGTGCATCCTCGACTGCCCTGACGATAGCTCGCCCTGCTGGTTTCCTCCAACCTGATGCTAATACTGCACAAATCTCTGCTGCTGATGCTGCATGAATCGCTGCTGGTGAGAAAAACCGGAAATGAAGGGAAAAGTCTCTGTACAGACGGAGGTGCACCTCTAATGTAGCAGAAACGCCAACCTGAGTCGGCACAACAGAAGCTGCGGTCTCGAGGCCCTGATGAACAGGACGAGAGGTGGCCAGCCTCTCGATAGTATCCCCCGAACCGAAGCAATGAGATCGTGTCTTCATAATCATCATGAAGACAGATTAAAATAAGAAGCAATTTCTGAGAATGAAGTAAAAATTCAAAGGAGAACAGTTTATATTCAAGGGAAGTCAATAAGCAACAATTTTAGACAAAAGGAATCGGATTAAGAGTTTTTCCTAATGTGATTGAGTACCTCCAAAAATATCCAAATCCTACTGCAGGCTGTAGTGATACTCTAGTTCGAATACCACTACATAAACTCGACCTGCATGGGCCACCACTAAAAACGTGTCACGACCCGCACCCACCGGGAGGGTACGAGTGCGTAACAGCGCCCAGCCTACGCCGCAGTATCGGCGGTAGAACGCTGTTCTAGGTCATGAACTATAACTACATAACATGAATATACTCTCCAAAAGGAGGCCAACACAGAGGTACAACTCAATCACAATCTAAGGCAGAATGTAGCACGATGGAAATAGATAAAAAATCCTCAACTGAGGTACAGTAGAAATAAATAACAAGTCTCAACATCTATAAAATATACAACTCTGAAAATAAAGACAACAGTTTAAACATGAAAAAAGAGATGACAGTCTAAGCTATTTACACTATACAAGGTATCATCCTGAGCAGCTGCGCCTGAACCTCCCCAGGGGTCCAGGTCGCGAGTGTCAACTAGGCAAACTCCAAGTAAGGGTGCAGGGTTCCTCATCATCCTCTGTAAAATTTTCAACAGGTCCAGTCAGGACGGGAGCGAGCACAAAATATCTCACGCAGTTCATATCATGT
This sequence comes from Iris pallida, assembly GCA_029216955.1. NCBI lineage: Eukaryota > Viridiplantae > Streptophyta > Magnoliopsida > Asparagales > Iridaceae > Iris > Iris pallida. The sequence goes on from JANAVB010042420.1 coordinate 17,451,083, forward strand.
TAGGAAATATAAAGCATGCAATAGAGTTAGGTACATAAAACGCTGAAAGAAAAAAGTATATGAAAAACAGTAGAGATTTGATAACAGAAAATATCTAAATATGATAAGTAAGAACTGTAAACCTACTGTGATTTAGAGTACAATATGGTTATGTAAACGGTCTAGGAAAATGCAATGGTAACTCCATTGTACGTGGGTGTACAATAGACATATACAATAGTTATACAATCTTGTACAATAAGATTTGATTACATAACCAATTCTACTTCCCCTCCCCAATCAGTACACAAGGATCCACTCTAGTTACGTTATCTTGCACAATAGTGTACAATATTATACAATAGATGTACAATATTATACAATAGATGTACAATGTTATACAATAGTTGTACAATGTTATACAATAGTGTACAATGGTCTATCCCTGGAACTCATGTGATACTAAGAGTACAATATGCACAAGGAGTATACAAGGATATAGGTATTCAATAAATACAATATGGAAGTGAAACGCACATCACAATATGTATCTAGTGAATATAAGGGGATAACATCCCAAAAAGAAGATCCGTATAGTACCAATCCGTGATAACAACATGTCAGCACCAAGTACAGTAATCTAGAGCAAGAATGTAAATCCAGACAAGTATGAAACGGTCAGAGAATGTACTCGCCTGATAACTGAATGTCCGAAGAGGGTGTACTGCCTGAGGAGAGGTGTCTGTCTCCTAATCAGAGCAACACAAGTTACAACATGTCTAAAATAGGGAAATAGACTACTACAATGCATCTACATGCTGTCTAGGTCAAACTAGGCTAAAGTCAACACTTGGTCAACTCTAGTCAACTATCTAGTCAAAGCTAGGTCAACTGGGTCAACATAGACTCAATAAAGTCTCACTAGGCCTAACCAGTCTACCCTAGCTAGTACACACCATACAAATCCAAGGCTATACAAGCCAACACAAGTCACATATCAAGATACATCACATTCATGCATATTCAACATTATATATATATATATATATATATATATATATATATATATATATATATATATATATATATATATAAGAGAAAAGAACTAACATGTAAAGCTATGTGTGTGTGTGTGTGTGAACATGGAGGTGTACATGAAAAGAGAAATCAACACTAGTTATGAGTTTACACTACACATGGCACAAAGCTAACCCATCTACATTACACATGTATTATACTTAACATGCATGGCTACAAGTATACATCTATATACATTAGAGTAGAGACTATTTAAGTTATAACTAACATGTATCTATACTTTACATAAATCTATATATATTATAGCAATCATTTAGAGAAGGGTTACATGGCATGGTGGTTGATATAGAGTGGGGTGTCCTTGTGCAGAGGGTGAAGTTCATTCTCAGTTTAGTTCCATATTTACATATAAACTAAAGTGAGCTATCCCATAAACTGGTGTAACTAACCATATAAAATGAACCATGTTATCTAAAATCTGCCATTAAGCCAACATCCTATATGCATACAACTCATGCATTGTCTAATACTGAAATTAACTAACATTTCGAATTAAGGGGTTGAAGGTTAACATTACATTCATAGACATTCCACTATATTAAAAACTGAAATTGGCTTGACAATAGAAAAAGAAAGGTATATATGCTTACATGGACAGTTCAGTGTTCGAACAACCTAAAATGAACTAACATTCAATTTAAATATCAGCTATGCATTGGTTCTATGTCTACATATGAAATCTGATATTGCATTTATAATATTTATACATTATGCATTCATATCTATCATTACATATATACCTTGCATTTATATCTAGCATTCATTATATACTTTCATGTATGCATTGTGTATATCATTCTTTCATTCATGCATTTATGCATTGCTTACATATATTACATTAATTGCATTCCTACATGCTTGCATTCAACCATATATATACATTAATGTAAAGAGTATATATATCATATATATATCATTTTGTTCATCTAACATATCATGCATTACATACTCTATATTCATTTAATATCTATACTACATAGGCTCATAGGTTACACAAAATGCATATATCGTATAGTCACTCTTTTACTTAAAATCAATACTGTACCAATTGGGCATTCACTAAATTCTAGGATTAAAGTATGTTTTAGGACTTCATGTTAGCTTTCCGAAACTTCAAACGGATCATATTTTCGTGTCCGGAAGCTCCCGAAATCGCAAAAATACCGAAACGCGTTCGTCTTTTGTACAACTGACACTCAAATAATTCTACAGAAAGTTACATAAAGAATTTAGCTTATTAAAATATATATTTGGAAAGCTAACTTCGATACGGTTCTTTTAAAAAAAACAGAAGATAAATCAGAGTTTTAAGCTAAAAGTTATGACATTTCTAAGTTGCTATTGCTACTAAAAACGTGGATAAAAATTATGACGAATTTAGGTAGTTTGAGACAAAAGAAACACAAGTATATAACATAATATATCAAGAAGTCACTCTCTACACTAATATATATATATGAGACACTATAGAACACATCTCCAATACAAAAATATGAGATTAAACATGTAATAATTCATTCATACATAACAACAACACATAATGTGTCCAAATTTGGAGTTTTCCTACATGGACACAACCACAACACAAAGGACACTCCTATGACCTCCAAATGGACACAAAATGGACACAAATGGAGATACAATCATGGAGGTCATTCCTATGGGTTCAAAAAAGACCTATATGCATGAGAAAATAAAAAGGAGAAGGAATTTATACCTCCCGGTAGATCGAATCGAAGAAAAGCCTTCCCGGAGCGACACCGACACGTAGAGATTCTAAAAGGATACGAACGAGCTCCGAATCCTCCCAAACTTGGGTAGCTTCCTCCTTGGCTAGAATGGAGAAGGAAAGAAGAAGATTTGGTGGCGAAATGGAAGGATTTGGTGGAGACATTGCTAGGGATTGCTCTCTAGAAATTTGGAAAAGAACAAGAGAGAGTGTGTGGATGAGAATAATGAAATGAACTTGAGCCTATCCTCTTCCAAAGTGGCTGGCCATATGGGGCTATTTGTCCTATTATGGTAAGGTCCAAAATGTCCCCACTAACCTATTCTATTAGTATTAGGAAAGGGCTAATTGGTTGGGGCTAAATTAGTCATTCTAAAGTCTCTAATCACACTAACCTTATCCATAATAATTAGTCTAACCTCTAACTAAAATATTTCTATCATGTGGGCCATGGCTAACTAATGTATGGGTCCACTAAAGTCAACACTACCCCCGGGTCCCCGTTTCAAGTCGGATTGAGTTGAAATTCGAACCCGACTCAAATAACCCCAAAACAATATCATAAATAATAAAATAAATTTTAAAAATATTCAAAAATGTAAAATGACAAAAATACTCCTGTTTCTAAAAACTGGGGATGACAAATTCCTCGAAATTAAAACCAAACAATAGTAAAATGTCAAAATCATAAGTCATAATTTTAAATAGTTTAAAAATGATTAAAAATCACCAAAAATCATAATATGAAATAATTATCAATAAATAATAATTATAATTACAAAATTTCAAAATTACTCTCATTTGGAAAACTGGGTGTTACACATCCCTTGTTCAGATCCAACTCTAGATCTGGTTAATTCTTCTAACAGTCTCTCGAATTGAGTATTCATAGTAGTCCTGAGTTGTTGGACTGTACCTTCCATGGCAAGGAACCTTCCATTCACCTCCAGTGATGTGAGCTCCTCATGAGCAGTTTCTCGAGAGGCATGGCTGCTCGAACTTTGATCCAGCGTTCCTTCTGGAATTGAATCCAGCTCTGATACCAAATTGGTAGGTCCTCGACCTAAATTACTTACAGTATTGGGACCAGGTGGAGATTTTATTGCATTTGACATTAGAATTCAGCAATTAGGGAAGAACTTCTTATTGAAATTGGAAGAAAAGAGCTACAACAGAGAAATAAAATGCATGTAAGGAAATTCTATTTAGCTATGTAAAGGTAATACAAGCTCACACATAACTTCTCATTCTTTGAGCCCTTCTTTTATAAGTGATAGCTTGGCTAGCTTGATTCCTACGCTCTCTCCATCCAGCTGTGTAACAAACTGTCAGAGGTGACGTGGCTGATTCATGATGACGTGGCTGATTTTGGGGGGAGGGGTGGCTCAACTTTATGGTAACTAACTGATGCATCCAGATGCACCCAGGCATGGTGGTTGATCCTGGGAATGCATCAGAGTAGAGGTTCACCCGAGGGATGTAGGCGACGAGCGACGGCATCGACGTGATTTCCAGATCTGAAGTGGGCACGCTGATCCAAGCCCTAACAACACCATTTTCAACCAAAATGAGAGGAAAATGGGGGATTTTCGAGCTTCTAGAAAATTGTTACCACGGATTTAGAGGCCCTCTGATCGGTTCCAGTTCTTGGGATTCAAGATCGGCGGGCTCGACTGTGACGAGGGTTCGACGGAGGAGGGAGAGTGGTCACGGAAGTGGTCCTCAAGCGCGGCGATCTCATGAACAAACTCTCCCCTCTCGCTCCAGCTCAACAACGCCACCGGAAACCCTAGCTCGAAGTCGCAGATCCGCCGGCTACGAGAAGCAGTGAGAGCTAGAGAGAATTTTAGATAGAGAAATGGAGGAGAGGGGGGCTTATTCAAGAGTGGTCTCTCCTCGTTTGGCTCGCGGAAAGAAAAGTAAATCAATTCTTCATTTTTGCTTGTTGAAATTGAAATTTCCATCTTTTTTTTCCGAATGTTTGGAGACGATAAGAAAATTAGAAGGAAAAAAAATTAATTTTACTACAGTGGAAAAATAAATCCTTGATTTAATGGGGAACCATTTTAACCCCCCCCCCCCTTATTTTTTCCGCATACTTTCTTTAGACATACAAGCATAGAAAGGAATGACTTTTCTTTTCCAACTCCATGGTTCCGCCAACCAAACGAGGCCTTAGGTCAGCTTAGATTGACGGGTTAAAAGTGTTAAGTGAGAGAAAGTTAAGTGAAAGAAAACAAAAATCTTGTTTGATTTGATTTGAGGGTAGGGCTTTAGGAGGGGGTTATAGAGGGTTAAGAGGGATTTGTTTAATCATTTTTTTGTCTATTTTTAACATCTCAAATCGGAGGGTTACTGAGGAGGATTGAGAAATTGTTTAAAAAATTATAAATATTCCTTATTTGTCCTACAAATACAATATTTTTTTTTCATTTTTCATGCTTTCAACATGATGCTGCGTATCTTCCACATCTGTGAAGATATTTTGACAAGTTTTAATTAACATTTTAATCAAATTAGTTTTTATGACATGTAATAATTATATTTTGGTAACTATTATATTTTTATTAATCCTCCTCTAACTCAAAACCTTTATTCCAAGCAAGAGTTATCAACACACTCCACTTTACTCTCTCTCTCTCTTCGAAGTAAGGTTATATGTATTGACTCTACACCCCTCACTTAACCCCACTTAACTCTGCTTATTTTTTCCCCTCAAATCCAAGTAAACCCTTGGGGTTGTTTGGATAGAAGTGACTCATTGAAAGTGTATCATGTTGAATTGTAGTGCACTTGTAGCAAGTGATACTTTCCAAAATGTGTTTGGATATAGTACTTTTTTGTCTACTGCAAGTGGAAGAAAAATGTGTTTGTTGTTTGGATAGTTGTTGAAAGTGGGAAAAAAATATTTTGTTGTTGAAAGTAGATGTTGGGGTTGGAGATATGGTAAATTAAATTAAGGGATATTTTAGCAGATACCCCTATCCAAAATAGTAAAACTAAGAAATGCCCTCACTATTTTAAAATTTTAAGAAATACCATCATATTCAACTTTTTCGTTAGAAAATTGTCACGACCCGATCCCAAATTATTGGGTCGAACCGGATCATGCCCAGCCTGCACCGTTATGAGACGGCGGCAGTAAGCTGTTCTATATGCAGGTATTCACAACAATATTTATTTGCATTTGTCACAACACGAATTTACGAATATTTAAAAACTTTTTATTCAACAATTAAAAAGTACAAACTGAAACTGAAAGTACTGAAATAAAATACTGAAACCAAAATCTACAACTCCAACACAAATAAACTAGATAACGAGAAAAACAACTAGCTAAACGGTCGGTTCATCAGCCTCTGGTTCTGTGTCCTCCAAGGGGGACTCTGGCAACACCACAGGATATAATACCGGATCATAGTAGCTATTGAACAATAGCTCAGCATCATCAACATCATCTATTGGGGGGAAATCCAGTCAGAAAAGGAGCAAGAACGAGTATGTACCTCACATTTCAAATAATAACGGAAAAGTACAAGCTAAACAGTTGAAACAATATTTTCCAGCAATTTAACAATTCAATACTTGAAACAATATGATTTGAATATGTAACGTCTATGACCGGCTTGGGTTGTACAATAGCATCTTAGCGACGCGATACGGCTTATCCCCGTGTGTAAGAGGGATAAGCTCGCACAATAACAATATGCAATATGAGGGGTATTGATCATAAACGCTACACTATTCTTTCAATCAATATCAATCAATATTTGAACCCTAGGAGAGGGTTCCGTGTAGCAATGTGGTTTAAACATGCAACTTGACAATTACTAATTAAAATATAAGATAGCATAACCGTAACTTGCCTTTGTTTAATGACTGGAATAGGATGTCGGTACCGGGATGAAATCAAATACGTCCTCGAAACCCTACAGTTGAGAACCCTGACTTAGAAACATAGATGAGCCAAATCTAGGTGTGCTAGTTGCAATTTCTAGAAACAGGTCCTAGTCCAGTTTTAAGTTATTTAATTAAGCTATCAACCTACTCTACCGTCGCAGGATACAATTATCAATTAACGAAGAAGGAACCGATTTATTGATTTATTGGGTAAAGATCGTATTTTCCAATTCATTTAACAAAACTTTGTACTTTAATACTATATACATAAAATTAGGTTTTTCTTTTAATGAAAAAGATGTGAATTTGTTTAAATAATACAAACTTGAATTTTATGATTTTTATTTAGAAGTAAGAAAACTCTTATAATTTTTCACATAAAACTAATACTCATTTTAAGTACGCGTCTAATTACGCAAAGCAGCAACCAAAAAGAACAAAAAATCCTAAACTACACAAATACAGGACATAAAAAAAATAAGGAAAAATTGGGCTTATACCCTTACAACAAATTAATTAATTTAATTTAAAAGCTGAGGCGAGCTCTGAATGCCGTGAAGCGGTCCAGTCAAGAGGCCGAAGCCCTGCACCCAAAATACTAGAGGCCAGTAACTAATTCTAAAAATAAAACATAATATAAATTAAATATAATTTAGCGAAAACGGGCGTCTTAGACTTGGTCATGCAATCTCACGTTGCTGGCTTACGCCTCAACGTACAGGAAATCCTGTAGCATTTGCGTTTCGCCGAGGCTCATCCGACCGATACGGTCGTCGCCTAACAGGGGATACAAAACTCACAAAATCCACAAAACCAAACCAACAAAACCAATTTTGGAAATCCTTTGCAAAGGCCGGGTATGAAAACAGGTTTTAATTTAACGAACTTAATTAATAATAATATTTTGAAAGTTTTTACTGAAAATTTGGGCAGCACCTCCTCTGTAACTAGGGCAACCTAGCCACGCGGTGATACTGATCCAAACACAAAATAAACATCCCAAACCAGGGAACCAAACCCGCCAACCAGAAATATGAATGTCCAAATCCAAGAATAATAAGCCACGGTAAAAAATAAAACATACCAACTAAGATAGGAAACAACCACAGAACCAATCCGAAACCAAATAATAATCACTAACCCAAAGGAAAATATTAGCCAAGTATACCAACTAGAAACAATCCACAGAACTAATCCGAGCCGAACTCGAAAGAAGTATCCCCTAACGCAACTAATAAAATCGATCCCCGCGTCGGGGTCGGGACCACGTTATCACCGACTAACTACGGGAGGGACACAGGGACACGGGATTATACCTCGGGTGCTCGGCTAGAGCTCTCAGATGTAAAATAGAAATAAAAAATATCCACGCGGATCGGTTCGGGACAGCAATGGAAGTGCGGACAACGGCTCGGTTCGGGATGGGCCGGGAACAGCGGATTGGACATCGGAACAACGCTGTCGCGGCCGCGGGGCACGGGGACAACAGATCGGCGGCTGGATACGTGCGGGAGGCTGAGGACGGCTGCTGGCGCATGGGACGCAGCCTAGATGGCGCGGCCAGGTGGCCAACGGGCTACTGCACCGGCAACGAGCACCGACGTGCGCACAGAAAGGCCGGGAATGGCCGGACAGCTTACTGGTCGGCTGTCGTACACGCGGATGCGTGCGAACCGACGGGGGTACACTGGTGGCGCGCTGGCCGATCGGCGCAGGGTCGCCAGCGGTCGACGGGAGGCGGCGAGGGCTGCCGCGGGTTACGGTCGGCCGGAAGACGGCGCGCGTGGGTGTTGGAACTGTTGGCCCAATGATTGTATCATGTTTTTGAATATGATTAATCTGTTAAGTTTAGCATATCATTATCACTAATTTTTATACTATCGCTATAGCATTTCTACTTATACTTATACCTTTGGTGATATGTGCCTATTGGTTTACTTATTAGTGATATGAGCTTATCTATCTTAAATTTAATCGAGTTGCCAAAATCAAAACTATGTTTTTGATTGTGGTCATTCAATTAAGTTTAATCATTATGATATCACTATCATTTATGCTATCACCTTGGCACTTATACTTAAACTCAGCATTGTCCTAATGTGCATTAAACTTATTATACTTGCTACTATGTATATTACTTTGTTCGTCTAACCTGTACATACAGAAAAGTAATAAGCAAGATCAGTGTGGACATATGCAATGAAGAAATCATGGTGGGCCAAAGATGACGGATCCCACAAGATATCTCTGAACCACCCGACGACATCTCCGGAGCCACGCACTCGGGGGGTTCCGCTGTCCGGTCAGCTGACGGGGGTCGAGGGGGCAGCGCCCCTCGTCGGGGGTTCGGGGGCGAAGCCCCCGAAAGGTATTCAGTTTTCGCAAACTGGATTTCTTTGGACAGCTGCCGCCAAGGGAAAAAGCCAGCACCTATCAAAGGAAGAAGCCAAGCCATGCCATCATCATTTCTAGACTCTGAAGAAGCCTGTACCTGCTACAGTATATCTGGAGTCTGTAATGAGTCTTAGGAATAATTGTAAATACAAGAAATGTATAGCAAAATCGAAAGCTATGGTAGAAAATAACCCAGAACAATCTTCAGAATCCTGGCGGATAATCCGGCAGATCTCCGCAAAAATCCGACGAAAGATCCGAATGGTCTCACAGAATACCTTCTGTGAGTGTTCGAATTATTCGACGAAAAATTGCAGAATTTCGGCAGATTTTTTGCCATATGACCGTTTGCATTCCAACGGTCGGATTTTACGAATGATTGATCCCAACGGCTCTATTTATAGCCGTTGGACTATACAGACGGATGATCCGACGGATTTCTATGGAAATCCGACGGATGATCCGTCAGCCTGAGAAAGTTGTATTATTGTACTTTCCTTTGCTTTGGTTATAAATAGCCTTGAACCCCTTCATTCAAGGTTGATGCTTTGAGCCTAAAAATTTCTAAACCACGAAAGCCTATCCACAAACAACTCTACAAAGCTTTCATTTGTCATCCACAAATTGTGTTAGAGTTATTGAGTTGAAAAGTAAGATCTTCATCTTATTGTATAAGAAGATCAAAACCTATCGTGAAAGGTTGAAGTTGGAGAGTCTTCGTATCCAAACTCTCGGTTGAAGTTGGAGAGTCTTCGTATCCAAACTCTCGGTTGAAGTTGGAGAGTCTTCGTATCCAAACTCTCGGTTGAAGTCGGAGAGGCCTTCGGATTAAAGCTCTCGTGTAAGAAGTTGGCGAGTTCTTCGGATCCAAACTCGTGTGTAACTATTTTCTCAAATAGTGGATTAAATCCGGAGAGAGTTCCGGGACTGGATTGCCTCTAGGGAGGATACCATGATACATCGGGTGTCGGTATTGTTATTGCTTCTTTTCTTGTACTTATATTTTTAAATTATCAATTAGCTTGTGCTAAGTGCTTGATTAGTTAGCTTGACCCTATTCACCCCCTTCCTCTAGGGTTCCTACAATTGGTATCAGAGCAATGACTCTATTATTAGGCTTAACATCTTTAGAGTAGATCTTTGTAATTTTTTCTATGGCATCTTATTTATCCTCCTCCGATAAAGAGGGTTTTATTTCTAGTAGCATAGACAATCATCCTTCTTCTAAATGCAAGAAATGCTCTAAATGGAAAGCCATGGCTAAACAATCCTTAGAGATTCTTGATAACCTTTATTCTACAAATGAAGAACTTTCCGAAAAGGTTGTTCATTTAGAAGAAGCAAATAAGTTTTTGAGAAATAAAAACAATAATTTATTATCTAGACTTGATTCTCAAAACTCATCTTGTGTTTCTTTAAAGAGTTTGAATGAGGTTTTAATTTTGAAAATTAAATCTCTTTCCTCATCAACAGAAGATTTCAAGACTCAATCACATGAGTTATCTTATTTGCATGATTCTTCTATTGATGCTTTAAAGAAACAAAATGATACTTTTATCTCTAGAATTGTTTTATTTGAAAAAGAGAATTATGTCTTAAATGCTAAATTTGATTCTCTTACTTGTTTGCATGATGATTTGCTATTAGAACATAATATTCTTAAAACCAAATCTTTCCATGCTCACTCTAGAGACATTCATCATTCTAGTATGTCACATTTTCATAACCATGCTCATTCTGATACATGTGCACACACTAGCATTAGATGCTTCTATTGCTCTCGTATTGGACACATGAGCTTTACATGCCCTATTCGTAGGACCTTCACTACCAATGCTAGAGTAAATAGTATATGGATCCCTAAAGCTAACAAATGTTGATCCAAGTTTATTTGGATACCAAAGTCTTCGCCTAATATTGTAGGTGGAGCTTCTTGTATCGGGACATAGCACCGAGGAGCGTGTTGGTGGTTGCAAAGCTCAAAGGTCATCTTCTAAGCAATTGCACCAACACAAGCGTGGCCACTAGAGCCACTTTGGTAACATGATAATCGTTTTTCTTTAAATTGTTTATATTTATAGAATCTAGCATGTTTCTCTTGATGTCTTGCTACTAGCTCACATTGATATCCTTCAGTTGCCTTCTATATAAATCAATATGAGATACAATACTAGCATGCTTAGTTAATTTTCTTATTAATTCTTTTATCTAGCTTGACTAGTTACTCGACTTAAATGATTAGTTCATACTATGTAGTTTATCACTTATTTTCTATTAAGTGAAACACATTTGATTTATGCATGCTTGTTATTCTTAATCTCTATATTATGAAGCATGCATATCACTCTAGTCCATAGGAGCTTGATTTTGATTTGAGTTAATATGATTTTAACTCTCCGTCTCTAAAATTTTTGAGGATAGTTACTTCTTACCGATTTCTCATTAATTTATAATATTTACTTTAAATCGGTATTTGTAAATATATATGTTTAGCACAAGCTTCTTATCACTTGACAAGTATACAATTATACTTCCATTTTAACCTTGTGCTTACATAATATGTTCATTATTGATTCTCATACTTTATCTTGATTATCTTCTTGAGAATCAATTATGTCTTTGCCTAATGAAGTTTATTTATACATGTTTTTGAATTTGTAATGGTTTTTTCAAATATTCATTAAGGATACATGACTATATTCATTAAATTTCCATCTATATATAGTTCATGTATCTTTTATATTGATATCTATTTTTTATATAAATACCTTTATGTAGGCATATGAGTTAAGCTAAAGTTTTATATTAACTTGAAGAGTATTTATTCATACTTGTTACTTTTAAACTTGTGCTTAACTCATACTCTAGCTATTGATTCATTTGATCATATTTGTGTATCTCTTTTTGAATCAATAAGCTTCTTCCTTAAAGCTTTCTTTTAATGATGTCTTTTTAGCTTTTTAGTTGACTTTATGGTCTCTTGATTCTTGAATCTTCTCATGTATGCCTATATATATATATATATATATATATATATATATATATATATATATATATATATATATATATATATATATATAGTTTTTTAACTATGTGATTCCTAACTTTTCATATGTATTTATTTTATTCCTTTAAGTTGGGATGTTGAGAGAAATCTTTATTAGTGTCTTGTTCATGACTATTTATGAAAGTTCTTTTAAGGATCACATGTTTTTGTGCCTTACCTTGTATGTTGATTTTATCTCTTTAATTAGTGCACATTTTCTAGTCTATATCTTTTCACTTTTCTTTGGTGCACTATGAAAGCTCTTTGAATATTTGATTTTATAGAGAGACGGAATATCCGACGGATAATCTGATCTATTCCAGCAGCTTTGTGAGCACTAAGTTCGGATAATCCGCCGGACTTCCGCTGAAATCCGACGGATAATTCGATCAGCTTTCTTATTTTTAATGTATTTTCCTTGCTCATTCCTTGAATTTATGCTTCTTTGGAATTATTGTTTCCCAATGATGTTGTTGTAGCACATGAGAATCCATGTAATTGATACATCATATGTCTTATGTCCTTAGCTACTATGGATTGAGCTTTTGGTTAGAGATCTCTCATTTCTAGAGAATACTCTTATTTTATAATGGCTATAATATTTTGCATTCTCTAGATCGATCCATTATTTCATTATCTTGGGTTAATTTTTATACTTGGCAAAGAGATTTATTTTATTTGTGTTTACATGAATATCTCTTTTGGCATATACTTGATAAGAGTCTAATTTTTTTTTTTATCTTATACTCTTATCCTTGCTTAATAAAGAGTCTACAAATCATTTTGATCATTCAAAGTGTATTATACTTATTGAGAACTCTTTGCTTAAGGAAGTATTTTTAGTGTTAGTGACTTAAGATTTAATGAGCACATTTATCTTGTTAATGGCTTCCCTCATTAATCTTATTTGGATTATATAGTTTGCTTATTTGTGATATATTATTAAGCTATATAATTTTGGCTCACTTTCACACATCTAACTATATTTCTATACTTCAATCTATATATGATATGCTAGTATGAAAAAACAAGATTTGTGATATACTTGATCTCTAAAACTAGTTTTACAAACTCTTTGTTAGATCTTGTTTTCTCTTAGAGGTTTGTGATTCCTTGTTTTAACTTTCCTCCATACTAGTCATTAGCAAGTCTCTCTTAAATTTTTCTCACTTTTTGAGTCATGATTTTATCGTATTATCATTACATCTCTTTAGATTGAATGTGTGATCATTTTAAGATTGACTCTTTTCCATATTTTTTATTGATCTGTAAGATTCTTTATAAATATGGATTTTGATTTTTCTCTTTATGAGATTTATCATTGGATCATATTTATTCTTTTGTTTACTTTATGAATGATCCTAATGATTAAGTAGTCTTAAATTATCTAGTTATGAGATTATCAAGTTAATTTATTAATCTACTTTGACTACTCATGGTTTATCACATATGACCTTTGCTATTTGAACTTTATGGGTTATTAATTTACCATTAGCAAGGTTTGGATTTATCCGTTGTTGGATAAATATGTGGTATAACATACCTAGTCCATGCAAAGTAATAAATTGGTTGATTCTTTCTTGATTAGATAATCATGGACATGATATTTGAGGTTTATTTTTATTTTATTTTTGAGCGATATTTTGACTCTCATCATGATTGTTTTAACTGTCCTTATTCTTTTTCATGATGACATCTTTCTCAAAAGGTAACATACATTAATATATCTTATTTAAATATGAGTTACTTCTACATAGGTTAGTGTATGTCATCTTTTGATTACAAGTGCTAAATTAGAATATTCTTTTGAATTCTCATCTTTAGTAAGTATTAATTGAATATCTCTTCTTGACTAAAGATGACATTATTTATTTTATGACGATTTTATAGCCTTATATGCATTGAGCAAGGGGAAGAAATCCATAGTTGATTTACCCCTAGATTTTGATGCTATAAGTGCTTTGAAACTAGTTACGCATATTTTGAGGGGGAGCAAATAAATTGTTTTAATTCATCTATACCCTTTAATATGTCGTATACATAGTTTATCAAGGACCCATATTTTTTTCATTTTCATATCTTATTGATTGAGGTCATGATATTTTTATTTTGAGGGGTTTATGAGAGTGTATGTGATTGTCCTTATTATCTTATCTCTCTCTTTCATATGGGTTAAATATGTCATCTTGCTAATATTAACTTTCATATCTTATCTTGATGAATATTATGCTTTCGTTGATTTGGCTTTTCTTTCATGCTTAATTGATTTGGGTTTCCTTGTTGATGACTTATCCAAAATTTATAATTTTTATCAACTTTGGTAGTACTTTGAGGGGGAGCATTCAAGTCGACTGAATTTTTCTTTCTCAAGTATTTTTCTCCTTTACCTTCATGTTTAACTAAAGGGTATTCATATAGCATGATAAGGTAATTGAGTTCAAATGCATGAACTTGGATAAGCATATAGATTTTGCAAATAATGAGATTACTTTATATCAATTGCAATATTTTACATTGATCATTCTTTTATTTTGTTCCACTATTTATTTGTGGACAATTATGATTATTAATGGTTCTTTGATCAATGTTTCAAGTTTACATCTTTTCAAATGGTATCAAGTTTATTTAATTTCATATCTCAATTGGTATCTATTAGTTACAATTATCTATTCCTCATGGCTCATGTTTGAAATCTTTTATTTCATAGTTCTCTTTCAAAACTAGAGCAATATTTCATATCCTATTGTGTTTTGAATTTATTATTTGGATTTCAAGTTGGTAAACTACTTATTTCTTGTTTTTCAAATACTTTTAGTTTTACCAACCATATTGTGTTTTGACAAGCAATTTTCTATTTAGTACTCTACATTTGGTATGTAGTTTTATACACTTGTCTTTACACACTTCTCCTATTGTTCCTTAATTAGTATAACTTGATCATGATTGTCTATGCCTTCCTCATGCTCTGATTTATGTACTTAAGATTGATTTCTTATCTCTTTGTACGGGGGAGCGTATTTTTGATCATGTCAAAGGGGGAGAAGTACGTTTAAGTATGTATTTATAAGTAATCTAAGTAGTATGCTTTAAGTGATATTGCTTGTCTTTTGTATATTAGTGATACATGCATCTGTTATGTCCATACTAAACTTAACCGATTTGCCATAAACAAAAAAGGGGAGATTGTTGGCCCAATGATTATATCATATTTTTTAATATGGTTAATCTGTTAAGTTTAGCATTTCATTATCACTAATTTTCATACTATCGCTATAGCATTTCTACTTATACTGATACCTTTGGTGATATGTGCCTATTGGTTTACTTATTAGTGATATGAGCTTATCTATCTTAAATTTAATCGGGTTGCCAAAATCAAAACTATGTTTTTGATTGTGGTCATTCAATTAAGTTTAATCATTATAATATCACTATTATTTATGCTATCACCTTAAACTCAGCATTGTCCTAATGTGCATTAAACTTATCATACTTGCTACTATGTATATTGCTTTGTTCGTCTAACCTGTACATGCAGAAAAGTAATAAGCAAGATCAATGTGGACATATACAATAAAGAAATTATGGTGGGCCAAAGACGACGGATCCCACAAGATTTCTCTGAACCACCCGACGACATCTCTGGAGCCACGCACTCGGGGGGTTCCGCTTCCCGGTCAGCGTACGGGGGTCGAGGGGGCAGCGTCCCTCGTCGGGGGTTCGGGGGCGAAGCCCCCGAAAGGTATTCAGTTTTTGCAAATTGGATATCTTTGGACAGCTGCCGCCAAAAAAAAAAGCCAGCACCTATCAAAGGAAGAAGCCTAGCCATGCCATCACCATTTCTAGACTCTGAAGAAGCCTGCACCTGCTACAGTATATCTGGAGTCTGTAATGAGTCTTAGGAATAATTATAAACACAAGAAATGGATGGCAAAATCGAAAGTGTCACTCCCCGTTCCCAGAATGCATATTTTAATACGTATATTGCTTGAATGTATTTATTTAATATTTATCATGTATTATCCTGTATTTAAATTCCTTTAAGTTCATGTTAATTAATTATCTGCTCTTTAATTTTCATGTTAATTAATTTCCTGTAATTTTATTCCTGTATTTTATTTCTTACAATTTTATTCCTACAATTTATTTTCTGCGTTTATTTTCTGCTTTTTAACCTTTCTCTGCTTTCGGGTTGGCCTTGGTTGGGCCCGATCAAACCCGACCCAATAACCCCACCTACCACCACCCTTCCCTATTTAAAGCTTCCATCTCATTCTCTCTCCCCATTACTCCTCTTCACCATTACTTCTTCTTCCTCTCATCACTTCTTCACCTACCAGCAGCAGCAGCAGGCAAGTGCAATCTTGCTTCTTGCTTGGAGAACTATTTTTATGGTTCATTATTCTTCCTCTCACGATCCTGAGAGAGTTTAATACTTAGTATTTTTGATTTCGTTGGCTTGTTTCTCCTAGATCTAAGTGTTTGTGTTCTCGGTGGTTCATGGGTTTGATCTTCCAACTTGGTGTGTATTCTCGGTTGGCATGTATTCTCGGTTGTCCATGGGTTCTGAACCATGGGAACTTCATTTCTGGCTTGGGACGAAGGTTCCTGAGTCACGCACACGTCTCTACGTGTTTGCGTGTATTTTCTGTCACGCACACGTCTCTACGTGTTTGCGTGTATTTTAGTTACGCTCACGTTATTACGAGTCTGCGTGTATTTTCAGTCACGCACACGTCTCTACGTGTTTGCGTGTATTTTGAGTCACGCTCACGTTCCTACGTGCCAGCGTGTATTTTTAGTCACGCTCGCGTCTTGACGAGCGTGCGTGAATTTTGAGTCACGCACACATCTTTGCATGAGTGCGTGAATTTCTTGTCACGCACACGTCCTTATATGTCAGCGTGGATTTTGAGTTACGCACCATCTTTGCATGCGTGCGTGAATTTCTTATCACTTTTCCACGTTTACTTTTCATGCCCAGTTTCCACGCTCATTTTCCACGCTCACTTTTCACGCTCACTCCTATTAGACTTGTTGGCGTGACTTTCTAACCTGGGTGTTTTTATTGTTCTATAACTTATTCATCTAATAATGGAATGATAATTCTTCTATTATATCCTTACGCCTTTTGGCATGAACTTGATAAATCATGATATGTTAATATTGTTAATACAGATTGTTATGTGGAATGTGTCATGTGTCTTGATTGATCCATGGATACCCAGTATGACTGGAACTTAATTCTGAGGAGTTATAGGCTCGACCCCATGTAATACTAATTGACTTTCATGCCTTGTCACCATTGATAATGATTGTGACATTGACTAAATAATTAATCATGCGTTCCTAGTTGGAACTAAGAGACTGGCTAGTCATCTTATTGATTTAAATGAATGAGACACGTTCATGTAATGAACTATTGTACTCGATTAGCCGATCCCGAATATTGGCATACAGGCACATGCAGTTTTCAAATTATTTATTTATTTATTTAGTTATTTATTTATCTTATAAAAATAGCGTGTGTACTTTATGGTCAAGGCATGATTACTCCGTGGTTAGACTTGATTGTTGCATTACGCTATGTAAGACCTACAACCTAGCCGCACGGGTATCGTTGTAGAGTTGCGCATATCGTACCCCGTACAAAAGTACTCATTTGAATGACCATGATCCACGGCATGGGATTTCACTCAACATAGAGACTATTAAGTTAAATAAAATAATGATTGCATGGAGAGAATAGATTCCCGAGTTCTTACATGGCAGCCCCCTTGGGACTAGTAGTGCCCGACGGGCCGGCTGGTTCCCACAGATACTGTAAATCTGTCACACGGGCAGGGAACGGTATCTGCTTATATTATTAAATTGTACATGCTATATTAACGGCGGGCGTCCCGCTGGGACTCGTCTAATTACATGATTGGCACAATTGATTGACTGGATAGACTAGCCTTGCTCGCACATAGTAAGAACTGAGAAATCCCTATTTGTATAATTCCAGGATAACTTGGGACTCACATTAGCAAGCCGTAGTAGTTGATTGGCCGTTCAAGATGATTTGTTTGTGTACTGTACCTACTCTGTTGTCTAACTGAGATGATCAGAATGTCAGGACATGACAGACCAACTTCTGTCCTTGTTTGGTTGGGAGGTTGGTTCGAAGTGTCGTGATGTTATGTGAATCATAGTGGAAAGCAGAGATCTATTATTATATTCTCTTACTTACTGGTTTAATCCTTCATATCGTGCTCCCTTGTAGTATTTGCTATTAGAGGTCTAACCTCTCTGGTTTTGCATGGCCAGATTTAGAGCCGGTCCCCGAGGATCCAGCTTACTGCTACCTCCAAGATAGTCAATACTAGAGGAATGATCGCAGGAGGACTCGAGTGGGTTCCTTACTTCACCACTCGTTTTGTTATTTACTTTATACTTTGCCGTTTGGCACTGACATGTTAGTCGGATTGTCTTGTACTTGCTTTTACATGAATGTAATTAAGTCAGACTGCAGCTGATAACAATTGTGTATATATTACTATACCATCTGGCTATGTTTTGTAAAGCCAGATATCAAGAACATTTTGACTGAGCGTTTGGGACGCCTTACTGCTTTATCTTACATGTTCTCTATTTTTGCTTCTTATTTGAATGATTGAGACAATAGATGTGAAGTGACCATAGTAAGACTTTCATGTATTATGCACCCCCTCGTCTGGTTAGACAGCATTGATCATATTATACGGTATTCATCTACCCGTAATACGTAGCTGGCTGAGTCATTCTCCCGCTCTCCAGTATTCTGGTTCTGGGGCGTGACAAAGTTTTAGTGGTGGCCCATGCAGGTCTGATTTCAGACTTGTGGGGTGTTTTGATTTTTAGGATGTCTCAATCACACGTGTTTCCCTCCTTGATCTCATGATTCGTTATTCTCAACCCTTGCTTGACATTCCGGTATCCTTTGACTTCATTGATCCTTCATGTCCGGTTGTTTGATTGTTCTCTTGTCCCTTTTCTTAGGGGCACTTCGTCCGCATCGGTCAGAGCTGGACAACAGCAGGGGCAACATGGGCAACCTGACCAGGTTGGTCAGCAACAAGGGCCAGTCTCACCTCAGGAGGCTACCCAGGAAGAAGTGATAGTAGAAACAGCAGCTGGATCGCAGTATCCGGATGTTCCACCACCACCAACAGTTCCACCTACCCAAGTGGACACACCAGCCCTTCTGGAGATCATGAGAGAAATGATGGCTGCTCAGCAATATCAGATGTTGGCCCAGCAACGCATGCACACTCAGCTACAAGAGCAGAATGTGTTGCTCAACCAAGGATTGCAGACGGCTTTAGAAAGAGGAGTGAGGACTGATTCAGGAGCATCAGCCAGGTTTTGCAAGTACAACCCCCGCCGTTTCGAGGGCACGGAGGATGCCATCTCAGCAGATGCATGGCTTAAGGATATTGAGGCTATTTTGACAGCAGCTAAGGTACCGGCAGAAGAACGTGTGGATCTAGTAAAGTTGTTACTTCAGGATCTCGCACGTGATTGGTGGGAATCAGAGGAAGTGGGCATCAGACGTCCTGTGGCTTGGGACAATTTCACTACCAGATTCAAGACCAAGTACTATGGAGTTGTGGCACAGTTTGAGCTACAACAAAAGTTTATCAACCTCAGGCAAGCCGGCAAGACTGTAGATGCTTATGCAGCGGAGTTCTGCAGATTGAGTAGATTCGCCCCGGAGATGGTAGCAACAGAGCGCCAGAGGGCTATGAGGTTTCAGCAAGGGTTTCATCTTGAGCTCTTGCAATTGATAGAGGGGCACAATTACCAAACTTTTGACGAAGTATTGACGGCAACTCGAAGGCATGAGATTACCATTCAGAGGCTTGCGGTGAGGAATGGGGGTCAGAAGAGGCCCCACAGTCAGATTGAAGGAGGAGGGAGAGCAGCGCCCCGAACAACAGCACCATCCACTGGCATTCGTATCCACGATGTGGCGATACAAGGACCAACACCACCACCCAGGCAGCAGCAACAGCAACAGAGGAAGAACCAGCAACCCCCGGCGGGCTGCACTTATTATGGAAAGATGGGGCACACTATAGATATGTGTCGGACATTGAATGGACTGTGTCTGATATGTGGAAATCCAGACCATCGGGTTACCACATGTCCCATGAATTCGAGGTCAGGAGGACCAGGGCAGCAGTTTCCTTCTCTGCCAGCACCAGGGGCAGGGCAGTATCGAGGACCAGCAGTGGCAGTAAGACCGTTGGCACAGCGTCCGTTTATACCGCAGGCTCAGATGTTTCGGCAGCAGGGGCCGCCGATACAGCAACACCAGCATAGACCACCCCAGCATCATCAAGGAAGGGGCCAGCAGCAGCATCAGGCTAGGCCACAGCATGGAAATCAGCAAGGAGGTCGAGGGCAAGCATTCACTCTGTCCTTGGAGGAGGCATTGGCATCGGGAGATGTTGTGGCAGGTAACATTCTCGTCGCCTCATATCCCGTAGTAGCATTGTTTGATTCGGGAGCATCCCATTCATTTATATCTGCACAATTTGCGACACGACTAGGAATGGAGTTCGAGGCATTGCCAGGGAGGTTGAATATACTCACTGGTAATGGGCTCGTAGGAGTTAGTAGAGTTATTTTATCATGTAGCGTTGTAGTTTGCGGGCATTCCTTACCCGCCCGGTTGATAGAATTTCCTATTGGAAATTTCGACGTTATCTTAGGCATGGACTGGCTAAAAGACAGTCATGCGACAATAGATTGTCGTAGAGGAAGTGTATCTTTTGATATTCCAGGTATGAAGAGATTCACCTTAGTCAGATCAGAGGCAACTCAACGAGAGCAGGGAGTAATAACGACAATGGAAGAAGTTCAGATTCCGAAGGTAGTTGAAGAATTTCTAGATGTATTTTCCGAAGAACTCCCAGGTCTACCACCGATTAGAGATATTGAGTTCAGTATAGAATTGGCACCAGAAACTAAACCGATATCAGATCGAGTTTACAGAATGGCGGATTCAGAGCAGGCCAAGGTATACCAGCATATAGAGGAACTGAAGGAGAAGAAGTTCATCCAAGCCAGCATGTCACCATGGGCAGCACCAGTGGTACTTGTGGGGAAAAAGGATGGGTCATCCAGATTGTGCATTGACTACAGGAAGCTTAACGCGACAACAGTGAAGAACAAGTACCCATTACCCAGGATCGACGACTTATTTGATCAGTTGAGCAAAGCTAGAGTTTTCTCCAAGATAGATCTTCGTTCAGGGTACCATCAGGTGAGGGTTCGGAAGGAAGATATTCCCAAGACAGCGTTCAGGTCGAAGTATGGGCATTATGAATTCTTAGTAATGCCGTTTGGTTTGACCAATGCTCCAGCGATATTCATGGATTTGATGAATCGTATCTTTATGCCATACTTAGACCAGTTTGTCATTGTATTTCTTGACGACATTTTCGTATACTCTGCTAGTGAAGAGGAGCATGAAGACCACCTCAGGAAAGTGTTACAGGTTTTGAGAGAGAACCAGTTGTATGCCAAGCTCAGCAAGTGTGAATTTTGGTCGGATCATATTTCATTTTTATGTCATATCATATCAGGAGCTGGAGTAGCAGTAGATCCCAAGAAGATAGAAGCAGTAGAAAGTTGGCCAGTACCCAAGACCGTAGCAGATGTACGGAGCTTCTTGGGATTGGCAGGATATTACAGAAGGTTTGTGTCAGACTTTGCAAGGCTTTCAGCACCCATAACCCGTTTGACCCGGAAGGATGTACCGTTCGTTTGGTCGGCAGAATGTCAAACATCATTTGAGACTTTGAAGCAGAAGTTGATATTAGCACCTATTCTTACATTGCCAGTTGGACCCGGAGGTTTTACAGTATATTATAATGCGTCAGGTAAAGGACTTGGATGTGTCCTTATGCAGCATGGGAAGGTGATAGCATATGCATCTAGGCAGCTTCGGGACCACGAGAAGAATTATCCAACTCATGATTTGGAATTAGCGGCAGTAGTGTTTGCTTTGAAGCTATGGAGGCATTACTTATATGGTGACCGAGTGGACATGTACACAGACCATAAAAGTCTGAAGTACATCTTTACTCAGAAGGAGCTGAACATGAGGCAGAGAAGATGGTTGGAGTTGATTAAGGATTATGATATGGAGCTTCAGTATCATCCAGGCAAGGCTAATGTAGTAGCAGACGCTCTTAGCAGGAGAGGCGGCGCATTTATGTTGACAACACAGAGGCATATCTTAGAAGACCTTCAGGAGATGGGCATCAAAGTTATACTTCCTAGTGATGTAGGAGTTCTAACAAGTCTGCAAGTTCAATCCGACTTGGTAGGAAGAATCAAGGCAGCTCAGGCACAAGACCCAAGGATTCAGAAGCTTAGGGCAGAATGTGAGTCAGGACTCAGGAAGGAGATGAGAATTCATGAAGATGGTACACTTAGGTTTGGATCACGTCTATGTATGCCTAGTAGAGATATCAGACAGGAGGTTATGGCAGAAGCTCACAGTTCTCAGTATTCTATTCATCCTGGAGGGACCAAGATGTACCAAGATATCAAACAGCATTTCTGGTGGAACGGAATGAAGAGGGAGATAGCTAGATTTGTTTCCCGTTGCTTGGTATGTCAGCAAGTGAAGGCAGAACAGCAGAGGCCAGCTGGGTTATTACAACCGCTTCCTATTCCGGAATAGAAATGGGAGCATATTATAATGGACTTTGTGACCGGTTTACCGAGATCACCTAGTGGTAAGGACGCTATTTGGGTGATAGTGGACCGACTTACGAAGGTAGCACACTTTTTTCCTTTTAGAGTAGGACAATCTACAGAAAAGTTGGCAGAGTTGTATATGCAACAGATAGTCGGGCAGCATGGAGTCCCTGTCAGTATTGTGTCGGATCGAGATACCCGTTTTACATCACATTTCTGGAAGAGCTTACATCATAGTCTGGGTACCAAGTTAAGGTTTAGCACGGCCTACCATCCGCAGACGGATGGGCAATCAGAAAGAACGATTCAGACTTTAGAAGACATGTTATGAGCTTGCACTCTAGATTTTGGAGGGTCTTGGGAGAGTCACCTGCACTTAGTTGAGTTCTCATACAACATTAGTTATCAAGCCAGTATCCGGATGGCACCATTTAAAGCACTATATGGTAAGAAGTGCAGGTCACCGCTTGCATGGGATGATATCGGAGAGAGGAAGATGCTAGGCCCGAAAATGATTGTTCAGACGGTTGAAGTGGTTCAGGGAATTAGAGAGCAACTTCGAGTTACGCAAGACCGACATCGTCATTGGGCGGACCAGCATCGTAGGCCGTTAGAGTTCTCTGTTGGGGACCATGTATTCTTGTGGATCTCACCTACTCGTGGGGTCATTAGATTTGGCGTTCGCGGGAAATTGAGTCCGCGGTACGTGGGCCCATTTGTTATCCTTGATCGGATAGGCGATGTTGCTTATCGTTTATCCCTCCCGCCTTCGTTACGAGAGATGCATGACGTGTTTCATGTATCTCAATTACGTAGGTATGTATCGGACCCAAGTCATATCCTCGATCATTCGGAGCTGGTTGTTGGTAACAACCTGTCTTACGAGGAACAGCCTGTGTCCATTTTGGACCGAAGAAATAGATACTCAAGAACCGAACAATTAGTCTTGTCCGTGTTGCTTGGGGTCATCACTCCTTGGGAGAGTCAACATGGGAACGTGAGAATGATATCCGATCACGGTATCCACACCTGTTTGACTCACAAGGTATATCTCTTTCTGTATACCTTGATTGTCCTGATTCTTCATGCTTGTCACCTTATGGGTAGAGCTACTTGATATCGTGGATTGATGGATTTACATATATAGTACTTGCCTTTGATATGGTTAAATGATTGCTTGCTCACTAGAATTGCTTGTATTAGTTTAGCTCTGATATTTCTACCTGCTTGGAATTGAAATTCCGAGGACGGAATTTTTCTAAGGTGGGTAGAGATGTCACTCCCCGTTCCCAGAATGCGTATTTTAATACGTATATTGCATGAATATATTTATTTAATATTTATCATGTATTATCCTGTATTTAAATTCCTTTAAGTTTATGTTAATTAATTATATGCTCTTTAATTTTCATGTTAATTAATTTCCTGTAATTTTATTCCTGCATTTTATTTCCTGCAATTTTATTCCTATAATTTATTTCCTGCGTTTATTTTCTGCTTTTTAACCTTTCTCTGCTTTCGGGTTGGCCTTGGTTGGGCCCGATCAAACCCGACCCAATAACCCTACCTACCACCACCCTTCCCTATTTAAAGCTTCCATATCATTCTTTCTCCTCATTACTCTTCTTCACCATTACTTCTTCTTCTTCCTCTCATCACTTCTTCACCTACCAGCAGCAGCAGCAGGCAAGTACAATCTTGCTTCTTGCTTGGAGAACCATTTTTATGGTTCATTATTCTTCCTCTCACGATCCTGAGAGAGTTTAGTACTTAGTATTTTTGATTTCGTTGGCTTGTTTCTCCTAGATCTAAGTGTTTGTGTTCTCGGTGGTTCATGGGTTTGATCTCCCAACTTGGTGTGTATTCTCGGTTGGCATGTATTCTCGGTTGGCATGTATTCTCGGTTGTCCATGGGTTCTGAACCATGAGAACTTTATTTTTGGCTTGGGACGAAGGTTCATGAGTCACGTACACGTCTCTACGTGTTTGCGTGTATTTTAGTCACGCTTACGTTATTACGTGTCTGCGTGTATTTTCTGTCATGCACACGTCTCTACGTGTTTGCGTGTATTTTAGTCACGCTCACGTTATTACGAGTCTGCGTGTATTTTCAGTCACGCACACGTCTCTACGTGTTTGCGTGTATTTTGAGTCACGCTCACGTTCCTACGTGCCAGCGTGTATTTTTAGTCACGCTCGCGTCTTGACGAGCGTGCGTGAATTTTGAGTCACGCACACATCTTTGCATGAGTGCGTAAATTTCCTGTCACGCACACGTCCTTACATGTCAGCATGGATTTTGAGTTACGCACCATCTTTGCATGCGTGCGTGAATTTTTTATCACTTTTCCACGTTTACTTTTCACGCCCAGTTTCCACGCTCATTTTCCACGCTCACTTTTCACGCTCACTCCTATTAGACTTGTTGGCGTGACTTTCTAACCTGGGTGTTTTTATTGTTCTATAACTTATTCATCTAATAATGGAATGATAATTCTTCTATTATATCCTTACGCCTTTTGGCATGAACTTGATAAATCATGATATGTTAATATTGTTAATACAGATTGTTATGTGGAATGTGTCATGTGTCTTGATTGATCCATGGATACCCAGTATGACTAGAACTTAACTCTGAGGAGTTATAGGCTCGACCCCATGTAATACTAATTGACTTTCATGCCTTGTCACCATTGATAATGATTGTGACATTGACTAAATAATTAATCATGCGTTCCTAGTTGGAACTAAGAGACTGGCTAGTCGTCTTATTGAATTAAATGAATGAGACACGTTCATGTAATGAACTATTGTACTCGATTAGCCGATCCCGAATATTGGCATACAGGCACATGCAGGTTTCAAATTATTTATTTATTTATTTAGTTATTTATTTATCTTACAAAAATAGCGTGTGTACTTTATGGTCAAGGCATGATTACTCCGTGGTTAGACTTGATTGTTGCATTACGCTATGTAAGACCTACAATCTAGCCGCACGGGTATCGTTGTAGAGTTGCGCATATCGTACCCCGTACAAAAGTACTCATTTGAATGACCATGATCCACGGCATGGGATTTTACTCAACATAGAGACTATTAAGTTAAATAAAATAATGATTGCATGGAGAGAATGGATTACCGAGTTCTTACATGGCAGCCCCCTTGGGACTAGTAGTGCCCGACGGGCCGGCTGGTTCCCACAGATACTGTAAATCTGTCACACGGGCAGGAAACGGTATCTGCTTATATTATTAAATTGTACATGCTATATTAACGGCGGGCGTCCCGCTGGGACTCGTCTAATTACATGATTGGCACAATTGATTGACTGGATAGACTAGCCTTGCTCGCACATAGTAAGAACTGAGGAATCCCTATTTGCATAATTCCAGGATAAGTTGGGACTCACATTAGCAAGCCGTAGTAGTTGATTGGCCGTTCAAGAAGATTTGTTTGTGTACTGTACCTACTCTGTTGTCTAACTGAGATGATCAGAATGTCAGGACATGACAGGCCAACTTCTGTCCTTGTTTGGTTGAGAGGTTGGTTCGAAGTATCGTGATGTTATGTGAATCCTAGTGGAAAGCAGAGATCTATTATTATATTCTCTTACTTACTGGTTTAATCCTTCATATCGTGCTCCCTTGTGGTACTTGCTATTAGAGGTCTAACCTCTCTGGTTTTGCATGGCCAGATTTAGAGCCGGTCCCCGAGGATCCAGCTTACTGCTACCTACAAGATGGTCAATACTAGAGGAATGATCGCAGGAGGACTCGAGTGGGTTCCTTACTTCACCATTCGTTTTGTTATTTACTTTATACTTTGCCGTTTGGCACCGACATGTTAGTCGGATTGTCTTGCACTTGCTTTTACATGATTGTAATTAAGTCAGACTGCAGCTGATAACAATTGTGTATATGTTACTATACCATCTGGCTATATTTTGTAAAGCCAGATATCAAGAACATTTTGACTGAGCGTTTGGGACGCCTTACTGCTTTATCTTACATGTTCTCTATTTCTGCTTCTTATTTGAATGATTGAGACAATAGATGTGAAGTGACCATAGTAAGACTTTCATGTAGTATGCACCCCCTCGTCTGGTTAGACAGCATTGATCGTATTATACGGTATTCATCTACCCGTAATACGTAGCTGGCTGAGTCATTCCCCCGCTCTCCAGTATTCTGGTTCTGGGGCGTGACAGAAAGCTAGCATAGAAAATAAACCAGGACAATCTTCGGAATCCTGACGGATAATCTGGCAGATCTCCGCGAAAATCCGACGGAAGATCCGAATGGTCTCACAGAATACCTTCTGTGAGTGTTCGGATTATCCGGCGAAAAACTGTGAAATTCCTGCGAATTTTCTGCCATATGACCGTTTGTATTCCAACGGTCGGATCTTACGAATGATTGATCCCAACGGCTCTATTTTTAGCCGTTGGACTATACAGGCGGATGATCCGACGGATTTCTGCAGAAATCCGGCGGATGATCCGGTAGCCTTAGAAAGTTGTATTATTGCACTTTCCTTTGCTTTGGTTATAAATAGCCTTGAACTCCTTCATTCAAGGTTGATGCTTTGAGCCTAAAAATTTCTAAACCACGAAAGCCTATCCACAAACAACTCTACAAAGCTTTTATTTGCCATCCACAAATTGTGTTAGAGTTATTGAGTTGAAAAGTAAGATCTTCTTCTTATTGTATAAGGAGATCAAAACCTATTGTGAAATGTTGAAGTTGGAGAGTCTTCATTTCCAAACTCTCGGTTGAAGTTGGAGAGTCTTCGTATCCAAACTCTCGGTTGAAGTTGGAGAGTCTTCGTATCCAAACTCTCGGTTGAAGTCGGAGAGGCCTTCGATTAAAGCTCTCGTGTAAGAAGTTGGCGAGTTCTTCGGATCCAAACTCGTGTGTAACTATTTGCTCAAATAGTGGATTAAATCCGGAGAGAGTTCCGGGACTGGATTGCCTCTAGGGAGGATACCAGGATACATCGGGTGTCGGTATTGTTAATGCTTCTTTTCTTGCACTTATATTTTTAAATTGCCAATTAGCTTGTGCTAAATGCTTGATTAGTTAGCTTGACCCTATTCACCCTGCCTCTAGGGTTCCTACAGGAACGGCCGAGAGATGTGGTGATGGTGGTGAGATGCTGCTGCTGATGATGATGGGTTTGATGATGGTGGTCTTGGAGAGGAAGAGAGGGGATGAGTGCTTGCTTTGTTTTTCTTTTGAAGAAGGAATTTAATGAGGGTGCTGGAGTAATGCGTGGGGTGTGGTAGAGAGAAATTTAGGGAAAGTGGGTTTGTGTGTGTGGAGAAGAATAGTGGGTGAGGGTCTGTATGTGGGATGGGATGGGGGTGTGTCACGACCCGCACCCTTATGAGGGGCACGAGCACGTGGGTACGTCCAGCCTACGCCGCAATATCGACGGTAGAACGCTGTATATAACGTCTGTAAATACTACGACTAACAGTATAAAGGTACCTGTACAGTATATACTCTCCGAATGGAGGTGACATATTAATACAGTCTCAATCACAGAATAAAACTAAGGTAGATAGCTCAGAAAGAGAACATATGATAGATGAAAGAGTAAATAAGTCCAGAGTCCAATACAAGCCCAGATATATACAACATCAAAGGGTATCAAAATATAAT
This sequence comes from Iris pallida, assembly GCA_029216955.1. NCBI lineage: Eukaryota > Viridiplantae > Streptophyta > Magnoliopsida > Asparagales > Iridaceae > Iris > Iris pallida. The sequence goes on from JANAVB010042420.1 coordinate 17,479,632, forward strand.
ATAGAAACTACAGTCTGATAAAGCTAGCTGGATCACAGTCCAGTCAAACCTAGCTAATCTACACTACTCCGGGAGTACAAAATCTAGTGGCTTTACTATAAGGCCACGGTCCTGGACTACTCCATCTAACTCGAGCCAATAATAGGTCGAGCAGTCCGCCTCAGAGTCATCTGTAATATATCATAACGGTATCCTGTCAGAAAAATGAGCAAGTAGAAGCACTAACAGCAGTTCTATGTGAATTGACAAATTCTATAAGAGACAATATAATGAACTACGAGACAAAGATATATGAAGACTTGGGAACCGTTCGGAAGCCGAGTTACAACCCTTAAACCAGACAAGGACCGGGGTTGTAACTCCTCTCCCGAGCAGAACTTAGTCTCCAATCAAGGTACAATGTAAAGGCATGTAGAGCATGTGAGTAACTGTATATCATGCATGGTGAGAAGTACTGTATGTAGAACAGAATAGGATATATGATAAGATAAAGTAAATATAAAATGTTCCTCGAATATTATAGCCTAATGTGATCGGTATGGGTCAAGAATCAGGCTTCCAGCCGACCGGCTACAAGTACGTGGACTCGGTCCGGCCGGGATGGTAAGCTATGGAGCAAGTAGTAGCACAGGTCAGGCTATACCCATCGTGAGGTGAGGGTATAGCTATGATACAAGTAGTAACTCAAGGTGGGAATTGATCACACTATCTATAATATTCCCCATTCCCCGAATAGTATACGGATCCGGACATAGCACGTCATGACGCGGGATTCCCTAAGAGGGGAGCAAGTCCTCTTCAGGAATCAACGTCAATGCAAGTACAAGGATCAAGACCAAGCAAGTACAAGTATCCCAAGAAATCTAGGAATGATATCTCATGACAGGAATCCGACAATACTAGTCCGTGAACTATCGTGACCGAGAATCAAGTAAAACACTACGACTGAATCGGATATAGCAAATATCAAAACAATGAAAACTATCAGTGAATGTACTCGCCTGCTGTCCTGAGCTGTAGGGTATATCAATGCTCAAAGCGGAAATCAGAAACCTAAAGATGAGATACTGTATGTTAATTTAGGTTTAAACAAGTTTAAGAATGATTCACAATGAATGATATGCAATCTAGGTCAAACTAGGTCTCACTGAGTCACACTAAGTCCTGTTAAGTCAAATCTAGGTCAAATCAAATTATATCAAGTCAATCTAAGTCAGACCAAGTCAACCCTAGGTCATACCAGTCATCACAGGTCAAAACAAGTCGAAGAAAGTCAAACGGGGTCAAGAGTTGGCCTACAGTTGACTTTTGGTCAACTGGTCAACCCTGGCCAACTCTGGTCAACTCTAGGTCAACCCTAGGTCAAACTGGTCAAATGTTGACCAACAGTTGACTTTTGGTCAACTGGTCAACTCTGGTTTGGATTTGATCAAATCTTGACAAAATGTTGACTCACGGTTGACTTTTGGATAAAAAGTCAACTCTGGGTCAACCGAGCCAAAATCGGCTCAAATATGACATTTGTAGGGTGTACCCAACATGCCACCCAAGTTTCAAGTCAATCCGACTACCCGAACTCCGTATCTCGAAATTACCCGATTACCCCCTTAACATTTACCCTTAAACCGTTCTAACTTGACGCCAAGTGGCCTTCCCTTAGGAATTCCACTCCGTGCTTCCTAAGGTAGTATGGTACTAGCCTATACAACCATTATCTACCAAGTTTCCTAGGGTAAGTGGACATCCAGTCCATCTTACGGTCCGTATCGCCCGTTTACCCGTTATCTTGAATATTTCAAGATACGGAATGGTGCGGCGCGATACCATCTCCCCGAGCCCACACGCAACCCCGATTCCAACTCTGAAACCTACCCACAAAATCTAAATCACATTATCTAAGTCCCCTCCAAGTTTCAACGCGTTCTGAATCGCGGAACTCAAATTCACCCCTTCACTAAAACTAACTCAACTATTCATTTACTCATTCGATCTCATTCAACTCTCACTTTTCACACCCTCTTGGGACAATCTTTGGGGGGTTATTTAGTGGACTAATTAGGGTTATATAGGTCTATATATATAGGTATACATATGTATATATATGGGTATATATATAGGGGTATCTATAGGTTGATTTGGGGGTCAAAAGGGGGGGGGGAGTGCCTAGGCTGCTGCTACTGTTGCTGCCCACTGCTGTTACTGCTGCTGCAGTTTGCTGCTGCTGTGGGGGCTGTTTAGGGGGGAAAAATAGCCCCTTGCTGCTGTGGGTGCTCCCCCTTTCCCCTTCACTAATCTCTCACTCATTCTCCCTCTATTTTCCTCTCTAAACTCCCCTCTAACTCCTCTAATTCTCTTCTAAATCTCTTCTAATCTCCTCTAATCCCTCTCTATCATTCTCACATATATATATATATATATATATATATATATACTCACATACATTTCCTCATTCCCTTCCCTCTCTACACATACAAATACACACACATATATACACATGACCACACACACACACACACACACACACACACACACACACACACACACATATATATATATATATATATATAGACACACAAATACACATGTATATATATATATATATATATATATATATATATATATATATATATATATATATATATATATATTATATATATATACATGTGTATTTGTGTGTCTATATATATATATATATATATATATATAAAAATATATATAGACACACAAATACACATGTATATATATATATATATATATATATATATATATATATATATATATATATATATATATATATATATATATACCACTCTAAAAGGATAAAACCATAAATAATCCTTAAACTAGATTTTAGGAAAATCTACCAAATCTAGGGTTAACTTGTAGAGAATGGTCTCCCCTATAATAAATGTGAAAGAATAAATGAATTATGAGAAGTTATGATGGGTTTAAAAACATACCTAAGTTGTAGATTTGGAAGGAGAAGAAGAAGTTGGAAGAAAAGAAATGAAGAGAGAAGAAGAAGACTTAGTGATGAAGGAAGGAGAGGTGGAGGGGGTGCCTATAGGGGCCGGCCATGGAAAGGAGGGTGGGGGCACTTGTAATTACAAGTTTGCCCCTCCCTAAGCCTACATGCAAAATAATCCAAAAATGGGTTTTGGAAATTGCTAAAATTAATTAAAAATCATAATTAACTTAATTACTCATGGGGGAACTAGTCCAAACTCCTAAACCTAGAGGTTTAGTGGGGTGTGCCATGGTTAAATAACATGCTAATTACGACTCAAGTCGAATTTCCCCGGGGTCCCGAATTAACTCAGAATGCGATAAAATTCGAACCCGACTCCTATAATAATTAAATATTAATATTCATGAAATAAAATTTCCAAAAATATTATAAAATGGAAAATTACCATTTTAACCCTAACTTGGAAAAGTGAGGGTGACAGGGTGAGTGAGTTTTATTATTATTTTTTTTTTTTTAAGAAAAGGGTTTGGGTTTGGAAAAGAAATGGGCTGGGTCAGGGTCCGAACAAAAAACACAATCCATCAATCAAAATTCCAATTTAAGAAAAACATAATTTAACTAACCAACTAAATAATAATAATAATAATAATAATAATAATAATAATAATAATAATAATAATAATAATAACTAATAAACCTATGACTACGTCAACAACTAAAATCCATCAATCCAAATATAATTTCGAATTTGCGGGTTTTACAAAAATTCAACAAAAGCCCCTACTATTTTAGTTCGATATTCACTGGAGATGTTGAGAATAAGGATATTTTTAAAAATTTTAAAATAGTGAGGGTATCTCTTAGTTGTGGATAGGGGT
>JANAVB010042420.1:17488477-17670977 GCA_029216955.1 Iris pallida
GCCACCAAAGAGAGGGTTTCTCTATTCTCTTCTGTATCCCCATCAACAAAGAGAGGAACAAAGATTTTATCTTTGTTATTAAGGGCCGTAGCGGGTTGGAAGATCAAACCCCATAAAGAGACGTCTGCTTCAAGATCCGTCAAGCAAAGACAATGGATTCAGGTACGCTTTCGCATTTAATTTTGTTCTTCATCTCATGAATCAACATGGTACAATAAATTTATAACAAGTGGTATCAGAGCCTACCTGTTTGATTTATGAGATCGAAGTTTTAGAATTTAATTTTTTTTTTGGATTTAGAAACCCTAGATCATTGGATCTAATTTAATTTAGGGTTCTTATTGTTCGATCATTTTTTTTAATAAGCCAATTTAGATCCCTCCTTACATATAATGTTGATTTAAGGGAAAAAAAATCAATCATCCGATTTAAGGTTCTGATTTTTTTTTTATCAATAAGTCGAATTTATCCGATTTAGGGTTCTTCATATTCATTATCGTATTTTACAATGAATTCAGTTTGGATGGGATCAACAGATAAGCATTGGTGATGGGTTTGTTTATTTGATGTTTAAACAAACCACCTATAGAAGATGAATGCTTCAATTAGTAAATTGTTGTTTACTTTAAGTCGGTATGGTCTTCCCAGATGCTTGTGAGATACTTGTGCATTACAATAGTCTTAATACTTGGAATTTGGAAAATAGTAGTATAATTAAGAACATGAAAGAACACTGTTATAGTGTTATGGATGGGACTTGATAGTGTTTGGCAACCGATTCAAACTTTGTGAAGAAATTGCTATCAGGAATTTCTGAATTGCTATTGGCATATATGTTTTTCATTTTGGTTCAATGTGTACTTTTGATTGTTCATCCAGTGGTTGGAATCTGTATTGATTAAAATATGCGACGAATCTTAGCGGTGTTAATATGTGCATAAGGATGGCAAAATTTTGTCAATATATAAGAAAGTTTTTTTTTTTTCGACAATATATATATATATATATATATATATATATATATATATATATATATATATATATATATATATATATATATATAAAAGCTTTTTCTTCGGTAATATATATAAAAGCTTTCGATATTGTCGGCCATCTACAATATTTCTTTAATATTAGCAAGTCTTCAAGGCATCATAAGCTTTTAATATTGTATACAATATCATAAAGGCATTGGATGATTACCTTCTCTAAGGTTTATTAGAAGAATATTATCTTCTCTGGATATATATTTTTAATAGATAAATTTTTTTGTAATCTTTATAGATTATCTGATGTAATCTTTTGATGCACATATTCAGTACAATCTAATCAGTTGATTATTGATTATTTAAATTTAAATATGCATGTACATACCGTTTTTGGACATGATTCAGTTTTTGTAAAATATTAGTTAACATTCAAATTTTTGGTACCTTTTGTGACTAACAATAGTTGTCTAATATTCTAAGTAGACTCATTGAAACAAGATGTCGCCAAAGTGACCTCTCTTGCGTAGATAGCCTATGAGGGATGTCGGATGTTTGTGTGTGTATATTCATGCGGGTATTAGTCGGCCCAAAGGAAGGTTAATACTTGGCCGAATTGCATACATATTTGTAGTGATAAATGTGTAACAATTGTAAGGTTTACATGTGAATAATAACCCGATCCAAAGATAGGCTTATTATTTGACATAACTTATTATCAACGTTTGATCATTACACCAAGAGTACCACTTGCAGTTAATATCACTGTCCAAAGACTTGATATTAATGATGTACTAGGTATCTTGAGATAGGGTTCACCATTATTTAAATTTGTTTGACTATATTTTACTCTTTGGTTATTAATTAGAGCATGTCATTTTGTTGTTGTTTTGTTCTCTTTACAGTTAATGTTGCTATAATATCTGCCAATACGAATTTATTTTTTATGTTTAATGGGATAACTTTAAGGGCAAAAAAGAAAATAAATACAGAAGCTGCTAAGGGTCCAGCTAAAAAAAAACAACAATATAAAACTAAGGGTTATTTCTTTTGTGACAAGCCAGGACACATAAGGAAGAAATGTACAAAGTACCACGCATGACGTATAAAGAAAAGTACATATCTAAATTTGGTCTGTTCTGAGGTTAATTTAGATTTAGTACCTAAAAACACGTGGTGGTTAGATTCTGGTGCTACTACCCATATTAGTATTTATAGACAAGGTGTCTGAGCTACCGAAGCCAATTGATGGTGAAAGATACATCTATGTGGGTGACGGCAAATCAGTAGAAGTGAAAGCAATAGGACATTTTAGGTTATTTTTAGGAACCGATTATTATTTGGATTTGATAGACACTTTTATTGTATCGTCTTTTAGACGGAATTTGGTTTCAGTTTCCTTAATGGACAAGTCTGGTTATCATTGTTCATTTGAAAGTAATAAGTTTAGTCTATCTTTAAATTCAAATATTATTGGTAGCGGTTCCTTTAAGATTTATGATAATCAATATTCACTTGAAACTATTGCATCTTAATACAATAAAACCTTACAAGTGGAGTCATGTGGTACTAAACGCAAAATTAACAATAAATATTTTTTAGCCTCATTATGACATAAGCGATTAGGTCACATCTCTAGAAATAGAGTTGAACGACTTGTGTCTGATGAGATTTGGATTTTATTCACTTTATAGACTTTAATGTCTATATTAATGTGTAAAGGAAATACAGACCAAAGTTAAATTATAAGCAGCTACTTCATTGACTATGTTGACAAATCGAGGGGTTAATAATTATACGGTCCTACACTAAGAATTTTTTTTTGAGACGAGAAGTATAATATTTTTTGAGGATGTTGAGTTTGGGGGAGAAATAAAGTCATGATCATTGTCTTTGAGAAGGAATCAATTATGATTCCTACTATCACTTTTTACGATGTGCAGGATTCTATACCTGTCATGATCAAGAAGTGAATTCGGAGCCTCAATAAGACAATGTCGAATTACCTCTATAAGTCGTTGTTGAGATACCTTAACAACAACAACGTAGCGACACCCCATTCAAGATAAGGTAATTATTCCTAAGGAACAAACTCAACAACCTCAAGAACCGGTAGTATTAAGATGGTCCACCAGAGAAAGGAGAAATATAATTTCGGATAATATTTGTCATATTTTTCTAGGAACGCGAGGAAGATTATGGATACTGGAAGATGATCTAATCAACTTCCGCCAGGCCATAAAAAGTTCCAGTTCTCAAAGTTGATTGATACAATAAATAAGGAGTATAAGTCCATGCAAGACAATATAGTTGAAGAACTTGTCCCATTACCAAAAGGTATAAGTCCATTGGTTGCAAATGGACTGTCACGCCCCAGAACCAGAATACTGGAGAGCGGGGGAATGACTCAGCCAGCTACGTATTACGGGTAGATGAATACCGTATAATACGATTAATGCTGTCTACAAGACGAGGGGGTGCATACTACATAAAAGTCTCGCTATGGTCACTTCACATCTATTGTCTCAATCATTCAAACAAGAAGCAATAATAGAGAACATTTAAGATAAAGCAATAAGGCGTCCCAAACGCTCAGTCAAAATGTTCTTGATATCTGGCTTTACAAAATACAGCCCGATGACGTAGTAAGTATGCACAAATGTTAGCAGCTGCAGTCTGACTTAGTTACAATTATGCAAAAGTAGGTACAAGACAATCCGACTAACATGTCGGTGCCAAACGGCAAAGTATAAAGTAGATAACAAAACGGGCGGGGAAGTAAAAAAAACCCACTCGAGTCCTCCTGCGATCATCCCTCTAGTATTGACCATCTTGGAGGTAGAAGTAAGCTGGATCCTCGGGGACTGGCTCTAAATCTGGCCATACAAAACCAGAGAGGTTAGACCTCTAATAGCAAGTACCACAAGGAAGCACGATATGAGGAATGAAGCCAGTAATAAGAGAATATGATAATAGATCTCTGCTATCTACTAGGACTCACACAACATCACGACACTTCGAACCAACCTCCCAACCAAACAAGGACAGAAGTTAGCCCGTCATGTCCTGACATTCTGATCATCTCAGTTAAGTAACAGAGTAGGTACAGTGCACAAACAAATCAATTTAAACGGCCAGGCAACTACTACGTCTTGCTATTGTGAGTCCCAAGTTATCCTAGTTTTATGCAATGAGGATTTCTCAGTTCTTACTATGCGCAAGCAAGGCTAGTTTATCCAGTCAATCAATTGCGCCAATCATGAATTAGACGAGTCCCAGCGGGACGCCCGTCATCAATATACAATAATTAATATAATATAAGCAGATACCGCTTCATGCCCGTGTGGCAGGTTTACAGCATCTGTGGAGACCAACCGGCCTGTCGGGCACTACTAGTCCTAAGAGGGCTGCCATGTAATAACTCGAGAATCCATTCTCTTCATGCAATCATTATTTTATTTAACTTAATAGTCTCTATGTTGAGTGAAGTACCATACCGTGGATCATGGTCATTCAGAATGAGTAGTTTCGTACGGGGTACGATATGCACAACTCTACAATGATACCAGTGCGGTCAGGTTGTAGGTCTTACATAGCGTAATACAACAATCAAAACTAACCACGGAGTAATCATGCCTTGACCATAAAGTATACATGCTTCTTTGGTAAGATAAATAAATAATAAATGAATTGAAGCCTGCATGTGCCTGTATGCCAATATTCGGGATTAGCCAGTCGATTTCAATAGTTCATAATTAATATGAACGTGTCTCATTCATTCAATTCAAAGACGACTAGCCAGTCTCTTAGTTCCAACTAGGAACGCATGATCAATTATTAGTCAAGATCACAATCATTATCAATGGTGACAAGGCATAAAAGTCAACTAGTATTCAGTGGGATCGAGTCTACAACTCTCAGGGTTTAACTCCAGTCAATCGGGGTATCTATAACTCAATTCACGACACATGGCACATCCCACGTAACAATCTATATTTAACAAAAATATTAACATATCATGATTTTAAAATGGACGTTAAATATCTAATAAAATATCAATATACAGGGCTATAGAGGATCCACGGTAAGCAGGCTACGCTCATGTCAGCCTACGCTCAAGTCAGCCTACGCTCAAGTCAGCATACGCTCAGGTCAAGCTACGCTCAAGTCAGCGTACGCAAGTCATACGCTTCCAAAAGGCAGCGTATGAACTCCATACGACTCCTTACTATCCAAGCCAGCGTACGCAAGTCATACGCTTCCAAAAGGCAGCGTATGAACTCCATACGACTCCTTACTATCCAAGCCAGCGTACGCAAGTCATACGCTTCCTCTTCAAGACAGCGTATGCAAGTCCATACGACTCCTTACTATCCAAGCCAGCGTACGCAAGTCATACGCTTCCAAAAGGCAGCGTATGAACTCCATACGACTCCTTACTATCCAAGCCAGCGTACGTACTCCATACGCTTCCTCTTCAAGACAGCGTATGCAAGTCCATACGACTCCACATCAAGGTAGCGTACGCAAGTCATACGCCTCCAAAAGGCAGCGTATGAACTCCATACGACTCCTTACTATCCAAGCCAGCGTACGTACTCCATACGCTTCCTCTTCAAGACAGAGTATGCAAGTCCATACGACTCTTCATCAAGGTAGCGTATACAAGACCATACGCCGCCAAAAGGCAGCGTATGAGGCAGACTACGCTGCGCTAAAGAGCGCGAGCAGCTCAGTGGTGCTAGCTAAAAAGCTCGCGTACACTGCTCACTGTCTTCTCCAATCAGCAAGAACTCCATGGTTTGAACCCAAAGCTTCAAAATCCATAACTGGGTCAAAATAAGTCCAAATCCAACTTTGCAAAGGTCAAAATTGGGTAGAATAAAATTCTCTACAACATGGAACCATCAAAACTTGAAAACAAAGAAATTTGATAGATTAAAACTACTAAAATCCAAAAATCACTAATTTCTAGATCTACTAAAAATAAAACTTCAAAATGAAAAATGCCAAGTTCTAAACTATCTTAGAATCACAAGGGGAAGAGAATGGAACCATAAAAATGGGTCCTCATGAAGAAGCAAGATGTACTTGCCTATGGGTTTGGTAGGTAGAGAGAGTAATGATAAAGAAGGAGAAGAGTAATGGTGAAGGAGAGTAATGAAGAGAGAGAAAGAGTTTGGGGGCTTTAAATGGTGATGTGGTGGTAGGTGGGGGTATTGGGTTCATGTTGAACCAACACACCCGAAAATAAACCAACCTAGGCCAAACCTAAAGTAAGCTAAAGCAGAGAATAAAAGCAGGAAGTAAAATACAGAAAATTAATTGTAGGAAATTAATTAACATGAATTTAAAGAGATTTAAATACAAAATAATACATGATAAATATTTAGATAAATACATTTAAGCAGTACATGTATTAAAAATACGTATACTGGGAACGGGGAGTGACATGGACATTTAGAACCAAGAAGGATTCGAAGGATCATGTGGAGAGGTATAAAGTACGTCTTGTAGCTGGTGACTTTACTCAAAATTTTGGAATTGATTTTAAAAAGTTTTTCTCTTCGATATTTTTGAAAAACTTCTTTAAAACAATCATAGCACATGTTGCACATTTTGATCTTGAATTACATTAAATGGATGTCAAAACGACATTTCTCAATGATAACATTGATGAAACAGTTTATATGGTACAACCAGAAAACTTTGTATCGAAAGACCCAAAGAATATGGTTTGCAAATTGACAAAATCTATTTATGAACTCAAGCAAGCTTCTCGTCAAAGGTACTTCAAGTGATTATCTCGTTTGGTTTTGAGATAAACACTGTTGAAGATTGTGTGTATCACAAGTTCAGTAGGAGTATGAATAATTTTCTGATTTTGTATATTGATTAAAGTATTCAATACAAACCAGGTGACACCTCTCGTTAAAGGAGACAAATTCGGTCTCAATCAAGTGTCCTAAGGTTAGTCTTAAAATTAAGAAAATATAATAGATTTTTTCTTCATGATCAGTTGTAGAGAGTATAATGTATGCTCAAGTATATACGCGTCAGGATATTGTATACATATTAGGATGTTAGGCTGATATTTAAGCAAATATGGATGGATCATTGGGTAGCAGCCAAACTACTTAAATAATTGATAGAGAACAAGAAATTATATGCTCTTTGTAGGAGATCTCTGGAGATCATAAGGTATTTCGACTCCGATTTTGTTGGATGCCAATACAGCAGGAGATCTACATCAGGTCATACTGACCAATGGAGATATATTTTGGATGAGTGTCAAACATGCACTCATAATTTCTTCTACCATAGCAGCAAGGTTTATAACATACGATGGGGGCATCTGTTCAGGAAATATGGTTGCGAAATTTTGTCACAAGGCTGCGCCTACAGTACGGTGTCGAAAGACCACATAAAATTATGGTGTGACAATAAATCAGCAATACTGTATTCCAATAATAACAGAAACTTGTATAAGTCAAATGATATTGACATAAAGTTTCTAGTTGTGAAGGAAAGAATTTAGAATGGTTAAAGTGTCCATATAGCACATTATGACAAACTCCATGTTAGCGGATCCGCTCACAAAAGCATTATCACTCAGGGTCTTTCATGAGCATACTGCTCATATGGGTGTTATCTTAATTAAGAATATGACAATACAATAAAAATTTGTATTTTATGTATTTGGGTGCTATTTGGTTTTGGACACATTTATGTATTAAAGTATTTTAGATATTTATCTGATCAGAAATTCAGTTCATTCTGTTTTCATTATGTTAAAGTATTTGATCTCACTAAAGTTAAGGAGGACCAGTTGGAAATAGACATGTATTGATCACATTGCAGGTAATTTCTGTGCTACACATCCATGATTGATCTATATCGTTTAGCTATATTGGTATATGTGACCACTGATGGTTTAGTTACGCTATATGTGACGAATGTTGCTTTGATCCTATGTTGACATGGTTAATGAACAAGATTGTCCGGATATACCCTAAGGATTAAGATAGCAATTTATGAGCTCACTAAGGTTAACACAATTATAAGGTTACATATGTGGCCCAGTGGGAGATTGTTGGTGTCACGACCCGCTCTCGAATAACCGGATACGTGTCGGACACGCCCAGCCTTCGTCGATAGATACGACGAAGTAAGCTGTACAATACTAAGGAAAACTAACCAGATATACAAGAGTAAATGTGAACACAGCATCTATAACGAATCCCAAATCCAGATACATGTTTCAGAGTTTATTACATTCCAGCAAAAGACAGAAAGTCTACTAGTCTCAATACAAGAAAATAATATGGAAATACTAAGGTAAGCTCTAGGCCTCTGCAGCCTCTAAGTCCTGGGCCACATCAACTGGCTCATAGGTGCCTCCAGGATCCTGTCCATAGTACGTATCACAAATAGCCTCCAGCTCATCTGCAACATATCCTAGTCAGGAGCGGAGCTAAGTATATCCAAAGAAATGAACATGAACATCATGGTATGAACAAGAAACATGAAATATATATAAAGAACGAGAAATGAGACAAGACATGAAAATGAGCAGGAAATACTGAAAGTAAAACAGGAAACATGATATGAGTCCTGAACATGAAATACAACATGAACATGAAGTACAACCTGAACATGAAATACAACCTGATCATGAAATACAACCTGAACATAAAATACAACCTGAATCCTGAAATACAACCTGAATCCTGACATGTGCAATATTGAAATACTTCTAGATTGTGTGATCGACTTGGATAGATGCAATAAACATAAAATGGAACGGCTTTGGTGCTGCGTGCACGATGCGGGGCCTAAGCTATTCACATGAATAGTAACAAGGTTTGATCACACGTCTATAGTATTTTTCCTCTCAGACACAAGTAATCCATGAAACATGAAACCAGACAATACCGTGACACATCGTGTCAACAAGGAGATACAAGGATGAATATACAAGACATGAGAAATGAACAAATCCGAGGAGTATACTTGTCTTGCTCAGGGTGATCGAGAAAGGGTAGTAAAGCTGGGAATCCTCCTGTTTATAATTACAGTTGATAAGTCAACAATGTGAAAGTAGATATTCTAATCTAGAAAAGTTATTTTAACATAATCCTTAATTTACATTAACCTATATTTGTATATGTTTTATTAACTTCTACATTTATACAAAAATAATATCCTAAAATATAGTGACTTTTAACTATGACTTGGCTAAATAACTTAGGCAACTAAAAGTCTATTCAGCTCATCCCATGCCACTGAATAATATCAATTGGTTCATTGAACCACAGTTTGGTCCAAGTGTGGGAGGGCATCCTTACTACAATTCAAACCAGTTCTAATTCAATCCAATATCCAGTGATATCATATCAGTCCAGTATGATTTTACATACCAATCCTATACCCTGTATTTTCTAGCCTGTCAACCATTAGTCTAACTGATTTCTATGCTCAATAGACTAATGTGACTCTATACAAAACTGTTCCTAAAAATTCCCAAATCAGAACAGGAACGGGTTCAGATTTATAATGAAACTGGTAACTGTTTTAAAAAAATTTCCCTCTAAACTCAGGACTTCAAGTAGTAGTTCCTGAACAAGGCTGTCTAATACTTGTTTAGACTGAGATTTATTCAATCTCCAACCCTTGTCCTAGGTTTAGTGAGAACCAGTCCTTAGTATTCAGATATCAATCCCAACATAAACCTAAATACCAGCCCTATAGGCATTCAGAAATCAGTTTAATGTCTCATTCATATACAGTTGATAATTTAGTCTTGAATCAGGACATGTTCAGTCCTAAGGAATCATGAGAATAGTTCAGTCTAGAGGGCTGAACTCTCAGTCCAGTCACAGGACAACTTCCTCCACAGGTTCATGTATAGCAATTTCCTAATTAAAGTTTACTCAAAACATCCTAGTAATGGGCTGACCCCTCTACTCATATCCATAACTCTGTTTAGTCCAAATACCGTCCTTATATTAGTCTAGAACAGGATAATTCGATATGTGAAAACAGGGTTTCTCAAGTGATAGCCCTGTTCTAACTCTTAAAGGCAATGACATGACTCCATTTTATTCTCAGATGAGATGTAAATCAGTCTACTATCGAATGTAAAAATATCAGCTGTAACTGAAATTCTAACCTGTGATTTGACTACAATCTCAATATGTGGTTTCATAACACAACTATACTCTAAGCTACAATTATCTAAGTTATATTCTTCCAAACACTGTCATACATTACTCAACCTATTTCTTGAACCCAAGTATGGACTGTAATTTCTGAGTGCAGTATTTCTTTAACATAATTCACAAGCCCTGCCCTAATCCTCAGGATACAGGACACCTACTTCCTGTCAATTCTCAAGTGATAAGGTCCCCAGGTTCAGAAAACCAAAACTCCTTCTGTAACTCCACCTTTCTACTTTCGAGAAAATATATTAGTTTACTAAATAATAATAATTTTTGTTTTAAACCATTTTGAATAATAATAATTTATTGATTAAATAGTTTTTAATAAATATTTCATTGTTGGTTTTGGAGGAAGATTTGTTTTTTTTTTCAAAGCACTAATTTTTAAATTAAATTAGTGTGGTCCCCATTTTTCCAAATCCCCTAAACAAATTTCTAACTGAATTTAGGATATTTAGCAATTAGTGAAAGGAAGGGGGGCTTTCTGTTAAATTCCATCTTGCGGAGGGGCTAATTTGCAAGAATGTTTCCACTTTATCAGAGGGTGAGGAGAGAGAAAGGATTCTCACAATTCCTTTTTTTCTACCCTGAGAAAGAGCTCGAGCTCTCTTTCCATGTTTTCAATTCCCAAACGGAACCCTAACCCTAATTTCGTGGAGATCCGAACCCCGACGGAGCGGCGACCTTCTCCTTTTCTCCGGCGGTCGGCAATCGACGGCAACGTTGGTCCCTAGCCGACGGTTGGAGAAGGAGTCACCACCGCGGCGGTGTTCTCTTCCCCGACGGCGGATCGACAGGCCACGGCAGCGATGGAGACCCCGCTTCTCCTTTTCTCGACGGCTGAACGAGCAGCTCGGGCGGTCGTCTCAGCCGTGTTAGCCCAATGATTGTATCATGTTTTTGAATATGGTTAATATGTTAAGTTTAGCATTTCATTATCACTAATCTTCATACTATCGCTATAGCATTTCTACTTATACTTATATCTTTGGTGATATGTTCCTATTGGTTTACATATTAGTGATATGAGCTTATCTATCTTAAATTTAATCGGGTTGCCAAAATCAGAACTATATTTTGATTATGGTTATTCAATTAAGTTTAACATTATGATATCACTAATATTTATGCTATCACTATAGCATTGATACTTAAACTTCGCATAGTCCTAATGTGCTTTTATCTTATCATTCTTGTTACATGTATATTGCTTCGTTCGTCTAACATGTATTTACAGAAAAGCAATTAGCAAGATCAATGTGGACATGTGCAATGCAATGAAGAAATCTTCATGGGCCAAAGACGACGGATCCCACAAGATTTCTCTGAACCACCCGACGACATCTTCGGAGCCACGCACTCGGGGGTTCCGCTGCCGCCAAAGGAAAAAACCAGCACATATCAAAGAAAGAAGCCAAGCCATGCCATCATCATTTCAAGACTCTGAAGAAGCCTGCACCTGCCTAAGTTTATCTGGAGTCTGTAATGAGTCTTAGAAATTATTGTAAACACAAGAAATGGATGGCAAAATCGAAAGCTAGGGCAGAAATAAGCCCAGGATCATTTTTGGTGGAAAACGGCATACCGACGGTGTATACCGACGGTATACCGGTGTTTGTTCACAGAAAGTTTCTGTTTACAAAACCGGCATACCGACGGTATACCGGATCATACCGACGGTATACCGCTTCCGAAACGTTAAAATTCCAACAGTCGGATTTCCAGCCATTAATGATCCTAACGGCTATATTTCTAGCCGTTGTAATCCCAGACCGGTATACCGCCGGTATGCCGGATCATACCGGCGGTATGCCGGTTCGTGACTGAAAAGTTGCCTTTGGCTCTTTTCAATGCTTTGGTTATAAATAGCCTTGAACCCCTTCTTTCAAGGTTGATGCTTTGAGCCTAAAAATTTCTAAACCACCAAAGCTTATCCACATACAACTCTACAAAGCTTTCATTTGCCATCTACAAATTGTGTTAGAGTTATTGAGTTAAAAAGTGAGATCTTCATCCTATTGTACAAGGAGATCAAATCCGATTGTGAAAGGTTGAAGTTGGGGAGTCTTCGTATCCAAACTCTCGGTTGAAGTTGGGAAGTCTTCGTATCCAAACTCTCGGTTGAAGTTGGGGAGTCTTCGTATCCAAACTCTCGTGTAAGAAGTTGGCGAGTTCTTCGGATCCAAACTCGTGTGTAACTATTTTCTCAAATAGTGGATTAAATCCGGAGAGAGTTCCGGGACTGGAGTGCCTCTAGGGAGGATACCAGGATACATCGGGTGTCGGTATTGTTATTGCTTCTTCTCTTGCACTTATATTTTTAAATTGCCCATTAGCTTGTGCTAAGTGCTTGATTAGTTAGCTTGACCCTATTCACCCCCCCTCTAGGGTTTCTACAAGCCGCAGGAGCGGTGACCATTTGGTGGCCGACTAATCCTCCGGCGAACGACCATGGCGGAGACGGCGGTGACTGAGTCAGAAACCTCAACGGCGAGCTCTTCCTCCACCAGCGACTAAACTCTGGCGCTCGATCGGTCAAATCTGACACGGATCACCTCGGCGAGCCTCTCCAGTGTCAGCGTTCACCCTTCCTCGACGTTCATCCTTCGAGCGATCGTCTTTCCGTGATCTCCTCCGAGTCGACACAGTGACGTCGTGGTGAGTTCTCGACCAAACCCCTATCTCCTAAAATTGTGTTTGTGTCCTTTCCTTCTCGATGAATTTGGAAGTCGTTCGTAAATGACAGATCGAGTGCTCGATCGAAAGTTTGATCGAGATTGAGAACCTTGTTCACCTGGAGAATCGATCGGTGAGTGATCCTTGTTTGTTTCGGTTTGTAAATTCTTAATAAGTAATTGTAGACATTTTTGGTGGTTTTCTTTGATCAACAGATCGATCTATCGAGTGTGGATTATGTGTCCGATACCATGGTTTGAGTTTTCGATTCTGAATTGGATTTTCTTCAGGTAATTTCCTGTCTCATTGTTCCGTTCTATTCAATCGTTTTGGTACCTATTTGATAATTGGGGTTTACTGCCAGTAATTCGTGTCCGGGGGTGATTGTATCCAGGGTTGTGCGCTGGTTCGTGTCTCGTTCGAGTCATGTTCGTGTGTTTTGTGTCTGCTGTGGGGGGCGCAGGGATCGGTTATCAAGTTCAGTTGTATCCGAGTTCATGGTGGTGTCGGGTGCGGCTGTGTCCTGTGTACGTAAAGCCAGGGTATTATCGTAGTATGTGTGACGAAGGGTTGATGCATAATTTTTTCCTCTTAAGATCAGTGGCGGGTTTTGATAAATGGTTTCGATTTGGTTGTAATCCCTTTATTTTTTTCTTGAATTTTTCTTCTTTCTTTATGCTCAAATTTGGAAGATAAACTTTGCTATGAGAGTGTTTGTTATTTGCAGCAGTAGACACTAATATATTTGAGCCTTATTTGTATAAGGAAGGGCTGGTATAGAAGGGAAGTTTTGTTTTGAGCTATTGTTTTAATATGACAGTTGAGAGTTGCCAAGTGACTAAAGTTGTGTTGTATCAGAGTTCATGAAATGAGCACTAGTAGTCTTAACTGCACCCTGAAGTTATGGCTTCCAGGTCTGGGTTGAGTTCAGGATATGGGACAAGTTGAGTTAAAGTCTTCTTTTAACTTTGGTGATGAGTATCTTTATAAGATACTTGATTTTGAAAAGGCCTTGGTTTAGATTTACTCATGTTAGCAGTAGGTTGTTTTATCTGAAATCTGGAATTAATTTTGTCTAAGGATAGTGGTAGCATGGCTAATGTGTTAAAAACAGAGGTTTAAGTTAGAGTGTGGGTTAGTGGTATATCTAGCTGGTAAAGAGTAGGGCTAGCACATGAATATTATACTATAAATAGATTGGTTAGTAGTTGAGAGTAGCTAGTGTTACTTGTTTAGAACTTAACCAACTTGTACACATTATCAAATTCAGGTGGACATAGAGACTACTATCTCCCTATTCCCGATCTTCCCAGAGCAAAGGCAAGTATATTATATGGTTTTGATCAGTGCATTTTCTTGTTCTTTATTGCTGACACATTATGACACGTTCATGATCTTTCTGGCTTGTTCTTTCATGATCTTACTTGCATCTTGGGGTGAGGGAAATACTCTAGATATGTGACCAAACCCGGATACTTATTCATGATCTTTAGCTTAGGCCTCGCACAGTGCACGCGGGTCCTAAGCCGTACCATGATCTTTCAGGATCTTTCATGCTCTTTCATGGTCTTACCCAAGCCGGTCACATATCATAGAAGTATTTCAAATTTATAACACATGTTCAGGATTTTGTTCTTACATTAGTTTCCTATGATCCTGATCTTGATATTAGCTATAGTCGTGATCTTTTCTGTATCTTTACATAGTCGTGATCTTTTCTGTATCTTTATAGCAGTAGTTCATGTTCTTCATGTTCTTTACATACCTTTTCTTATCCTGTTCTTTCAGCATTTATTTTCCATACCATGATGTTATTGTTCATTACCTAGAACTGTACTTTCCTCCGCTCCTGAATAGGATATGTTGCAGGTATGCTTGCAGGACATTGTTCTACTCTATGGGCCAGAGCCCAGGATTTAGCTGAGCAGGATGAGGCTTAGCTTGAGGCTTCAGGTTTAGATTACTTAGCTTTACTTTTAGATATTGACTTTAGAGTTCATAGCACTTTTCATTCATGTTGATTCTGGTACATTATGATATCTGGATTTGTGGATTATGGTGATCATTCTGGGATACGTTTTTAGATGCTGTGATTCTATACTTTCATGTTTATCTGGTTAGTTTTCCCTAGCTTGGTACAGCTTACTTTGTTGTGTCTAACAACAAAGGCTGGGCGTGTCCGACTCGTATCCGATTATTCGGGAGCGGGTCGTGATATGTTTTTAGTGGTGGCCCATGCAGGTCTATCCTAATGGTACCTAGGACTTAGCGTACTATTGGGGGACTTGATTATACTAGGGAAACTTGATCACAGCATAGAAAAATAAAAAATAAGGGTATATCAGATATATCAGGTGTATCAGGTATTTTAATATTCTATAAACACTTGTTGTATGTAGATCTAGGTTATTTTAACAGTTTTCTGTTTTGCAGATAGTTCAAAAGCATGCGCCACCGGGACAGTCGATCCACCTACACTTGAAGGTTTCCGAGCTTCCACTACCTTTTATCACTCTACTATCCCCATGGGTAGTACGTAGTTGACGGAGACGTTTGAAGAGTCCCTTGACAACCAGAGGGAGCAGGCCATCCTTTCCAAGTCAGACTTGTGGATGCATTCTCCGAGCCAGGAAGGACTTCTGATTTCCAGACTCTCAGACTTTTGGACTTCCCCGACATCGAGCGCATATCTTGCACCAAGGAGCAGATCGAGAACCTGGAGTTACCACTGAAGATCACCCAAGTTTCTGAGGACCCAACTTTTCTGAAGATTAGAACCACCAGCCAGGAGATCTAGAATGTAGCGCAGACAATGGAACGGAACCGAAAGTTGAAGCCCAGGAGAGACATGAAGACTTATGATAAAGATAACAACTACTGTGGATCCGTAAAGCGTCAACACACTCAGACAACACTTCTTCAGCCCAGCAGGCGATTCAGATTCAGCCGGCTATCATTGTATTTTTTGTCGCAGCCCAGGACACCACTACGACGAATGCCACAAAAGACGAAGGCTACGCCTGTACTACAGATCGCCTGCCCACCAAGTCAAAGATTGTCCGGAGATCATTGATCGCACTGCCCGAGAACAAGCACGAGGAGCACCAGGACTGCAGCAGAAGGACCTACCTCTCCAGATTCAGCAGCTATATGAGCATTACCGTATGGACCAGTCTACGTCAGGACAGTGAAAGAAGATTGAAGTGATTCCAGTCCCGAGAAAATATTGAAGAAATTGCACACAAAAGATTTCTTTTGCATGGTTGGGAAAACTATGTATCTGATTAGCAATCCAGTCTCTCCTTAAAATCCTCTTAGCACCTAGATCATTTCTTCAAAACTTCTTGTTTTCTATTTTTGAAATCTTGATTGATGTCGAAACTTACTTTGAGATATTGTTTCCTGTTTCGGTAAACTTGTTCAGATCCACAAATCGATAATTGTTTAAAATTCATTATTCGATACCGTTTGCATATTCATCATTCCTGACCTTGTTTCCTAGTGATGGCTCCTATTTACAAATTTTATTTCTTTATCAAACTTTGTGTTAATTGATATTTAATCGTTTCTTGAGATTTTATTTCGAAATCATGTTCCTCATTCGAAACTTGTTTAAAGCTCCGTCCTATGCAGACATTGTTGCAAATACCTTTAAGGGTTTTGAAGATTTCATTTCCTATTCGAGACTTGTTTCCTCATTCATGACTTTAATTTTTTAGTCGAGAGTTGTTGGTCCACTATTTGTTTCGATCTTGTCTCCTATCCAAGATTTTGCTTGTTTCATGGATACTTGTTCCTACTCGTTTATTGAAATTTTGTTTACAAATCGAACTTGTACTATTCCAGAATTATTTCTACTTGAAATATCATTCTGAAACCTTGTTTTAACCTTCGCTTCTATTGATGCTTGTTTGAGATTCTATTTTCTATTCTTGACTTTATTCGGGACTTGTTCTCTATTTACGATTTTGTTGCTATTGAGATTCGCTTGTTTCATGTTTACAATCCAATACATTGTCTCCTATTAGAACCTGTTTTCTAGTTATTATTCTAAACCTCGTTCCTCGTCAAAATTTTCTAGTCGAGATTTTATTTCCTAATCACGACCTTGTTGATATTGGTTCTCTAATTGAGACCTTGTATTCTATGGGATGTTGTTTTTCCTTTGAAATTTTGTCTGAGATTTCGTTGTTGATTGAGATTTTGTTGAACCTTGTTTCCAGTACAGAATTTTATTTCTTATTTTGAAACTTGTCTCCTATCTAATACCTTGTCTCAGTTCATCCTTCGAGACTCTGTTATCCCTTCGGGATAATGTCCCATATATGGAATCTTGTCACCATTCCAGATATCAGTTGATATTCCGTCATAATTTGAAACTTCGTCCTATCTGAAATTTTAATTCTTCCTGGCTGCCCTTTTGTACTCACCGATGGGATCCCTTGTCGTCTCTTAGTACCTAATAAATCTTTGTATTCTAACAGTCATATAACTTCACCATTTCCGTGACTTGGACTATTGAAACTCATTTTGAATTTCTTGAAACTCTTTTGAAATCCCTAGGGATAAAGTTCAAAGGCTATTCGATGACCTACTATGGCGTGACAGTTGCGCGCTACAGCCATTATCTGTATTATGGAGACTGAGGGTTCACTGCAGCCAGTAGCGCACTGGCGGGGCAGGAACCTTAAGTTGAAGTAATTTCAGACAATCATAGGTTTTCGAGTACTGTCGAGACTTGTCATATTCTTCCTACCTTGATCTCTTGGGTTGTTTTGTCAATGATTGTTGGAAAATGGATAAGGTTGACAGATTATTCGATGACATTGTTATTTGAGTCACGGAGCCGAAAGTCCACTGTAGTCAGATATATACTGGCGGGGTAGGGATTCTAAGCGAAGTGACTTCAAATAGCTATATGTTCCCGGACACCATAGAAACTATATTTTTTATATGATTATTGGTTTTCGAGAATCACGAATCCTTGCATGTTCATCCTGATTTGATACTGTATCTCCTGAGTATTGCGTACGTCTCCTAAATCAACCCTTGCTAAATTTTCTAACATTCCTCAAATTGTATATTACCAGATTGTGATTCCGTACTTTGTTGTGACTTGTCTAAACTTTGATCTTAAGTCATGTCTATCTGACCATGATTTTCTATCTTGTTCTAGTCTACCTGTGTTAAACTATCGATTTTTGATCGTACTTAATAGTAGTGTCTTCATGATTTTGCGCCTCTAAGTTATAATTGGAACTTCATTCAATCTCGTGCCTATTTGATTCTTGATCATTGATCGTGTTATTCCAACTTCTTGTGTGTAATTATCGTACAGTGTCTCAAGGCTCAAGACGTCTCAGAGTTGCACATGATCGACAGAAGCACTGGGTGGACAGCAGCAGACGACCACTGGAGTTCACGGTTGGAGATAGAGTATTCCTGAAGATCTCACCGACTAGAGGCGTCATTCGTTTCGGCAGAGGTAGGAAGCTCAGACCGAGATTTATCAGACATTCGACGTGACAGCACGGATTGGCTAGGTGACATACTACTAGCGCTTCCAGCTAGCTTGGAGGGAGTGCACGACGTTTTCTACGTGTCCCAGCTTCGACGCTACAACCAGATCCGAGCCATGTGGTGGACTATTCAGAGCTAGAGGTGGGTCCGAGCTTAACCTACGAGGAGCAGCCAGCGGAGATCCTTGATCGGAGGAGAAGCGCTTGCGGAATCAGACTATTCCACTTGTCCGCATCGTGTGGAGACATCACTCTCCGGGAGAGTCCACATGGGAGCGCGAAGATGAGATGCGAGAGCGCTATCCTAGCCTGTTTGCCTAATTGTATTCTAGTATTCAAAAATTCTGTTTTCAATAAATGACTGGTGTTTGAACTTTTGTGATTTACTTTGTGGGTCTTCGAATTTCGAGGACAAAATTTTTCAAGGGGGAGAGATTTGTAACTCCACCTTTCTACTTTCGAGAAAATATATTAGTTTACTAAATAATAATAATTTTTTTAAACCATTTTGAATAATAATAATTTATTGATTAAATAATTTTTAATAAATATTTTATTGTTGGTTTTGGAGGGAGATTTGTTTTTTTCAAAGCACTAATTTTTAAATTAAATTAGTGTGGTCCCCATTTTTCCAAATCCCCTAAACAAATTTCTAACTGAATTTAGGATATTTAGCAATTAGTGAAAGGAAGGGGGGCTTTCTGTTAAATTCCATCTTGCGGAGGGGCTGATTTGCAAGAATGTTTCCACTTTATCAGAGGGTGAGGAGAGAGAAAGGATTCTCACAATTCCTTTTTTCCACCCTGAGAAAGAGCTTGAGCTCTCTCTCCATGTTTCCAATTCCCAAACGGAACCCTAACCCTAATTTCGTGGAGATCCGAACCCCGACGGAGCGGCGACCTTCTCCTTTTCTTCGGCGGTCGGCAATCGACGGCAACGTTGGTCCCTAGCCAACGGTTGGAGAAGGAGTCACCACCGCGGCGGTGCTCTCTTCCCCAACGGCGGATCGACAAGCCACGGCAGTGATGGAGACCCCGCTTCTCCTTTTTCGGACGGCTGAACGAGCAGCTCGGCCGGTCGTCTCAGCCGTAGGAGCGGTGAACATTGGGTGGCCGACTAATCCTCCGGCGAACGACCATGGCAGAGACGGCGGTGACTGAGTCAGCAACCTCATCGGCGAGCTCTTCCTCCACCAGCGACTAATCTCTGGCGCTCGATCGATCAAATCTGACACGGATCACCTCGGCGAGCCTCTCCAGTGTCAGCGTTCACCCTTCCTCGACGTTCATCCTTCGAGCGATCATCTTCCTGTGATCTCCTCCGAGTCGACACAGTGACGTCATGGTGAGTTCTCGACCAAACCCCTGTCTCCTAAAATTGTGTTTGTGTCCTTTCCATCTCGATGAATTTGGAAGTCATTCGTAAATGACAGATCGAGTGCTCGATCGAAAGTTTGATCGAGATTGAGAACCTTGTTCACTTGGAGAACCGATCGGTGAGTGATCCTTGTTTATTTCGGTTTGTAAATTCTTAATAAGTAATTGTAGACATTTCTGGTAGTTTTCTTTGATCAACAGATCGATCTATCGAGTGTAGATTATGTGTCCGATACCATGGTTTGAGTTTTCGATTCTGAATTGGATTTTCTTCAGGTAATTTCATGTCTCATTGTTTCGTTCTATTCAATCATTTTGGTACCTGTTTGATAATTGGGGTTTACTGCCAGTAATTCGTGTCCGGGGGTGATCGTATCCAGGGTTGTACGCTGGTTCGTGTCTCGTTCGAGTCATGTTCGTGTGTTTTTGTCTGCTGTGGTGGGGCACAGGGATCGGTTATCAAGTTCAGTTGTGTCCGAGTTCATGGTGGTGTCGGGTGCGGCTGTGTCCTGTGTACGTAAAGCCAGGGTATTATCGTGGTATGTGTGACGAAGGGTTGATGCATAATTTTTTCCTGTTAAGATCAGTGGCGGGTTTTGATAAATGGTTTCGATTTGGTTGTAATCCCTTATATTTTTTTCTTGAATTTTTTGTCTTTCTTTATGCTCAAATTTGGAAGATAAACTTTGCTATGAGAGTGTTTGTTATTTGCAGCAGTAGACACTAATATATTTTGAGCCTTATTTGTATAAGGAAGGGCTGGTATAGAAGGGAAGTTTTGTTTTGAGCTATTGTTTTAATATGACAGTTGAGAGTTGCCAAGTGACTAAAGTCGTGTGTTGTATTAGAGTTCATGAAATGAGCACTAGTAGTCTTAACTGCACCCTGAAGTTATGGCTTCCAGGTCTGGGTTGAGTTCAGGATATGGGACAAGTTTGAGTTAAAGTCTTCTTTTAACTTTGGTGATGAGTATCTTTATAAGATACTTGATTTTGAAAAGGCCTTGGTTTAGATTTACTCATGTTAGCAGTAGGTTGTTTTATCTGAAATCTGGAATTAATTTTGTCTAAAGATAGTGGTAGCATGGCTAATGTGTTAAAAACAGAGGTTTAAGTTAGAGTGTGGGTTAGTGGTATATCTAGTTGGTAAAGAGTAGGGCTAGCACATGAATATATTTATACTATAAATAGATTGGTTAGTAGTTGAGAGTAGCTAGTGTTACTTGTTTAGAACTTAACCAACTTGTACACATTATCAAATTCAGGTGGACATAGAGACTACTATCTCCCTATTCCCGATCTTTTCGGAGCAAAGACAAGTACATTCTATGGTTTTGATCAGTGCATTTTCTTGTTCTTTATTGCTGACACATTGCGACACGTTCATGATTTTTCTGGCTTGTTCTTTTATGATCTTACTTGCATCTTGGGGTGGGGGAAATACTCTAGATATGTGACCAAACCCGGATACTTATTCATGATCTTTAGCTTAGGCCTCGTACAGTACACGCGAATCCTAAGCCGTACCATATATGATCTTTCAGGATCTTTCATGCTCTTTCATGGTCTTACCCAAGCCGGTCACATATCATAGAAGTATTTCAAATTTATAACACACATGTTCAGGATTTTGTTCTTACATTAGTTTCCTATGATCCTGATCTTGATATTAGCTATAGTCGTGATCTTTCCTGTATCTTTACATAGTCGTGATCTTTCCTGTATCTTTATAGCAGTAGTTCATGTTCTTCATGTTCTTTACATACCTTTTCTTATCCTGTTCTTTCAGCATTTATTTTCCATACCATGATGTTATTGTTCATTACCTAGAACTGTACTTTGCTTCGCTCGAATAGGATATGTTGCAGGTATGCTTGCAGGACATTGTTCTACTCTATGGGCCAGAGCCCAAGATTTAGCTGAGCAGGATGAGGCTTAGCTTGAGGCTTCAGGTTTAGATTACTTAGCTTTACTTTTAGATATTGACTTTAGAGTTCATAGCACTTTTCATTCATGTTGATTCTGTTACATTATGATATCTGGATTTGTGGATTATGGTGATCATTCTGGGTTACGTTTTTAGATGCTGTGATTCTATACTTTCATGTTTATCTGGTTAGTTTTCCCTAGCTTGGTACAACTTACTTTGTTGTGTCTAACAACAAAGGCTGGGCGTGTCCGACTCGTGTCCGATTATTCGGGAGCGGGTCGTGACACCTTCAATATCATTCACAGTTATAACCTGTTTTCTTGAGCCCATGCATTCAGCCTAACTAGAGATTTGGCCGAACCTGTGTGTTGTAATTTCAGATGAACTCAGATGGCCAAATCTCAGGTTACTGAACAAACCAGTCCTAAATACCCAACTGGATGTAACCTTCAACTGCCAGTCCTGAACAAGCACAATTCTGCCCTAGAAGAACTGAGATAACCCGTCTCAAATATATTCTCAGGTGAGGTGCAAGACAATCTGATATCCAAGTAAAAAACTCAACTACAAATTATGGCTACTGGAATTAGAAACCAGTCTAAAAAGTCATTTTAGGTGAAACTACCTAAGCTCTCTACAATTATTCCAAACCCAGGTTTCCTCTACAATCCACTAGTTCAGTTGCTAAGCAACAAAATCTGAGTAATTAAAACTCAAGAGTAGGAGCCCAGTCACAGAATTCAAACTCGATGTCTCTTCAATTTCAAGTTCATTATCACTACTCAACACAGATCAATACTAATCATCAATTGATCCTGAGGAACTTGCCTATATCAGACATAAATTTAATCCTGAACATGACATCCTAAAATGAATATCCATCATAAAATCATTGAATCAACACATGAACAGAGTTATCCTAATTTATCCTGATACCACTGATAACACTACCTTGCATCCGAACAAAATGTATTTAGAAATCAAAGATAAGGGAAAAATGGTTTGGAAATTACCTGCAGTGTCAGCTATAGCTGAGATCCTGATACCCTACTTTATGTCGGACACACGAGTCAGATTCAATTGATCTTAAACTCCCTGAATCAAAATGAAGGAAGAATGGAGGACAAGAGGTAATCATTCTAAACCTAGCCAATTGATCATCGATCATCAAAGTAGAACGAATTACCAAAAGAAAACTTACTCTTGGAAATCAGCTTGGGAAGTTCCTGACTCTGATCAGAATTGCTAAGATGCTTCAGAGAAAATTCAAAAGGAACGATCGAACAGTAAAGCGCAATCGAAATCTCAGGATCGAACCAAAACTCATAAAAACGTTGATCAAAAGAAGAATACTAATACTCACAATCTTCTAGCTCGAATTGATAAATTACGAAGGAATTTGGTAGACTCAAGGATCCTCGACTGTTTCCTTGGTTACAGTCGTGTAGATCAAATGATACGCAACTCTAGATCTAACAATTTAAGAATCGAATCGATCAAAATGAGTTGGCACCTAATCAAAACAACTACGAATGATGAATTACTTACCAGATTCAAATAACCGATGGGGATGACATCGATCGATCAGAGTTCATCCTTCTCCTTACTATCGAGAACGAGTTGACCTGATCGTCGATGCTTCGTCGAGGAAGAAGAACTGTAGCTTGAAGGAGGAAGAAAATGTGATGGCTGAGGAATGATGGAGAGATGGGGGTTGGTTATAAAGGAGGTTGGGGGACTTGAAATGTACGCAGAGTTTTTGGCGCCAACCATTGGAAAGAGTAGTGGAGAAAACAAAAATTTTGAAATATTGCAGAGTCTCTGCACGAGCTTCCTCTCCCTTACTCAAACAAAAGAGGAGAGGATGAAATGGCTAGGCTGAGGGAAGGCTAAGAATAAAATGGTTAAATGAATGGAATGGCTAGGCTTAAGAAAATGGCTAAGTCTAAAGAATAAATAGTTAAATGGATTTAAGCCCATTGGGCTGAAAACAAGAAGAATTTCATATATGAATATCAATACCCTCTCAATTTTTAAAGTAATAAAAATTTCTAATTTGCTTAATCAATATATAAAAAAAAACTTATATATTTATTTATTTTTATTATTTTTTTAACATCAGGAAGGTGGAGTTACAAATTTCTTCCCCTTGAAAAATTTCGTCCTCGAAATTCAGAAGTAATCAAAAATTGATTCACGAAAACCACTAAATATTTATGGAAAATAGAAACTCCAAATGCTAAAATACAATCAAGTAAACAATCTAGGGTAGCGCTCTCGCATCTCATCCTCACGCTCCCATGTGGACTCTCCCGGAGAGTGGTGTCTCCACATGACGCGGACAAGAGGAATAGTCTGGTTCCGCAGGCGCTTCTTCCTTCGATCAAGGATCGCCACTGGCTCCTCGTAGGTCAAGCTCGGGCCCACCTCTAGCTCTGAGTAGTCACCACATGGCTCGGGTCTGGAATGTAGCATAGAAGTGGGACACGTGGAAGACGTCGTGCACTCCCTCTAAGCTAGGAAATTGCTAGCGATATGCCACTCGCCATCTGTTACGTCATATCGAAAGGCCCGATGCACCTAGGACAGAGCTTCCCACACTCTGTCGAAACGAATGACGCCTCTGGTCGGATATCTTCAGTAACACTCTATCTCCAACTGCGAACTCTAGTGGCCGTCTGCTGCTGTCCGCCCAGTGCTTCTGCCGATCCTGCACAACTCTGAGATGCTACCTGATCAGCCTGATCTTCTCAGCTGAGTCTACCACCATCTCTGGTCCAAGCAAAGCTCTCTCGCCAACGTCGTCCCAAGATAGAGGTGTGCGATATCTCCGCCCATACAGTACCTCGAACGGGGTCATCTCAATGCTAGCCTGATAACTGTTGTTATAGGAAAACTCCACTAGATGCAAATGGTCCTGCAGTATTGTGGATGGCAGTAGCAGTAGTACAATTACCCCGGATAGTCGAGAAGTTTCTAGATATTTTCCCCGAAGAGCTTCCAGGTATGCCGCCAGAGCGAGAGATCGAGAGTTCACCATCGACTTGATCCCCGGGACAGCCCCAGCGTCAGAGAGAGTCCACAGGATGGCGCCATCAGAGTTAGAAATATTATACAAGATGATTGAAGAACTCAGAACCAAAGGATTCATTCGTGCTAGTGGATCGCCTTGGGGAGCTCCGATGCTTCTTGTGAAAAAAGAGGATGGTACGTCCAGGTTATGTGTAGATTATCGTACCTTGAACTCAGTGACAATCAAGAACAGATATCCTCTTCCGAGGATAGATGACTTGTTTGATCAACTCAAGGGGATAGCAGTATTCTCGAAGATCGACTTGTGTTCAGGATATCACCAGATCAGAGTCAGAGAGCAGGACATCCCGAAGACAGCTTTTAGATCGAGATATGGGCATTGGGAGTTCCTTGTTATGTCCTTTGGAGCAACCAATATGTCGGCTGTATTCATGGACCTCATGAATCGCATCTTCATGTCTTACTTAGATCAGTTCGTGATTGTGTTCCTAGACAACATCCTGTCTAGTGCAATAGTAAGACGGAGCATGAGCAGCATCTCAGAATTGTCCTCCAGATCTTAGAGAGCACCAGTTATATGCCAAATTCAGTAAATACGAGTTCGGCTCGATCGTATTTATACTTTGGTCATATCATCACCAAAGCAGGAGTGGAAGTCGATCCCAGAAGATCGTGGCATTGAGTCGTGGCCAGTGCCCAGCACAGTTGCAGAAGTTCACAGTTTTCTTGGATTAGCCGGCTACTACCGGCGATTTGTTTCAGACTTTGCGGATTCAGCGCCATTGACCCAGTTGACTCGCAAGGATGTACAGTTTGCTTGGACAGTAGAGTGCCAGTATTCTTTTAAGAGGTTGAAGCGAGGTTTGATGACGGCACCCATTCTCACGCTTCCAGATGGGACCGGGGGATTCTCAGTGTATTGTGATGCTTCCGGCAGAGGCCTGTGATGTGTTTTGATGCAGCATAGAAAGGTAATAGCTATGCATCACGATAACTTCGTGATCATGAGAGAAATTACCCAAACCCATGACTTGGAGCGGCAGCAGTAGTGTTGCACTTAAGTTGTGGAGGCATAATTGTATGGAGATATGGTAGAGATTTTCACTGACCACAAGAGCCTGAAGTATGTGTTCACTCAGAAGAATCTTAACATGTGTCAGAGGAGGTGGCTAGAGCTCTTGTGGATTATGATGTCAACCTACAGTATCATCCTGGGAAGGCCAACGTTGTAGCAGATACATTGAGCAGGAGAGCCGGGAGTTTATTTCCTAACAGCACAACCAGAGCTGTTAGCGATCTTCAGAGGATGGGTATTGTCACCCCCAGTTTTCACAAACAGGGGTATGGTAATTTTCCACTTTAAAAATTATTTTGAAATTATTTATTTATTATTTGTATTATTTTGGGGTTATTTGAATCGGGTTCGAATTTCAATTCGTTTCGACTTGTTTTGACTTGTTTCGGGGACCCGGGGTATTTTGACCTTAGCGGGCCCACACACTAGCTAACCATGGCCCACATGTTAGATATTTTGGTTAGAGACTAGACCATTATTTTAGTTATTTATTAGTTAGAGATTAGTGGTTTCGGTTTGACTAAACTACCCCCGGTTTAACCATTTCTCATTTTTGGGCCATTTAATTAATTGGAGGGCAAACTTGTAATTAGGCAAATAGGACAAATTCCATTGTTTGGCCGGCCATAGGGGGGGGATAAGGTGGAGAGAGAAACACTTTATCATTTCAAACCTATCCATACTTTCTTCTTCTTCTCCAAAGGCTCCATTTTATTTTGAAGCTCCATTGATTTCTAGCTCTCAAACCAAGGTGAATCTTTCTCCAAAACCTATTCTTTTCTTATGTAGATCATGTAGGAGACCCCCATGATGATTCTTAGGGTGTTCCCACCATTAGAAATTTGTTTTGTGTCCTTTAGACATTTTTAGGAGTGTCCACTTGTAGGCTTGTGTCCTATTAGGAAAAAGCCCCTTTTTGATCCTTGTATGATGTTAATATATTGCTATTGTGTGTTTTTCTAATTATTCTCAGATTTTGCATGTTGTAGAGATGATTCATGAGAGTATCATAATGTATCATATTATTTCTATGTGTTTTGGTGGATATATAGTTATATATATCATTCTATATATATATATATATGATATATATATATATATAAATGGTGATAAATTTGTGTGTTGTTGTGATGGAAATGGGGGTTATATAGGGGCTGTGATTCGGCCAAGTTGGGCTGAATTCTGAATGCATTTTGTTGGGATGAGTTTTGGGGGTTCATGGTATTGAACTAGTGGTTTTATGCACCTATATATATATATTGATATATATATATATGGTTATATAGGGGGTATAATTATATGGTTTAAATGGTGTTGTGATGATGTTTAGAGGGGGAAAACTTTATTCTCAGGTTTATGTTCAGATTTGTGGGATTTTTGGTTGGGAGTTCAATCCCATTTATGCATACAACTAGTGTGTGAGATGTTGATATATATGCATGTAGTTATATACATATTGGTATATATGTGGGTTAATTGTGTGGGATTATATATATTTATGGTGGTGGTTGTGTGATGTTGAGAGAGGGTTGGGGGTTGTCCAAAAACAGTCCATAATTGTGAGTTGTGTGTGTGTGTAGTTGTGAGGAATGATTGTGAGTTTTGTGTGTGTGTGAGAACCTATTAGTAAGTGTCTATAGTTAGCCTATGTGCAAACTAATAGGAAACCTATTAGGAGACTTGTAGAGAGGTCTATGTGAGGGTGAGATGTTGTGTGTGAGTGTTGTGTATGAGTGTGGGTGAGTGTGGTAGATAGAAGGGTAAATTCAAGGAGTAGAAATAGAAGAGAGGGGTAAATGCTAGTTTGCCTAGAAATGGGATTTTGTGTTAGAAACCTAAGGTAGTGTTAGAACTTGATCCCCGTGGTTGGTAATGATCAAATATGGTACTCTAAGACTAGTTTTGACGTCGGTTGACCGTTTTGACCAAAAGTCAACAAAAGTCAACCGGAGGTCAAACTTAGCCTTAAAGCGACCCGATTTGACCGAAACCAACCGAGACTTGACCAGTTGACTGAAAGTCAACAGTTGGTCAACATTAGACTTGTTTGACTTAGGGTTGACCATAGTTGACCATAGTTGACCATAGTTGACCAGGGTTGACCAGAGTTGACTTTTTGACCGAAGTCAACTGTAAGTCAACCGTTGATCCCGATTGACCTAGTTTGACTTGGAATGACTTCCAGTGACCTAGTATGAACCAATAAGACCTAGTATGACTCATTTAGACCTAGATTGACCTAGACTGACCTAGTTTGACTTAGACTTGCATTCATGGATTGTATTAGTTCCTTTTCAGCATTTAGTCCTGTTTGACTTATAGTATCTTATCTTAGGTCTGTGATCGCTCTGAGCATCTGTTCACCCTATCAGCTCAGGACCACAGGCGAGTACATTCACTGATAGTTTTCATTGTCTTGATATCTACTATATCCGATTCAGTCGTAGTGTCTTACTTGATTCTCGACACGATAGTTCACGGACTAGTATTAACGGATTCTGGTCATGAGATGTCATTCCTGGATCTCTTGGGATATTGGTACTTGCTTGGTCTTGATTCTTGTACTTGTATTGACGCCGATTTCTGAAGAGGACTTGCTCCCCTCTTTGGAAATCCCGCATCGTGACGTGTCATGACCGGATCCATTTATACTATTCGGGGAAAAATGGGGGAATTATTGGGTGTATGTGATCAAAGCCCCATGTCCTTATTTTGCTAGCGTCACCCTCACTCCACGTAGGGTGCCGCAGATACCTCACCACGGTTATCCAGGTTGGGCGGCATGTTTCTCCGTTGACGTTCACCGCGGATTGCCGTGCCAAGTGGATAACTTGGCCCTGCTACCCTTTTAGCCGATCACATATCACTCTAATAATTCAAACCACTTTTATTTTATTTGTCATGTCTTATATTCCAGCTTCAGCTTTACTTACTGTACTTTCACCCTGATATGATTCATTCTCATATGCTCTACCTGCTTTCATACTGTACTTGATTATGGGACTAGGTTCTATTCGGAAGAAGGGTTACAACCCCGGTCCTTGTTTGGTTTAAGGGTTGTAACTCGGCTTTCGAATGGTTCCCAAGTCGCCTTTACTCTTTGTCTTGTATTTCATTATTACTGTTTCTTATAGTATTTCTCAATTCACATGGAACTGCTGTTGGTGTTTTGTACTTGCTCATTTTCCTGACAGGATACGTTGACAAATTTTACAGATGACTTAGAGGATGACTGCCCTACCTATTACGGGGCAGAGACCGAGGAGCATGACCTAGATAGAGGCTTATTAGTAGAGCCCCTTGATTTTGCCCATCCTGAGTAGATTAGCTAGTAGGTTTGCCTGGCCTGCGAGCCAGCTGTTTACTTTTCAGTTGTAGTACTTATTTATTATTCTGAGACTTGGACTTGTGTTAGCTGTTTTTGTGATTACTTTCTGGACTCGTTCCTGCTTATCTATATCATATCTTTCCATGCTTTTCTACCTTAGTTTGCTTATGTGATTGAGGCAGTATTGCCCTATTCCTCCGTTCGGAGTGTATATACTGCACAGGTACATTTATCTGTTTAGAAGTAGCATTTTACAGACCTTATATACAGCGTTCTACCGCCGATTCTGCGGCGTAGGCTGGACGTAACCGCTTCTCGTGCCCCTAATCAGGGTGCGGGTCGTGACACGTTTTTGTGGTGGCCCACGCAGGTCGGTGTCGCAACTAGTGCGAACTCGTAATGGTGCTCGACTTAGAGTGCTAATTACGAGCCTGCGATTAGGATATAGGATTAGGGTATGATAGGAGTTACTCAATCACATGTTAGGAGATTCTGATCTTTTGATTACCATGACAAATTCTTTTGCATTGAATTTAATTGTCCGTCCTTGATATTTCTATCATGTGCCATATTGATTCCTTGTTTTCAACCTATCCTCAGGATGACAGTTACACGATCTCAGGCAGCGGGCCCGAGCGCAGTTCCGGGGAGGCCAGATCAGGGAGGTCCTCCACCTCCGGCTACGGGACCGGCAGCAGAGAGCACCGCAGCATCAGTCCCTGCCCTTCAGGCAGGAGTAGAGGTGGCAGTTCCCGGAGGTCTTCCACCTCCAGCTGGGGGAGCAGCCCCATCGGTTCCTGCCCTTCCGGCGGGAGCAGCAGCAGCGACGATCCCTGGAGGTCTTCCACCTTCAGCAGCGGGACCGTCTATGGTCATCCCGGACATTCTTCCACCGCCGCCTCAGCTACCGGCAGACACTCAGGGTATGATGGCCCTTCTGCAGCAGATGTTGCAGACGCAGAGAGTTCAGGCAGAGGCGCAGCAGCGCCAGACAGAGGTGCTGAGACAGACGATGGAGAACTCGCACCAGTTAGCCATGGCAGCAGTAGAGAGGAGTGCACCGACTACGGCTGAGGGAGCGCCAGCACAGCAGCAGGGGCCAGGGGAGGCCCGGTACCCATCTCGACTTCCGGAAGATGGGCCCGCGAGATTTCAGGGGTATCGAGGGTATCTTATATGCGGATGATTGGCTAGAGGACGTCCAGCGGTGTCTGGAGTTGGCTGAGGTTCCGAGAGCATTATGGGTGGCTTCTGCAGCGAGCCAGTTTTTTCGACATTGCATTGACGTGGTACCGCACGGATCCGCGTGCGTCGGTTCGAGGTATATCCTGGGAGGACTTCAGGAAACTCTTTAAGGAGAAGTTCTACCCGGATGTAGCCTTGACGGCTCTGGAGGGACAGTTTGTCAGCTTAGTGCAGGGGAGCTCGTCAGTGGACGAGTATGCAGCGGAGTTCTTCCGCTTGAGTCGGTTTGCACCCAGCTTGATTCAGGATGAGGGGTGCAAGGCCCGAAAGTTCCGGAGGGGCCTTATCCATGCAGTGCGTACTCGTACATCTGGGAGACGAGACGCGACATTTGAGCAGATCCTGATGGAGGCTCAGATAGCTGAGGAGGATTTCGGCCTCAAGCCGAAGAGGAGCAGTGACGCTATGGGATCTAGTTCGAGCGCAGGGCCTACGAAGCGCCCACACTTCCAGCAGAGGCAGTACCAGCAGCATCAGCCTCAGTTGCAGATCCAGCAGGCACCGGCGCGTGCTCAGCAGCTTCAGGGACAGGGTCAGGGCCGGAGGCCAGCTACCCAGTGCAGTTACTGCGGGAAGACAGGGCACACTGCAGAGGTGTGCAGGAAGAGATTGGGCGCTTGTTTATACTGTGGGGCGCCCGATCACCAGCTGAGGGACTGCCCTACTCGGGGAGGCAAGGGAGTTCAGGACAGAGGACAGCCAGCTAGAGGGCCAGTAGTTCAGCAGAGGGGTCTTCCACTCCAGGCTCAGCAGCAGCGTTTCCAGCAGCATCAGAGGGGAGCCCCTGCGGGCAGAGTGTTTGCCCTGACGGCAGAGGAGGAGGCAGAGCCAGTTGGCGATGTTGTGGCAGGTCATGTTCTTCTCGATTCATTTCCTGCATTTACCCTATTCGATTCCGGTGCCTCTCATAGTTTTGTGTCTGTCTCCTTTGCTCTGAGACACAATATTATTGCTGAACCCTTGAGTAGGACTTGCAAGATATTGACCGGGGGAGGCATCATCCTGGTCAGTAATATCTGCAAGGGACGGAGAGTTACTGTAGGAGGCCGAGTTTTGGGTGCGTGCTTGCTCGTAATGCCCCTTCCGAGGTACGATGTGGTACTCGGAATGGATTGGTTGAGCGCGCACCATGCTACTATAGATTGTAGAGGTGGTAGGATTTTGTTTAGGCCGCCGGGTGAGCCAGAGATTGAGTTTTCCAGAGGAGCAGCTGAGCCGGTAGATGGGTTCTGCGGAGCTCTACTGGCGGGGCAGGCATTGCCGCATCCATTGATTGCTGATTTCATGGATGTTTTTCCCGAGGAGTTGCCTGGGATGCCGCCGGATAGGGACATTGAGTTCTCTATAGACCTTGTGCCAGGTGCTGAGCCCATTTCGCAGCACGTCTATAGGGTCAACAACAGCGAGTTGGCGGAGCTGAAGAAGCAGGTCGACGAGCTGCAGGACAAGGGATTCATTAGATCCAGTTCATCGCCTTGGGGAGCGCCAGTCCTGTTTGTACCGAAGAAGGATGGTACGATCCGTATGTGTATTGATTACAGGGCGCTCAACAACCTTACTATCAAGAATAAGTACCCATTGCCGAGGATCGACGACTTGTTCGATCAGTTGAGCGGTGCCAAGGTGTTTTCGAAGATAGATCTGAGATCCGGCTATCATCAGCTGAAGGTGAAGAAGGAAGACGTTCCGAAGACAGCTTTTCGGACTCGGTACGGCCAGTACGAGTTCACAGTGATGCCATTTGGGTTGACCAACGCCCCAGCTGTGTTCATGAACTTGATGAACAAGGTATTCCATCAGTACCTTGACAAGTTCGTGGTGGTCTTCATAGACGACATCCTGGTTTACTCGAAGACGCCAGAGGAGCACGAGGAGCATCTGAGGATTGTGCTCGAGACGCTGAGGAGGGAGCAGTTGTATGGGAAGTTGTCGAAGTGTGAGTTTTTCCTGGACCAAGTCGAGTTCCTGGGTCATGTTGTGACCGAGCACGGGATCTCAGTAGACCAGAAGAAGATTGCTGCAGTAGAGTCTTGGTCTACGCCCAGTACAGTTGCCGAGATTCGGAGCTTTCTGGGATTGGCGGGCTACTATCGGAAGTTCGTCCAGGATTTCTCGCGGATTGCGGAGCCGATGACTAGACTCACCAGGAAGGACGTGGAGTTCGTCTGGACTGAGGAGTGTCAGGCCGCCTTCGACGAGCTGAAGAAGAGGTTGACATCAGCTCCTATCTTGACATTGCCGTCTGGGACCGGTGGTTTCTCGATTTACAGCGACGCTTCTGGTCGGGGTTTGGGTTGTGTACTTCAGCAGCACGGGAAGGTA
Organism: Iris pallida; assembly: GCA_029216955.1. NCBI lineage: Eukaryota > Viridiplantae > Streptophyta > Magnoliopsida > Asparagales > Iridaceae > Iris > Iris pallida. The sequence continues at coordinate 17,521,188 of JANAVB010042420.1, forward strand.
ATTGCCTACGCATCTAGGCAGTTACGTCCTCATGAGAAGAACTACCCGACTCACGATTTGGAGTTAGCCGCTGTCATCTTTGCCTTGAAGCTATGGAAGCATTATCTGTACGGAGAGCGGGTTGAGATCTTTACTGACCACAAGAGCTTGAAGTACGTGTTCACTCAGAAGGAGCTGAACATGAGGCAGAGACGTTGGCTTGAGCTGATGAAAGATTTTGATATCGCCTTGCAGTACCATCCAGGGAAGGCCAACGTAGTCGCAGATGCCTTGAGCAGGTATCCAGTGGCTATGTATCTGACATCAGATCGTCATCTTTTGGCTGACCTGGATAGTTTGGGAATCGAGGTGATCATTCCAGGCATGGAGGTGCAGATGTGGGGTTTGCAGATTCAGTCTGAGCTGATGGACAGGATCAGGTCAGCGCAGTTTGAGGATGTTGCCCTGGGGAGCATCAGAGAGCAGGTGCAGATGGGTTTGCTTGAGGATTTCTCCATTGCCGAAGATGGGTCGCTGCGGCACGGTACTAGACTGTGCGTTCCGAGTGGAGAGCTTCGGGAGGAGGTTCTTCAGGAGGCTCATCGCTCTCAGTACTCTATGCATCCTGGTGCCAACAAGATGTACAGAGATCTGAGAGAGCGCGTTTGGTGGTACGGCATGAAGCGCGAGGTATCTCAGTTCGTATCTCGCTGCTTGGTTTGTCAGCAGGTGAAGGCCGAGAGACAGAGGCCTGGGGGATTGCTTCAGCCACTACCCATTCCAGAGTGGAAGTGGGAGCACATCACCATGGACTTTGTGTCCGGACTTCCGCGGTCTCCAGGAGGGAAAGACGCGATTTGGGTCATAGTTGATAGATTGACCAAATCGGCCCACTTTTTGCCTTTTAAAGTGGGATTGTCTACGGAGAGGTTGGCAGAGCTGTATGTCCGTCAGATCGTGCGGTTGCATGGAGTCCCCGTGAGCATAGTTTCAGATCGTGATAGCCGTTTCACTTCCCACTTCTGGAGGAGTTTGCAGGCTAGCTTGGGCACCTCGCTCAAGTTCAGTACTGCTTATCACCCCCAGACAGACGGGCAGTCGGAGAGGACTATCCAGACCTTGGAGGATATGCTTCGCACGTGTGTGCTAGATCTCGGGGGTTCTTGGGAGGATCATCTTCACCTGGTAGAGTTTGCTTACAACAACAGCTACCAGGCCAGTATAGAGATGTCGCCATTCGAGGCTCTATACGGACGGAGATGCCGTACTCCTTTATCTTGGGACGATGTTGGCGAGAGGGTGCTGCTTGGACCAGAGATGGTGGTGGATGCAGCGGAGAAGGTCCGGCTGATTAGAGACAGACTTCGGGTGGCTCAGGATAGGCAGCGGCATTGGGCCGATAGCCACCGGAGACCGTTAGAGTTCGAGGTTAGTTTCAGTTCCTGTTTGTGCTTGTTTGTGTTTTGTCTGTCCTGTGTTCTGAGTTTGTTTTATGTCTAGGCTGGCGCTTTGGTGTTCCTGAAGATTTCTCCGACACGGGGCACGATTCGCTTTGGCGGGGGCGGGAAGCTTAGTCCGCGCTACATCGGACCTTTCACCATTCTTGAGAGGGTCGGTGCAGTGGCTTACCGGCTAGACTTGCCGCCTACGCTGGAGGGGGTACACAACGTGTTCCACGTGTCGCAGCTGAGACGGTACGTGGCGGATCCTAGCCATGTATTGGACCATTCAGCGATCGAGGTGGGGCCTACTCTTCACTATCCAGAGCAGCCGGTTGAGATTCTGGATCGTAGGGAGAAGGTGCTCCGGAACCAGGTTATCCCCTTGGTTCGCGTTGCATGGAGGCATCACTCTCCAGGCGAGTCCACCTGGGAGAGAGAGGACGACATGCGGGAGCGATTCCCTTATCTCTTCGAGCCCTGAGGTATAATTTTGTTTTCTGCTTGTGATTTCAGTGCATGTTTGTTTCAATTTTGAGGACAAAATTTTTTTTAAGGTGGATAGATTTGTCACCCCCAGTTTTCACAAACAGGGGTATTTTGGTAATTTTCCACTTTAAAAATTATTTTGAAATTATTTATTTATTATTTGTATTATTTTGGGGTTATTTGAATCGGGTTCGAATTTCAATTCGTTTCGACTTGTTTTGACTTGTTTCGGGGACCCGGGGTATTTTGACCTTAGCGGGCCCACACACTAGCTAACCATGGCCCACATGTTAGATATTTTGGTTAGAGACTAGACCATTATTTTAGTTATTTATTAGTTAGAGATTAGTGGTTTCGGTTTGACTAAACTACCCCCGGTTTAACCATTTCTCATTTTTGGGCCATTTAATTAATTGGAGGGCAAACTTGTAATTAGGCAAATAGGACAAATTCCATTGTTTGGCCGGCCATAGGGGGGGGGGATAAGGTGGAGAGAGAAACACTTTATCATTTCAAACCTATCCATACTTTCTTCTTCTTCTCCAAAGGCTCCATTTTATTTTGAAGCTCCATTGATTTCTAGCTCTCAAACCAAGGTGAATCTTTCTCCAAAACCTATTCTTTTCTTATGTAGATCATGTAGGAGACCCCCATGATGATTCTTAGGGTGTTCCCACCATTAGAAATTTGTTTTGTGTCCTTTAGACATTTTTAGGAGTGTCCACTTGTAGGCTTGTGTCCTATTAGGAAAAAGCCCCTTTTTGATCCTTGTATGATGTTAATATATTGCTATTGTGGGTTTTTCTAATTATTCTCAGATTTTGCATGTTGTAGAGATGATTCATGAGAGTATCATAATGTATCATATTATTTCTATGTGTTTTGGTGGATATATAGTTATATATATATCATTCTATATATATATATATATGTATATATATATATATATATATAAATGGTGATAAATTTGTGTGTTGTTGTGATGGAAATGGGGGTTATATAGGGGCTGTGATTCGGCCAAGTTGGGCTGAATTCTGAATGCATTTTGTTGGGATGAGTTTTGGGGGTTCATGGTATTGAACTAGTGGTTTTATGCACCTATATATATATATATTGATATATATATATATATGGTTATATAGGGGGTATAATTATATGGTTTAAATGGTGTTGTGATGATGTTTAGAGGGGGAAAACTTTATTCTCAGGTTTATGTTCAGATTTGTGGGATTTTTGGTTGGGAGTTCAATCCCATTTATGCATACAACTAGTGTGTGAGATGTTGATATATATGCATGTAGTTATATACATATTGGTATATATATGTGGGTTAATTGTGTGGGATTATATATATATTTATGGTGGTGGTTGTGTGATGTTGAGAGAGGGTTGGGGGTTGTCCAAAAACAGTCCATAATTGTGAGTTGTGTGTGTGTGTAGTTGTGAGGAATGATTGTGAGTTTTGTGTGTGTGTGAGAACCTATTAGTAAGTGTCTATAGTTAGCCTATGTGCAAACTAATAGGAAACCTATTAGGAGACTTGTAGAGAGGTCTATGTGAGGGTGAGATGTTGTGTGTGAGTGTTGTGTATGAGTGTGGGTGAGTGTGGTAGATAGAAGGGTAAATTCAAGGAGTAGAAATAGAAGAGAGGGGTAAATGCTAGTTTGCCTAGAAATGGGATTTTGTGTTAGAAACCTAAGGTAGTGTTAGAACTTGATCCCCGTGGTTGGTAATGATCAAATATGGTACTCTAAGACTAGTTTTGACGTCGGTTGACCGTTTTGACCAAAAGTCAACAAAAGTCAACCGGAGGTCAAACTTAGCCTTAAAGCGACCCGATTTGACCGAAACCAACCGAGACTTGACCAGTTGACTGAAAGTCAACAGTTGGTCAACATTAGACTTGTTTGACTTAGGGTTGACCATAGTTGACCATAGTTGACCATAGTTGACCAGGGTTGACCAGAGTTGACTTTTTGACCGAAGTCAACTGTAAGTCAACCGTTGATCCCGATTGACCTAGTTTGACTTGGAATGACTTCCAGTGACCTAGTATGAACCAATAAGACCTAGTATGACTCATTTAGACCTAGATTGACCTAGACTGACCTAGTTTGACTTAGACTTGCATTCATGGATTGTATTAGTTCCTTTTCAGCATTTAGTCCTGTTTGACTTATAGTATCTTATCTTAGGTCTGTGATCGCTCTGAGCATCTGTTCACCCTATCAGCTCAGGACCACAGGCGAGTACATTCACTGATAGTTTTCATTGTCTTGATATCTACTATATCCGATTCAGTCGTAGTGTCTTACTTGATTCTCGACACGATAGTTCACGGACTAGTATTAACGGATTCTGGTCATGAGATGTCATTCCTGGATCTCTTGGGATATTGGTACTTGCTTGGTCTTGATTCTTGTACTTGTATTGACGCCGATTTCTGAAGAGGACTTGCTCCCCTCTTTGGAAATCCCGCATCGTGACGTGTCATGACCGGATCCATTTATACTATTCGGGGAAAAATGGGGGAATTATTGGGTGTATGTGATCAAAGCCCCATGTCCTTATTTTGCTAGCGTCACCCTCACTCCACGTAGGGTGCCGCAGATACCTCACCACCGGTTATCCAGGTTGGGCGGCATGTTTCTCCGTTGACGTTCACCGCGGATTGCCGTGCCAAGTGGATAACTTGGCCCTGCTACCCTTTTAGCCGATCACATATCACTCTAATAATTCAAACCACTTTTATTTTATTTGTCATGTCTTATATTCCAGCTTCAGCTTTACTTACTGTACTTTCACCCTGATATGATTCATTCTCATATGCTCTACCTGCTTTCATACTGTACTTGATTATGGGACTAGGTTCTATTCGGAAGAAGGGTTACAACCCCGGTCCTTGTTTGGTTTAAGGGTTGTAACTCGGCTTTCGAATGGTTCCCAAGTCGCCTTTACTCTTTGTCTTGTATTTCATTATTACTGTTTCTTATAGTATTTCTCAATTCACATGGAACTGCTGTTGGTGTTTTGTACTTGCTCATTTTCCTGACAGGATACGTTGACAAATTTTACAGATGACTTAGAGGATGACTGCCCTACCTATTACGGGGCAGAGACCGAGGAGCATGACCTAGATAGAGGCTTATTTGTAGAGCCCCTTGATTTTGCCCATCCTGAGTAGATTAGCTAGTAGGTTTGCCTGGCCTGCGAGCCAGCTGTTTACTTTTCAGTTGTAGTACTTATTTATTATTCCGAGACTTGGACTTGTGTTAGCTGTGTTTTGTGATTACTTTCTGGACTCGTTCCTGCTTATCTATATCATATCTTTCCATGCTTTTCTACCTTAGTTTGCTTATGTGATTGAGGCAGTATTGCCCTATTCCTCCGTTCGGAGTGTATATACTGCACAGGTACATTTATCTGTTTAGAAGTAGCATTTTACAGACCTTATATACAGCGTTCTACCGCCGATTCTGCGGCGTAGGCTGGACGTAACCGCTTCTCGTGCCCCTAATCAGGGTGCGGGTCGTGACACGTATAGAGGTTGTCCTTCCTACCAGTGTGGCATTGATGGCCAGTATGCAGGTTCAGTCCAGTATAGTCGAGAGGATCCGGATGGCGCAGTCAGCAGATTATAAGCTTCAGCGGCTCAGATCAGAGTGTGAGACAGGACAAAGACCAGAGCTATGTATCCATGAAGGCGGTACACTTCGGCATGGTAAGCATCTTTGTGTACCCAGTGGAGATATCAGGCAGGAGGTCATGGCAGAAGCTCACAGTTCTCAGTATTCTATTCATCCTGGTGGTACGAAGATGTACCGTGATATTCGTCAACACTTTTGGTAGAATGGCATGAAGAGGGAGATAGTCCGGTTTGTCTCTCGGTATTTGGTTTGCCAACAAGTTAAAGCTGAACATCAGAGGCCAGCTGGACTTCTTCAGCCCTTGCCAATTCCGGAATGGAAGTGGGAGCATGTAACCATAGATTTTGTGACTGGATTACCCAGATCCCCGGCTGGCAGAGACATTATTTGGGTTATTATAGACAGGCTCACGAAGGTGGCTCACTTTCTCCCATTCAGAGTTGGTCAGTCGACGGCTCAGCTAGCAGAAATGTATCTCAGACAAATCGTCAGACTTCACGATGTTTCAGTCAGTATCACTTCGAACCGAGATTCAAGATTTACGTTACACTTTGGCGTAGCCTGTAAGAGAGTTTGGGAACTCACCTCCAGTTCAGCTCAGCTTATTATCCGTAGACTGATGGTCAGTTGGAACGCACGATCCAGATTCTTGAAGATATGTTGCGGTCGTGTACACTCGACTTTGGTGGTTCGTGGGAAGATCACCTGTACCTGGTAGAGTTCTCGTACAACAACAGTTTCCAGGCCAGTATCCAGATGGCACCGTTCGAGGCACTGTATGATAGGAAGTGCAGATCTCCGCTAGCCTGGGATGATATTGGAGAGAGGCAGATGCTCGATTCGGAAATGATTGTCCAGACAGTTGAAGTGGTCAGGAGAGTCAGGGATCACCTTCGAGTTGCCCAAGATCGCCAGCGCCATTGGGCCGATTCTTATCGGCGCCCTCTTGAGTTTTCTGTCGACGACCATGTATTCCTAAGAATTTTGCCTAACCATGACGTCATTTATTTTGGCGTACGAGAAAAGCTTAGTCCTAGTTATATAGGGCCATTTGATATTCTGGAGCGAGTAGGTGATGTATCCTATCGTCTCGCTCTTCTGCCGTCGTTATGTGAGGTGCATGACGTATTCCATGTATCCCAGTTACGACGGTATATTCCGGACCTGAGCCACATCCTGGATCATTCGGAATTGGTTGTTGGTACCAACCTTTCGTATGAGGATAGGCCCGTGTCTATATTGGACCGGAGAGAGAAGATACTCAAGAACAAGACTATCAAGTTAGTCCGTATTGCTTGGGGTCATCACTCTTTGGGAGAGTCAACGTGGGAGCGTGAGGATGATATCCGATCACGATATTCCGACCTGTTTGACTCGTAAGGTATAATGTTTTTTTATGCCTTATGCCCTAAGTTCCTTGCTTGAATGAATGATTGATTGCCTAGTTGTAGCTTGCTTGTGATTAATATAGCTTGTTCTTGCCCCTCTAGTCTCTTAATTAAATTTCGAGGACGAAATTCTTTTAAGGTGGGTAGAGTTGTAATGCCTATGGTTCGTATTACGTATTTTAGAATACGTGTACATGTTTGCAAAAACAAAAGTATAGAACTTTATTGATACAAACTGTAATAAAGATTACAAGAATTCTGGGAAAATTACAACTATAGGAATCCAATCTTGATGACGATTGCTTTATCCCTTGGACGATGTGAACTGTGAAGACGAAGCCTTTGAAGTTGAAAACAACTCTGGAAACTGAAGGCAAAAGCCTCTGAAGTTGAAGACAAAAGTCTCGGAAGAATGCAGCAGCACTTTGGCAAGAACTCCTGAACTCTCTGATTTCTGATCTCTGATCTTGATCTTTTTAAAATGAAGACTTGAAACTCTATTTATAGAGTTCTGAAAATAACTAACTTTCAGTTATTTTGGACTGCGCAGGATGATTTGCGCAGCATTGGTTTGCGCAACATTGATTTGCGCAGACAGTTACTGGATCGTGGGCCAACTATCATGGACACATGGCATCATTTGATAGAAATACGCATGATCGTGCATAAACAGTTGCCACGTAATGAGCAATCGATGGCATGAATGCCACGTGTAACTTAACAATTATATTGATAGAGTGCGCAGAGTTGAATTGCGCATACATGGTTTGCGCAGACTCAAACTGCGCAGGATTGGTTTGCGCTGCCAGCTGTCAGCCGCCCTCGAGCACTGTGCGGCGCAGGAAACGAACAGATTCCTTGTTATTCGTGCTGTCAGTTGTCAGAAAATATTTGATTTGATTTGGTAATGATGACTTCTGCCACGTCAGTCTGCGCAGTTGGAAGTGTGCGCAAAGCAGTATGCGCAATTGGATTGCTGCACAATCTATTGTCTGCACAATTCATCCAAATGATGGGTTTCTTGATTTCTTGACTTTGTTGATTGATGCAACTTAATTTTTTAGGACCTACAAGACCCCCTTCAAAGTTTTCGAAAGTTGATTTGATTCAAAGTTTCGAAATACTTTGAATTTTTTTGAATTTTGAATCAAGTTGCGCATGATGATGAGCTGTCTGCAAGTTTCTTGTGGGATCCAGCAAGGAGGTTCTCGACTCTTTTACTGATCATATTTTTGAGAAGGACGGCAGTGGCCCTCGTCCAAATGTAGAGAAAGATGATAGTGACCTTTAATATTATGTACTATCATATGATGAAATAAAATTTGCATTTTATTTATGAACTTGATCTTGTCTGATAATTTACAAATATTTACATTTATACATAATACTTCTTTAAGAATTTGCCATTGATAGGCATCATAGCAACTCGACCATCAAGTTCTGAAAGTTGATAAGCACCATTTGAGAAGACTTTGCTCACAACATAGGGACCTTTCCATTTTGTATCGAATTTCCCTTTGCTCATATGAGTCATAGTCATAGGACGTCTGACCGTTAGAACAAATTCTCCTTGCTGAAAGGCTCTGACCTTCACTTTACGATTAAATGTCTTTGAGATGCGGGCTTGGTATAACTCAATATGCTGTTGAGCCATTAACTGTTTTTCATCCAACGCTTCCAACTCTTGGAGTCGAAGAAGGTCATTATTTTCTGTGGTAAGCTCATTGGCAATAGCGATCCTTAAAGAAGGAATTTGTAATTCCAAAGGAAGGACAGCTTCACAGCCATACACCAAAGAGAAAGGTGTAAAGCCGGTTGGATTGCGGACTGTAGTTCGATAGGCCCAAAGACATTCGCCAAGTTTCTCGCTCCAATTCCGTTTGTTAGTGGATACAAACTTCTTAAGGAGCTTAATAATGGTTTTGTTAAAGGCTTCAGCTAAACCATTAGCGGCAGGATTGTACGCCGTCGAAGCAACATTGTTAATCCGATGATCATCGCAGAATCTAGTAAACTTCTGACTAATGAATTGAGGTCCATTGTCATGAATGATTCTGCGAGGTACACCGAATCTATATATGACATGGTGTTTAACGAAATTGATGACACTGCTAGTCTTGACTTCAGCTAGAGGTATAGCTTCGGCCCACTTGGAGAAGTAATCGGTTATCGCCAATATGAACCGATGTCCTCTAGAAGAAGGAGGATTAATAGGACCTATGATGTCCATACCCCAAGCTTCAAAAGGCCATGAAGCAGCAGTCGGGTGTAAGAACTCCGAGGGTTGATGAATGAAGTCTGCATGGATTTGACAAGCACGACATTTCCTTGCATATTCAATGGCATCTGATACCATAGAGGGCCAATAATAACCCATACGTCTAATGCGATCCTGTAATTTAGGACCAGGTTGATGTGCTCCACAGACGCCATCATGAGCTTCACGCAACACTTGTTTGGCTTCATCACCAGCTAAACAGCGTAGAAGAAGACCATCATAAGTTCGCCGATAGAGTGCTTTGGTGGTTTGATTATAGTAAAATCGTAGAGATCGACGTCGAATGCTTGTAGCCTCCTTAGGATCTTCAGGGAGTATGTCATGTAATACGAAATCGATAAAAGGAGTCCTCCAATCTTCACTGATAACATTGACTTCAGTAAGATTACTGAACTCAATATTACGATTGTTTTTGACACAGAACAGTTCTCGATTAGAGATGACCACCACTTGCTGTCTTCTGATAGGGATGGCTAAAACTGCTGCAAGATTGGCCAAAGCATCTGCTTCAGTATTGCAAGCTCGGCGTACATATTCGATGAAGAAAGCTTTGAATGATGTAGCCATGTTGATTGCTGCTTCAAAGTAAGGCACCAGATCTTGATGGCGAACTTCATAGGTTCCTCTAACCTGATTAACAACCAACTTAGAGTCACCATAAACTTCAAGATACTCGATGTCTAGTTGTTTGGCTAACTGAAGGCCAATGAGTAGAGCATTGTACTCTGCCACGTTGTTAGAGCAAGGCTCATCTAGAGAGTAGGCTCTTTGGATAATTAATCCGTCTGGAGAAACGAGAACAACTCCAACACCTGCCACTATAGCACCATTTGGTCCAATTCTTGATGTACCATCAAAGAATAAACGCCAGGTTGGAAACTCTTCGGAGATCATGTTGACTTCTAACGTCTCGTCAGGAATTTCGTCATAGAGTTTAGATGTTTCAGGCACAGGATGAGCTGCTAAGAAGTCCGCCAGCGCTTGACCTTTGACAGACTTTTGTGGAACATACACCATGTCATATTGAGCTAGCAGGATTGCCCATGTAGCCAACCGAGAATTAAGTGTACTTGGTTTCTTCATGAGTACCCGGAGAGGGTTAACTCGAGATATAACGTGAATAGTTTGACCAATGATATAATGCCTCATCTTTTGCACAGCAAACATGAGAGCCAAGCATTCTTTCTCGACAGGACTATAACGGTGTTCAGCACCAATTATAGTTCGGCTAAGATAGTATATAGCTTGTTCATGGCCTTCTTTGTTCTTTTGGGCAAGTAAGGCACCCAATGAATGGTCCATAGCACGGACATACATCAAGAATGGAATGCCAGAGATAGGTGGCACCAAAACCGGTGGGTTCATAAGATATTGTTTGATATCGTCGAATGCTCGTTGACATTCTTCAGTCCAAACAAAAGATACACCCTTTTTCATTAATTGAGTGAATGGTCTGCAGCGTCCAGACAAGTTCGAAATGAATCGCCTGATGTACGCAAGTCGGCCTTGGAATCCTCGTGGCTCTTTTAGGTTGCGTGGAGGACGCATCTCTTGGATGGCTTTGATCTTCTCGGGATCCACGTGTATACCCTTAGAGGTAATGACGAAGCCGAGAAACTTGCCACTAGAGACACCCAAGAATGACTTGGTAGGATTCATCTTGAGCTGATGTTGACGCATGAGATTAAATATTGTTCTCAAATCTTGGAGGTGATCTTCTTTTAGACGACTTTTAACAGCAATATCGTCCACGTAACATTCGACTATTTTGCGAAGATGATCTTTGAAAATAGTACTCATAGCACGTTGGTAAGTTGTACCAGTATTTTTAAGACCAAATGGCATCACTGTATAACAATAAACACCACGAGGAGTGCGGAAAGATGTATGCTTTTCATCTTCAGGATGTATTTTGATCTGATTATACCCGGAAAATCCATCCATAAAAGATATCCTTTCGAACCCACAAGTATTGTCAATCATGACGTCTGTGAAAGGAAGAGGAAATTCATCTTTTGGACATGCTTCATTGAGATTTCGGAAGTCGATGCAGACTCGAACTTTTCCAGTTTTCTTCAGAACTGGGACAACATTGGCTACCCAATCAGGATGCTGCTCTTCTCGAATAAAGCCACAAGCGATGAGCTTCTTGACTTCATCATCAATTGCGTCCATCATTTCAGGCTTAAATCGCCTTTGTTGCTGTTTGACTGGTTTAGCATTAGGAAGAATGTTCAGTTTGTGAGTAGCAATCTTAGGATCTAAACCTGGCATGTCTTCATAACTCCAGGCAAAGACGTCGATATATTCTTTAATAAGAAGAATCAACTCTTGTTTGTCTGCTTCTGGAAGATTCTTGCTAATAAAAATTGGCCGAGGTGAATCTATTTCTCCTACATCAATTTGAAGTAGTTGATCTTCAGTAGGAGGTTCACGTTGTTCAAATCGAAGTACCCATTGGTTATCCATATGTTGAGCCCAAGGATCTGTTTCCGGACTTTCTTCAACATCTTCATCACAGTCTTCTGGTAGTTCAACAAAGACCATGTTAGAAGATACAATTATACGATGGACTTCACCGATGCTGGTATCGGAATCCCATGATCTGGAATCAGAAGAGTTAGAACGTTCTTCACTATCTGATTCAGAAGCTGCTGGGGATAACAGTGGAGGAGAAGTATATCCGAGACCTTTCTTGGTCCTGTCATAGTACATTTGTGATTTTTCGTTTGGAACTGTTGTACGAATGGGAGTTCGTCTACCTTTACCGTAGTTAAGGCCGCTCTTAAAGTCGTAACCCATCTTTCGGAGGATGTCTCTTGATTGTTGACTATAACGATGGAACTGGAGACGTCCCGTATCGTTAACTTTGCTATCATCCGTATAGTTAATCTTTGTTTCTGGTCTTTTATATAAAAAGCTGAACTTTCACCTTTCTTTAAAGAAGGATAAATACGGTAAGAATCATCTGGATCTTCAAGCGAGACTTCTGTCTGAAGAGATTGTACGACTCCCAGTGTAATTGATTGGAAGCTATCTAACATATCTAAATAACTTTTAGTATAATAAATAACATCAGTATACTGGAAAGTAGATACTTTTTCATTGATTTGTACATCAGTATTTACAACAGGACCTTTAACCTTAGCAGATTTGGTCAAATTGATTACAAGAGGGGGAGAAGAAGAACGTGGAGGAGGCTTGTTACGACGGAGGTCAATAACAAGTGGCTCAGAAGAGGTGAGCTCCCTTTTTTCCTTGTTGCGATTTAGATCAACAACAAGTGGCTCAGAAGGAATGAGCTGCTTTTTGTCTTTGTTGCGACGTAAGTCGATAACAAGTGGCTCAGAAGAGGTGAGCTCCCTTTGATTTTCATCAGCATCAACTGATTTCTTTTGAACTGGTAAGTGAATAACCAGTGGCTTGGAAGATTGAGGATGAGAGACTCGCCCCTTAACAGGTATGATAAGAGTGTCTTGAGGTACTGCTTTTTGATCTTCTTCAGTATCCATAGCCAATACTACCTTCATAAATTTATCCTTGTACATACGAGCATCGTTGCAATAAGCTTCAATACCCTTGAAAGGATAAAGGTCCGCAACTTCCTTATGAACTTGTCCTTTGTCATCAACGTATTTAAAACATTGATGAAGAGTTGATGGAACGACATTGTGTTCATGGAGGAATGGCCTTCCCAGGAGAGCATTATAAGAACAACCATGATTGTCAATGATATAAAAGGTCACCTTTGTGCGAAGATTGCCTATTTGGAGTTTTAGACGAATCTTGCCCAAAGGTTCACTCTTTCCTTGATTAAATCCCAGAATAGTAGTGATCATGGTTGAAAGACTATGCACTGGTATCTTCAATGCATCTAGCATTGTCTTTGGCATAATACTAAGTGCAGACCCTGGATCTATCAGGATACGATCAACCTTCATTGAATCTACATAACCCGTATAATAAAGAGGACGATCATGTCTATTATCTTTCATTAACATATCATCCTGAGTGAAGGTAATATTTGGGATCAGTTCCAAGACGCTATGATTGTGATGACAAGAGACTGATTCTGATTCTGGCTTCTTGAGAAGAGTTAAGCAAGTTTCAGCCTGCATCAAAGCTTCACTTAGAGTTTCTCGTGTCTCTTTGGAAAGACGCAAGAGTTCAAAGATTGACAACCTGGCTGGTGTATTGGCTAATTGAGCCAATATATCAAAATTGTAAGGCTTCTCAAGCCCAGTAGGAGATGACTTCTTTAGAGGTTTGTCAAATCGAACTTGTTGCTTGCCTTTATCAGCCGTTGTTGGCTTAGGAGGAATTGATACTACAACTGGTGAAGATGTAGAAGGGACCTCTTCAACAGATGCAGGTTGTACGAGAACAGGTTCGGAAGAAGAAACAGGATCCTTTTGCCCTTCAGAATGATCTTTCAAATAAGCTTTTCCTGATCTTGTGCCTAACAGAATCTCTTCGTCAACAATGGGATCAAAAGATACCATGTTGCAGATTTTGGTCTTGCCTTTAGAACGAATTTTCTTCTTGGAAGATATCTCAAATTCTGGAGCAAGATCAGGATGGATCCACATAATTTCACCGTTGTCAAGAGACAAGGGAATAAGACCTTCATTGGATGGAATCGGGAGATTCTCAATTTCAAGAGTTGCTTTAGGAATTGGAATGACACCATGCTGTATCATCTGCGGAGGGAAATCTCCAAATTGAACTGAAACCATATTTGCCGTAACAGTCTTTTCATCTTGTTGCAAAGTGACTACACCTGCATTAACAAGCTCTTGAATCTTACCTTTGAGCACATAGCATGCTCGAGTAGGATGTCCAATAAATCGGTGATAGACACAATACTTGGGATGATCAGTTTTATTGACTTCATCAGGTTTCTTTGGATCAGGGAGTTGAATTTTGTTGCTTTTGAGTAAACACTCAAAGATACTTGCAGTGTCACTTTCGTCAAAGGAATATTCTACCTTCGGACGAGGTTCCCTCGGTGGAGGTGCAGAAGGAGTAGGAGTAGATGTAGGTGGGACCACATTGACAGCCAAAGATTCTTTATTTTTGTTCAAGTTAATGTTTAAAGTCTCTTTCGCTTTGCGATTGTTCTGGCGATTGCCACCACCTGAATTCTGATGCTCATCGCGATCAGGGTTAGACATTTGTACCCCCAATTGTTTAAACTTGTCGGCACTTACTTCAGTGGCTTTGGCGTTGACAATGAATGAGGGCCAATCTTGGAATTGAGTAGATCCCGTCCACATACTGATAATAGGCAAAAGATTTGCCTTACAAGTATCAATAGTGACAGCAGCTGGAGTCCCTGGAGGCATTTTCAAAGCTTCACGGCGGAACCGTTCAATAAAGCTCTCAGCAGTTTTATTATGTTTTTGTTTGATTTTGTTGAGAGCTGACATCGTCATATCATTAAATCCTTCATAGAACCGTTCCAGAAAGATTTGTTTAAGACCTGAAAAAGAAGTAATGCAACCATCGGGCAAACTTCTGTACCAGTCGTATGCTACGCCGGCTAAACAACCGACGAACACTCTGGTAAGAAGAGCGTCATTTGGCTGAAGTTGAACAGTCATTACCTCAAAATGATTGATGAATTGACTCGGGGAAGTACTGCCATCGAACAGAGAGATTGTAGGGATTTTGTACTTTGGGGGAAACGGGACGTCCTTTCATTCAACCGGATAGGGCTGTTTAATCCCCAACCTTTGTAGATTATCTTTCTCTTTAAATGCTTCAAACTGGGTTCGTAAGAGTTTGACAGCTTCATTGGCGTCTTCTGATGAAGAAGAAGGAGCAGGTTGAATTGTAGTGGTAGGAGGAGGAACAGCGTTGTAAGTACTACCCCCAGCTCCTGAATGGCTAGGCGTAGTTTGTACTTGCACTTGTACAGGAGGCATTTGAGGAGGCACTACCCCCAGCCCAGTATTGGCAGGTATTGAAGACGCTATGATCTCTGGACTAGTAATAGGTGCTGTTGGTGGTGTAACATGCTGTGCTACAATGATGGAATGCATACTAGCGACCATTTCAGCCATGGTCTTTAGCTTATCTTCAAGTGCAGCAATTCGCTGTTCTTGATTTGCGGAGGTTGAAGCATCTGGATCATCGGTGACAACATAAGCCGTCACTTCTCTTGGCACAGTGGAAGATACTGTTTGTTCAGAACTTTCACTGTATGCATCATAATCAGAAAACGAATCATCTCCTGACTGAGAAACAGGGAGATGACTTGAAGGATTTTGAGGAAGATTCCTTTGACCGATTGTATCTCGGCTTCGGGAACGGGTATGTTGAAATACTCCTTCTGAAGATTCTTGAAGTAATTCCAAATACCGTTGGCTTGGCTTGCGGGGTCTACCATGCTTAGAGCATCTTTTATCCCCAGTGTCTCGGGAAGTCATGTTAACAGAAGCATACAAAACTTCATCTTCTTCTGACATAGGTTCAGATTTAGCAAAAGTTAAACGATCGAAGACAGATCGTTTTGTCGTTTGACAACAGCATTGGATGATGACTTTATGATTACAGTGATGATCAGATGATTGAACTGGAGGAGTTGAGGCGTTATCCCGTTTTTGTCTGAGATGTTCTCGGAGATCAGAAACCATGCCAGGACGAGGAAAGGTTCGAGGAATATGTTCTTTAACAATATTCGGAACATGGTTCTGATTCTTCAAATGTTTAGTCCCTTGAGTATACAGGGAAGTACTCACTTCATTGGCATAGGTATCAGGATTTTTGTTCCTGGAGGTTTGTTTTTGAGGCTTGACCTTCGGCATAGGTTGCTTACGTTTTGCCGAAGTTGGCCTGTTAAGATATGTTCTTAGATCTGCAAATTCACCCCCAGGAGTTTCTGTTTGAGACACTAACAGTTTTCCCTGTCTGGAACGACAAATTTGGAGAGTCGGGAGGTCCTGGAATTCTGCTATCGGAGTAGGCAGAATATCTCTTTGATTAGTACAAGTACTCTTGTTATAAAGGAAAGAAGAATCCTTGTTTGCCAGAGTTCTTGAATTGATTGGAGCCGAGACACATTGAGATGGATCTTCTTCAGTAAAGACTGAAGAAGACTGAGAAAAGACTAAAGGGCCTTTTCCTTTGTTTTGAGATGAAGGGTTAGCTAAAGAGCGTTTCCCTCTGTTATTTTCCAAGTCATGAGACAAGGAAGTTTGAGAAAAGACCAATGGACCTTTTCCTTTGCTTTGAAGAGAAGGAGGAATAGTCAAAGGACTACCTTCAATGGATTGCGCAGGGGCAATAGGGTGTTTGGGAAGAGGAGTAGAATCTCTTCTTTTATTGTAAGAAGCCGGAATTTTAGCCAAAAGGCTATTTTTCTTGGATTGCGCAGACTTGGTTTGCGCATGGGTGGAAGGTGCACTAGTCATTTGTGCATTAGAAGCTTTGGTAGGAAGTGCATCAGGAGTTCTTGTCTTAGAGTGCTTGGGAAGCACTTTAGTTACTGGAGTACTATTTTGCGCAGGAAAAGCCACTGCCAATTGCGCCAGAGTCATAGGAGTCTTCTGTTTTGACAAGGCAGCATATGAAGTAGCTTGCGCAACAGTTGCAACAGATTGCGCAGTCTTGACTGCAATAGATTGTGCAGCAGTTGCTGAGACAGAATGTGCAACAGTTGGCACAGCAGTTTGTGCAGCAGTCTGACTAGCAGATTGTGCAACAGTTGGTACAGCATTTTGTGCAGCAGTCTGAATAGCAGATTGTGCAACAGTTGGTACAGCATCCTTGGTGGCAAAAATGCCAGATTGTGCAGACTTGGAGACCCAAACTGAGCGCACTTTGCTCTTAGCAGGAGAGGCTACAGTACGGGGAATGGTCTTGGAGTTGAGCATCGCCTCGTAAGCTGTCTGATTGACCTTAACAACCAGCGTCTTCTGCGTCTTCCCGATAGACGCTACGTCACATTGAGTTGCTACTTCCTCGTCGGAGGAGAAAGTTGTCCCCAGCAGAGTCGCCATTTTGTTTGCAAAAACAAAAGTATAGAACTTTATTGATACAAACTGTAATAAAGATTACAAGAATTCTGGGAAAATTACAACTATAGGAATCCAATCTTGATGACGATTGCTTTATCCCTTGGACGATGTGAACTGTGAAGACGAAGCCTTTGAAGTTGAAAACAACTCTGGAAACTGAAGGCAAAAGCCTCTGAAGTTGAAGACAAAAGTCTCGGAAGAATGCAGCAGCACTTTGGCAAGAACTCCTGAACTCTCTGATTTCTGATCTCTGATCTTGATCTTTTTAAAATGAAGACTTGAAACTCTATTTATAGAGTTCTGAAAATAACTAACTTTCAGTTATTTTGGACTGCGTAGGATGATTTGCGCAGCATTGGTTTGCGCAATATTGATTTGCGCAGACAGTTACTGGATCGTGGGCCAACTATCATGGACACATGGCATCATTTGATAGAAATGCGCATGATCGTGCATAAACAGTTGCCACGTAATGAACAATCGATGGCATGAATGCCACGTGTAACTTAACAATTATATTGATAGAGTGCACAGAGTTGAATTGCGCATATATGGTTTGCGCAGACTCAAACTGCACAGGATTGGTTTGCGCTGCCAGCTGTCAGCCGCCCTCGAGCACTGTGCGGCACAGGAAATGAACAGATTCCTTGTTATTTGTGCTGTCAGTTGTCAGAAAAGATTTGATTTGATTTGGTATTGATGACTTCTGCCACGTCAGTCTGCGCAGTTGGAAGTGTGCGCAAAGCAGTATGCGCAATCGGATTGCTGCGCAATCTATTGTCTGCGCAATTCATCCAAATGATGGGTTTCTTGATTTCTTGACTTTGTTGATTGATGCAACTTGATTTTTTTTTAGGACCTACAGTACATATTTTATCTCGTGTTGCATGTCTCCTTGCATGGTATAATTGGGCATTTTATTGCTTGGTTCATCTTGGTTCGGTTCGGCTTGTTTGGCTTGGTTTGGTTTTGTTGGGAACCCACCCCTACCTACCACCACCATCATCATTTATTAACCCCACTCTCCTTTCTCTCTCGTCATTACTCTTCTTCTTTCTGACCATTACTCTTTACCTACCTGAGAGAGAGGGAGAGAGCTTAGGCAAGTACATCTTGCTTCATTGAGGAACTCAAATTTTATTGTTACATTCTCTTCTTCACAGCATTCTAAAATACTTTAGTACTTAGCATTTTTAATTTCCATGGCTCATTGCTTGTAGATCTAAGTTTATTTCATTTTCGGATTTCTTGGGTTTTGATCTATTTAATCTGGTTATTATCAAGTTCTGATGGTTTCATATTGTAGAGAATTTCGTTCTACCCCATTTTGACCTATGGAAGTTCGGATTTGGACTCTGGTTGGAGGATTTATGGAGCTAGGGAGCCATGGCTGGTATGGTTCTTCTTCTCGGAAGAATGGAGAAGAAGAACAGTTCTCAGTCGCATGAACTTAGCCGCATAGCCTTTTATGCGGCAAGTTCTTTTTCTGGCCGCATAGTCTTTGCTGTATGACTTGGCCGCGTGGCATTGCTTGGACCGAGCCGCATGAGAGCTAATCCCTTCAGCCGCATGAAAATCCCAGCCGCATGAGATCACTCCATAGCCGCATGACCCGCATTGGCCGAGCCGCATGAGACTCAGTCTTACCTGGCCGCATAAGGCCCAGTGATTTTCCAGCCGCATAAGACTTAACTCCCTGAGCCGCATACGCCTGAACTTCCCTGGCCGCATAAGGTCCATTCCCTGGCCGCATAAGCCTTTCCCCCTTCAGCCACATGAACTTTTGATCCCCCAAGCCGCATGGACTTGAACTCCCAGCCGCATATGATCCCCTGCCGCATGTGACCCAGTCTTCCCAGCCGCATGTGCCCAGTCACCCGAGCCGCATGTGATCTATTCATTCCCAGCCTCATGAGCCCGATTCCTATCAGCCGCATATGTCCGTCCACCTGAGCCGCATGAGCCTGTGTTCCCCCGAGCCGCATGAGACTCTCCTCCTTGCTGCATGTCTTTTCTCGTAACCGTGCACCCCTTTTATTATATTGGAATGTTACAATTATGCTTTTATAACTTGGGTCTCTTGATTACATGCTTGTACTATGTTATTTTGCATACGTTTCTTTGAACACGATGGTGGTCCGTAGTGGTGCACTCTTGACAAGTAACCTGACATAATAGTGGCCCGCCGTAGCGCACTCTTGACAAGTAAATCTGACATGATATACCTTGTTATGCTGTTGGGACGGCTAGCTTGACATGACAAGAATGAATGACCTGGGCACCGTGGACGATTGCGCTTGTACAAATGAAACCGTATTATCTTGCATCATGTCTAAGGCAGGAAACCCTGAGTACCACGGTCAGGGGCACCTATTGAAATAGACTAAGGCTAATAACTAAAATAA
Source organism: Iris pallida (assembly GCA_029216955.1). Taxonomy (NCBI): domain Eukaryota; kingdom Viridiplantae; phylum Streptophyta; class Magnoliopsida; order Asparagales; family Iridaceae; genus Iris; species Iris pallida. Next base: position 17,540,834 of record JANAVB010042420.1, read on the forward strand.
TACAGTAGACATGAAGAGATTTCCCAGCTACAGGCAATCCCGTTACCTGGACGCGCTTGTGGATTTGTAGCCTGCCGACGAGTAGGGCACATTTCCAGTACACTGTCATGTGTTGTACCCCCTCTCTTGAACAAATATTCGACCTGGATAACCTGGATGGTCTGCAGGACTTGTGGCTGTTGGAATAATCTTACTGCATCTTGCTAGTAACTAGGCCTGTGATAACCCTAGTTAGTTAAAGTATCAAGCCGTACTTATTTCTTGGTCGTGATTGTTGGATGAGGTATAATCAGTCTAGTCTTGTCTTGATCCTGTACAAGATTTGTTACATAACCTGATTTCTTATATTATCTTGCCGATAAATGGTGGAAAACCAAGTTCCGTTCATATGAAGGGTTACAATCCCAGTCCTTGTTTGGTTTACGGATTGTAACCTGGTTACCTGAATAGTTCCTTAGTTATCTCGTCATATATCATCCTAATTTTTTTCCATATTTTTAGTTCTTACTATTTATTTATACTCTTGTGCTAATTGCTGGTTTTGGTTCCTAAGTGAAGCCTCCTTTGTGGCACTTGCTCTTTCTGGGATCTGATCTAGCTGGTTTTGTATGGCCAGATTTCGGAGCAGCTCCAGAGGATCTACCGACTTTCCAGCCAGATGGTGACCACCAGGCGTAACCCTGGCAACGAGTGGGTTCTTTTATTCTCCCACTTTATTGTAAAATTATTCTTTTGAGACGTTTAGCCGACGAGCACGTGTTAGCTCGATTGCACATTTATTTACTGTCTGCCTACGGGCTGTAACATGATTGAGAAATCCTAGGGTTGATCATGTATGACCGAAACTCTTGCTAGTCTTGACATTTTGTACGACTAACTTCATGATCATCCAAATATGTAATGTATGGGACGCCTTACTATTGTATATTTGGTGTTCTGACATCTTGTAACTATTATTATATTGCTTGAGATTGAGACAATAGGCTTGTTCTTGACCTTAGGAGACTGATGGCTTGTAGTTAAACCCTCATGTATCTAGACAACCGTGACCGTATAGCGAGGTGGGTTGCACTTCAATATACGTAGCTGGCTATCTATGCCCCCGCTCTCCAGTATTCTGGTTTTGGGGCGTTACAGATGGCAAAGCTAAAACTGGCGCTGTGGTGAGTCTTCTCTTCAATTCTTCAAATACTGACTGGCAATCGTCGCTCCAGATGAACTCCTCGTCCTTCCGCATAAGCTTCGTCATAGGCTCTGCTATCTTGGTAAAATCCTTCACGAACTTCCTGTAGTATCCTGCTAGCCCCAGGTGTCACGCCCCGCTCCCGTAGGAGCGATCGTCCTCGCTAAGACGTGATGCCGCACGAGCCTAGATTGCGCTTGTGCAAGGCAGTTTCATAACGGCCGATCACATCGGCGGCGACGGGGTCGTCGCACATAAGTCCCAAGCAGAAATATTAAAACATGTAGCAGAAATTTAGAACAAGTACACATGAACACTGTCACGCCCCGATCCAGGAAATCGCTCGTCCTCGCTAGATTTTACCCGAATCATCGTCCTCGCTGGGGCGTGATGCCGCACGAGCCTGGAGTTGCGCTCGTGCAAGGCAAGATAACAGTTCACATAGTGATTATCTCAAATTCGTAACATAAGCAGCGGAAGGAAACAAAGTATAACACACGAATCTCTTTTATTCATAATGAACTGAAGATTACAAAGGCTCTGAATAGCCCAACATATATGCCAATTGGCTACAACGCTCATGATCTCTCTAGCTCACAAAGGATTACATTGTTCCATACATTATGTCTCTTTATAGCCACCAAGTAGTCTTCGGCCGAACATCTCCATGTCGCAAGTCCGAACGCCTATGCGGAAGCTCCTCTTGAACGCCAAGGACTCCATGCCTCGGCACGTCCAAGCCAAGCTCCGCCCCGAGTCGATCATAACCTGAGCCTGCACATAAACTAGTGGAGATTAGTGCTTTCGTCCTCGCTTCACACTGATCAAAACCCGCTCGCACCCAAACCAAACACTAAATCATTTAGTGAACATGCATCTTAATTGGTGATCTTTCTATTTAGCCTTAGTATCAATTTCATGGTAATATTCAATGCATAACTCTTAATATAAATGTGACCAAGCTCGTGTTCCTGCAGCAGATACAGTTAGACATAATCTGAACATAATCATAGTGTTCGTGCTCGTCTCCGTCCCATATTGTCTAGCCTGTACTGGTTAGAACTTACGTAAGAAACCATATCATTCACGTAACATTCCAGTCATAAACTTAAACCATGCATAAGGGTCGCAGGCCCTGCGCCTGCACCTAACTCTCATCTCAGCCCACCGGCCCTATCTATATGAAGGTCACGGTGTTTCGCACCGTAATGGACTTGGCATCTCTTATGTGTAAGCCTACAATCGCTTCGATACGGGTTGCTAGCCCAGTATCCGAAGGATCCCAAACTTACGGATATCATAGCTTATCACAGCACTGGACGGTCACAATCCGTCCGAATGTTGTGCACCATAAATACCACACATAATTCCCTCCTAGGCCGAACGGGCCCGGTGCCCCGGTCGTAACCGTCCGAGGGAAGCCGCACCCGTGCACGGGCAATCCGAGTCCATTGACCATGCAATACGCGCCATAGCAAACACACATAACATTCCAACCAAATCCTCCGTTTCATAAACATAGTCTCGATCCATAAACGGTTTCCCGTGCCATAAACAGTTTCCCGTGTCATAAACATATTCGCGTCTCATAAACATAATCCACCATTCATATGGGGAGCTCCGTCGGCGTTATGCCCCAACACATCCATATTGATGTACAATGTCCAACGACTTAGACATCTCGTACTTGTATTCAACGCGTACCATTCGTAAGTTATTCTCATAGCATAATTTCGTAATTACTTAGTCTTTTCGTAACATAAGTGCCCGAGGGCACGTTCAGCACCGTAATCAATGTTCTACGCCTAGTATTCAATGTTCTCAGAGCCGTGCACACGATGCACATCTCAATATTGTCTTTCAATGTTCTACCATCATTGCCCTACCGCGACTCGTACACTTGATGCACGTCGCTTCTGTCACGACCCGTACCCGGTTTTCGGACGCGAGCTCGTGAGCAAGCCAGCTACGTATCGAACAGACTCCAGCCCGACTCGAATCGTAAACGCTGTCAAGGCTATGGTATACTGCCAAATCATGGCAAACAAATCTATCTCAATCCACATGAATCATATAAACAAGAATGAACAAGTATGGGTCGTGGTCTGCAGTCCACTAGCATGCATGTCCGATAAGACTCTAAAGAAAAATAACAAGAGTCTAAACTGAATCAAGAAACAGGATATCTCATGATAATGAAGAAAAGCACAAGCTGATAATAAATACAATACGATACCTGAATCCCGCAAGCGTATCATCCCATCTGCCATCCAGAACTAATAGCTAACTCCATGCACTCACTAAACCTGAAGAGATCATCAGGTCCTCAGGGGTCATAGCAAGATACATAAAAACATGCCTATCTAGCAGTTTATCATGCAATAAAGAAAATACAGGAATAATGGAAAAAGACCAATCAGCACGAAGACAGGACTATACACGACTGGAAGAACCACTACGCCTAAACGAACTGCTGGAGAAGAACAAGAGAACACGATATCACGATGTCAATAGATAACCAATCGAATACTCAAACCCTCGTCCCTAATGTGGACTCGCAGGTTTGAAACAACTACTAGCCCTCGCCCCTAGTGTGGACTCGCAGGCTAGCATCACCCTCGCCCCTAGCGTGGACTCGCAGGTGTGAACCATATACTACTAACCCTCGTTCCTAGTGTGGACTCGCAGTCTAGCATCACCCTCGTCCCTTGTGTGGACTCGCAGGTGTAGACATATAACTACTAACCCTCGTCCCTAGTGTGGACTCGCAGGCTAGCATCACCCTCGTCCCTTGTGTGGACTCACAGGTGTAGACATATAACTACTAACCCTCGTCCCTAGTGTGGACTCGCAAGTTAGCTTAACTACTAACCCTCGCCCCTAATGTGGACTCGTGGATTAGCTTACTAACTCTCGCCCTTGGTGTGGACTCGCAAGTTAGCTTAACTACTAACCCTCGTCCCTAATGTGGACTCGCTGGTTAGCATCAAGATTTCAAGACAAGGAGAAAAAGCAGTTCCGATATGACTTATTCATTCTATAATACGATACGACTCACGACATGGTACGAGAGGGAACCAATCCGATAGAATCACGACATCCAGTCAAGACACAGGTGAAGACACGACACGACCCAATCACGATATACGAGAGAACCTATCCAATACGAACTACAAGGCTAACCATGTACATAGACTATATCTATACTAGCAAGCACGATATACGAATCACAAGTAAATAACCAACTAGTAAAACTATATAATACTAGAAATATGCATGTAAATAAACTGTAGAGGGAGGCAATATATACTTGCCTGGTGGTAGCACGAAGAACCAATAAAATACCGTCAACTGGTAAGCTATACAGTCCAAGTCATCACAACTGTCTTCGAAAGCTGAAACAAATATTACCAACATTCTTAGAATAGTCAAATTAGCTAGGATTGCCTGTCCTTAAGTCCAATTCTGGACACAGGGGCAAAACAGTAATTTCGGGCAAAAACGATGTCCGCCGTTGGACCCGTTTTGCACCGAAAAGTGTGCCAGAGTCAATGGTCTCTAAAGTCGTCAAACTACATGTCTACGGATTTGGTTTCCTGATACGAACCCAACCGTATGTCCAAAGTTGGATTCCGGCGGGCCGTGCACAAAATCGCCCGTTGAGTCGGACCGTGGGGCCCGCGAAATGGTGATTTTCTCAACTGTCTCAGAATCGGACCAAACTTGGCATACAGGACCCAAAAAACGATACGATTCTGTTGGCACAAGTTTCGTCTCGATCTGACGAGCGTGCACAAAGTAATTGGAGAATTTACAAAGTACACGACACGGTGAATTTCGACGGATACGCATCAAATTCGTCGCGCACACGCGACCAATTTGAATTATGCCAAAGCCTATACGACTACGAAGTTGTTACACAGCTTTTGATACTTACGGTGCGCGACTACGTCGCCCGAAATGGCGGGACGCACGTCGTGTTGATGGTTTTTCAAGTTTTCTAAACTGTTTTCAATGTGGTTTTTGCTCAACTTCGAAAACTGATTTCTTTGTGCCTACTGTATAAAATCTGAAACTACAAAAAATGTCATGATCTCCTATAGGTTGGCTATAAGTCTGTTCAATTGGATTTTCCAATCGATCGATGGATTGGCTGGAATCCGCCTTCCAAATCAGGGGGTTGGGTCGGTTTTATGTCCTATTTTAGGACTGTTTTTCGTCGACTTTGCGTTGATTTCTTGGGCAACCTAAAGTAATACAATTAAATCTAATTGAAAGAATCCAAAGGCGGTTATATTGGGTACATACCTGAAGAAACGGCTCGTCAAAAGGACGAGCGTGAACGACGCAACCTCGGCACGAAGTTGACCGTCCACCCGTTTTTTTTCTGCTGTACAGTACTTGCTCTGTGCGCACGCGCGGTGGTCTTAGCCGCCGGCGGTGGTTCCCAGGGAGGCGCGCGATTGTGCCCAGGTTGGTTCGACGCTGGGGAAGGTTGCGTCGGGTGAGCTAGGGTTTTGAGAATCGTCCGCCTCTCAAATTATATATAACTTGCAGACGAGACTCGGTTTAACCCGAGCGCAGGGGGGGATGTTCAGGCCTGGGCCTGGGGTGTTGGGCCCGGGCTCAGCTACTACTGCTGAATCCTTTTCTTATTCTTATTCTAATCTCTTTTTCTATTTCTATTATCTATTTAGCAATTCTATACCTATATATATATATATATATATATATATATATATATATATATATATATATATATATATATATATATATATATATATATATATATATATATATTCTTTTTTTTATATACATGTATATTAATATACATTCATATATATTTTAGATATATACATACATACATTTATACATATATATTCCTACACAGAATATATATATCACTTTATATTTTCCTATATATATATCAATATATATATATCTCTCTATATAGATATTCATATGAATACTGGTATAATAATATCCAATAATCTAATTAAAATACCAATATTATCTATTCCTAGACTAGGGCCTATTTTATGCAATTATCATTGAATATCAAACAATAATGATCTTTATAATATTATAAATATGAATACTAGAAAATATTCATTAAATAATTAAAACGGAAATCCACACACTCATACCAAAATACGTCAACACGAATGTCATTGAATGTGCTGCATGACTACATGGGCTTGGGCTCAGTTCGGGTCCAGTTTGACTAGTTTGGGTACGACCGGGTCTCCTAAACGTCAAATAATATAATTACATAATAAATAAATCTTCGGTAAGGGTTAAGTCGCAACTTGGCCTGGCTTTCCTAGTTAGGACATCACTATGGCTCGGCCTTCCTTGGCATGGCTATACACTAGTCTAGGCATGCCACTACATCTCCCGTGCCATAAATCCTATTCGTCTAGTACTTCAAAACTCAACTATGGCTAGAGTCATCTACCATAATAATTGACTAAATAATTATTTCTAAAATTCTAAAATCACCATTTAAATGAAATAAATGAAATAATAATAAATAAAAAATATTTCGAGGATTTTTCGGGAAGGGGAGCTACAGCTTCAATTGTTCGATTGTTCAATGTTCTATCTTAGTATTCAACGCATACTTGGACCTTTCGTCGCCGAGCCACGCTCGCTAACTCGATAACATCTTACGCATACAATGACATATTTTATTAGACGTGAAGGAATAGGGAGAGAGAGTCAAGAACCCGCCCACCTTAAGCCGATACGCCTTGCCGTCTCGCCGATTGAAGCGTCTCGCTTCCATAACTCGATCGCATAGCTAACTCCCGGACTTAGCCATTCCTTTGAACTACTCGGTTGATTTGGCCTATCGCGTCTATGCCACAATCCGTTGCAAGGCTACGATTTGGTTTCGCGGATACTTCATTGCATAAGGCAAAATGCCGACCTCTTATCGTCCAGCGTAAAAGCATAGCCTGCACACCAGATCAACTAAAGTCAGCACTTGCTCAAACGGGACTTATTCTTTGCATCGATTCGATTCATAGATTCCAACCGACTCAAAGCTTACCTTTGGCCAACGTAACTCTTGCATCGATTCACTTCGATACTTCATCGGGTCAACGCAACTCTTCGAGTCAATGACTCATCGTAATGCACTGATGCGGAGCGGGGCATTACATAATATACCACTCAAAATCAGGTTTGTTCTCGAATCGAAACCAACACTTACTCCAAGTGCCTCGCTAGATCGTTTCATGATCTCGTGCTACTATCGTTGGAATCATACAACTTAGTTTGGATCATACACATATTTTAGGCGTCCCACCAATATATGCATTTCAGCCAAGCTCAGTTGTAGGATATCGGGACAACTAACAAGCTCAACTTAAATCCTCGAGCATCCATCGGTCCGTACTCGACTTAATCATATCTTAGCGCCTATTCCCAAATACTTCTCGTATGCATTATCCCATAACATGCGATCCTCTTCCATACATCTCTGCACATAACTTAATTTAAACCCGTAACTTCGATCTCATAAGTTTCTTCGACGGCCATCTAACACTCGTATTGCATCGAGTTATTGTGCATCCGATCACAATAATTCTCCGCAATGCCTGTTCGCCCAACCGTTTGCCTATCTCTCACATAACTCAAGTCTTTTATCCAATCATTCATAAAATTTGGCCTTAACGATATGGACTAAGTCTACATGTCCAACTTTCTTTGCCTACAATCCGTACTATACATAGCGTACAACTATTCTAACACGATCCACGTTCTCGAACTACCTGCACATCGAGTCTGGGGCTACCTCCGCTAGGTAACTTATCCAGACATCATGCCTAATCTCTCTCGACACAAGAGGTCAACTTGAGTCTACGATGCTCAAAGGCAACAATCTTTCCGACCCAAGGTCTCTTACGATACGACCATCTCCTATTCTCGACCGAATATGAATCCTTTACTCAATTCTCGGATCAATCCCGACTATTCATTTCATAACATAGATAGTGCGCTCAACACACATAGCCTAACCGTTACTCAAACCGATCTACGACACAACTCTTAGGGTCATTCTACTATTTATCGCTCTCGCGCATTACAGAATTCTTGCAATCGCCTTACCACATCGCTATGCTAAGCACGTTCCTCGACATCTATTCAATCATCGACCAACCAAGTCTACTTTCGTATCCATTCTATTGATCATAAACTTTCTAACCATATCGATCTAGTCGAAGGCTACTCGTTAACTTTCGAAACACGATACTCACTCGCTTAGACTTATCCTCAACATGCACAACATTATTCCTTATCTTCGATAAACTTTCTTGTACAACTTCTTTAGGGTCATCCTATGAGACTTTCAACATTCACTTGATTTGGCGGTCAAGTCTTCTAGGGTCATCTGCCCCGAAACTACGCTCGATAATTGAAGATCATCAACGAGGAACAGTTACAACGAACCATGCTATATCCTATCGCAGAGCCAAATTAATTCACGACACTTCCTATGGGACTTTATCCAATCCGACATACCAATCCATAGTTCATCTATCCCCGCGCAACTGATGCGCCGTTAACTATTCGAATCACTTATGCACATTGCATGCCGTTACTACTCGAATCACTCGTATACTACCGTCGACTATCTTTGTCGGTCATATGACATCTACTCGCCTCAAGCCCGAGTTTACCTATCCGTGATCATAGCTCGACACATTTCGTACTCATCAAAACCATCCTCGAACAACTTTCGCATCAAACCACAAGTCAAATTCGATTTTGCCATGCCTTGCAAGTTCGATCATCCCCGCTGGATAAATCACCATACCAGCGCTCACGCGGAATGATCGCCCTAATTTGGCGTGACGTATGTGCGATGCTGGAATTGCATTCATATAAGACAAGAATGTCAACATAGTGGTTAGCCACGAATCAATCCAGACACTTTCGATTTCATCCAAGTACATCCGTCCACTCTTAAATTTTTTGAAGCATTCCTACCGTTATCTTCCCAATTGCCATAACTTAACTTGCATCTTGTTCATCCAATAACAATGCTCAACATAATTTTTGTTCATTCGATCAGAGTATTCCCGAGTTATTATATATCGTCTTTGATACGCCTCAATACCATCGTCGATATACATCACTTGAACATCTTTCTTTCTCATAAGCTCAAACCCGTTGCAATCATTGCCATTATCCAAACTCGAATACGAATCAAGTCTTTCAGACATCAAGATTCATTCCGTCGTAACTAACTATCATCATCGTAATACAATTTCTAATTCACATATCCATTCTCATATCCCTAACTCGCACCTTCAAATCGTGCTACCGACTTATCGCACTTAACTCGAATTCGTTCGAACGATTCCTTCGTACTTAACACGTTTTCGAACAAGCATTTCGTACTGACTTAACTCAATTTCGACCGGGTCGACCACTTCCTCAACGTAACATTCCTTCGTTATGCTTAGCCTATCGTTCGACTTACACTTAACGAATCTTCATCCGACATATCATCCATAGATACGACTTCGCACATAATCGTTCGACTCAATTCATCGAAACATACATCGACTTTTATCGAATCATTCTCACTCGAGTCTCGTTACTACTCCGTCCGTCGAGGACAAATATATCGTAACAACATAATCGTCTCGACGAAATCTATCGCAAGTCACCAAACGGCTTAACATAGCTATCGCTAAGTGGTATCCCATATACCACTCAGGATCGAGCCTATCGTTATCGATACAATACTTCGCTACACTTGCTCGCATAATTGGTATTGCATATACCACTCAAAATCGAGTCATTACTCGACTTTACACTCCGCATAGGTCCGACGTCTATCTCCAATCAACTATCCCGTATGGCGATCCTTCCGATCCCAGCTCTAGCGTTCGCTTAAGTTTGACACGCATTCACTCTAACCGTATCTTGGCGATCATATCGATCACACCCGCAACATTTGCTTATTCACATCTCAATGCGACATACAGACAACATAAACGTTCGTCTACTCAACACGACTTAGCGACCAACTCGACTCGTTACTATCGTATCCGCGATCTTCCAATCTCACTCGTTGTAACTCGTGCAATAACTCATTCTCGATACTCAATGCCTTTACTCAATCTCGTGCAACATATCGCTATCCATCCATATAGCCATACAACACGCATCATACCATATCGACTCGTTGTACTGATGCAACCAACGATTCATGACTTGCTGCACTCCGTACAACCAACATCACATAATCGTTCGCATAGCAACATAACACGCGTCGTCTCACATATCGATCCGTTGCACTTCGTGCAACCAACAACACATATCTCCTCGTACTTCGTGTGACCAACAATACATAACTCCTCGCACTTGGTGCGACCGACAACACATAACTTCTCGTACTTCGTGCGACCAACAATACGTATATCATTGCACTTCGTGCAACCAACATCACCATATTCGTTGCAGTTCGTGCGACCAACGACTCACAACTTTTTTGCACTTCGAGAAATCATAATCTCATAACCCGTTACACTTCGTGCAACCAACATCACATAATCGTTGCACTTCGTACGACCAACACTTTTCGATGGCACACGGAGATAGCGCAATAGTCACGACATACTTGTGGCAAACGTATGCACTTAATATAGACTTATTGTATGGAACATCCAATGTAGCGTCGAGCAGATCCATGAGCCATGCAGTTGCGAAAACAACTTAGAGTCAACTGAATTTCGATAGCGAAGCAACTGAGGGTCAAAGAGATTCATGCCCGGTCCAAAGGATGGAACCGCTCTGATTCCAACTTGTCACGCCCCGATCCGGGAAATCGCTCGTCCTTGCTAGATTTTACCCGAATCATCGTCCTCGCTGGGGCGTGATGCCGCACGAGCCTGGAGTTGCGCTCGTGCAAGGCAAGATAACAGTTCATATAGTGACTATCTCAAATTCGTAACATAAGCAGCGGAAGGAAACAGAGTATAACACATGAATCTCTTTTATTCATAATGAACTGAAGATTACAAAGGCTCTGAATAGCCCAACATATATGCCAATTGGCTACAACGCTCATGATCTCTCTAGCTCACAAAGGATTACATTGTTCCACATATTATGTCTCTTTATAGCCACCAAGTAGTCTTCGGCCGAACATCTCCATGTCGCAAGTCCGAACGCCTATGCGGAAGCTCCTCTTGAACGCCAAGGACTCCATGCCTCGACACGTCCAAGCCAAGCTCCGCCCCGAGTCGATCATAACTTGAGCCTGCACATAAACTAGTGGGGGATTAGTGCTTTCGTCCTCGCTTCACACTGATCAAAACCTGCTCGCACCCAAACCAAACACTAAATTATTTAGTGAACATGCATCTTAATTGGTGATCTTTCTATTTAGCCTTAGTATCAATTTCATGGCAATATTCAATGCATAACTCTTAATGTAAATGTGACCAAGCTCGTGTTCCTGCAGCAGATACAGTTAGACATAATCTGAACATAATCATAGTGTTCGTGCTCGTCTCCGTCCCATATTGCCTAGCCTGCACTGGTTAGAACTTACGTAAGAAACCATATCATTCACGCAACATTCCAATCATAAACTTAAACCATGCATAAGGGTCGCAGGCCCTGCGCCTGCACCAAACTCTCATCTCAGCCCACCGGCCCTATCTATATGAAGGTCACAGTGTTTCGCACCATAATGGACTTGGCATCTCTTATGTGTAAGCCTACAATCGCTTCGATACGGGTTGCTAGCCCAGTATCCGAAGGATCCAAAACTTACGGATATCATAGCTTATCACAGCACTGGACGGTTGCAATCCGTCCGAATGTTGTGCACCATAAATACCACACATAATTCCCTCCTAGGCCGAACGGTCCCGGTGCCCCGGTGGTAACCGTCCGAGGGAAGCCGCACCCGTGTACGGGCAATCCGAGTCCACTGACCATACAATACGCGCCATAGCAAACACACATAACATTCCAACCAAATCCTCCGTTTCATAAACATAGTCTCGATCCATAAACGGTTTCACGTGCCATAAACGGTTTCCCGTGCCATAAACATATTCGCGTCTCATAAACATAATCCACCATTCATATGGGGAGCTCCATCGGCGTTATGCCCCAACACATCCATATTGATGCACGACGCCCAACGACTTAGACATCTCGTACTTGTATTCAACGCGTACCATTCGTAAGTTATTCTCATAGCATAATTTCGTAATTACTTAGTCTTTTCGTAACATAAGTGCCCGAGGGCACGCTCAGCACCGTAATCAATATTCTACGCCTAGTGGTCAATGTTCTCGGAGCCGTGCATACGATGCACATCTCAATATCGTCTTTCAATGTTCTACCATCATTGCCCTACCGCGACTCGTACACTTGATACACGTCGCTTCAATTGTTCGATTGTTCAATGTTCTATCTTAGTGTTCAACGCATACTTGGACCTTTCGTCGCCGAGCCACGCTCGCTAACTCGATAACATCTTACGCATACAATGAAATATTTTATTATACGTGAAGGAATAGGGAGAGAGAGTCAAGAACCCGCCCACCTTAAGCTGATACGCCTTGCCGTCTCGCCGATTGAAGCGTCTCGCTTCTATAACTCGATCGCATAGCTAACTCCCGGACTTAGCCATTCCTTTGAACTACTCGGTTGATTTGGCCTATCGTGCCCATGCCACAATCCGTTGCAAGGCCACGATTTGGTTTTACGGACACTTCATTGCATAAGGTAAAATGCCGACCTTTTATCGTCCAACGTAAAAGCATAGCCTGCACACCAGATCAACTAAAGTCAGCACTTGCTCAAATGGGACTTATTCTTTGTATCGATTCAATTCATAGATTCCAACCGACTCAAAGCTTACCTTTGGCCAACGTAACTCTTGCATCGATTCACTTCGATACTTCATCGGGTCAACGCAACTCTTCGAGTCAACGACTCATCGTAATGTACCGATGCGGAGCGGGGCATTACAAACACAAGTCATTCAAAAGAAGCTCTTTATTGATATTGAATACAAGATTACATTTGTGGGTGCAAGACCAAATTACAAGTCTCTCGTGCTCACTTTTCTCTTATTTTATAATTCACTCTGCTCTCTCTCATCTCTCGATACAATGCTTGAATCCAGCGAAAGCTTTGGAAGGCGATGTCCATATATTATGTCCTGTATAAGTCTTCAATCTGCACGGCCGCACGCTTCGAATCGCCAAGAAACTCCGTGCCTCGACACATCCAAGCGAGCTCCGTGCCACGAGCTTCTACCTGTGCCTGCACATGAACACTGTGTGGGTGTCAGTACTCAACTGTACTGATGGAGTGAGCTTCTCGCCCACCCATACATAACCGACACGTTCATTTACTTTGTGCAGCTTAAAACCCTTTCGATTGTCTTTCTAGTCTTGCCTTAGGATTCATTTTAGGACGAGGACGTCCGACCAAACCGAGGTGCCAAGACATGTTCGTGCTATAATTCCAACGTGTGTTTCGATCGAGGCAGTGCCTCATCGTACATGTACTTGACCCAACTTGAACTCGGGACGGCAGGGTCGTGCCATACTCTATTCGCGACTTAGGCATTTCGAGACGGTGCTACGCCGAGGAGCAACTTACATGGACTCGGCCGTGCCAAGACCTTTATTTGAACTCAAGTGCCTCAAGACTATTCTCGTGCCAACGACGTCAAGGGGATGACTCATGCAGGTCGTGCCGCTAGACTTGATTTGTGCCTTAAGACCTTGCTTAGACTTGTATATGCTTCAAGATTGAGGCCGCGCCTCGCAACTTATCAAGACTTTATCCATGCTACCGCCTAGCGGTCTTTCTATTCGACTCATGAACCAACTTAGACAAGACTTGCCAAACCTAGTATCGATCTCATGGACATCCCGACGTCAAGTATCGTGCTAAGCACGGTGCCTATGCTGCAGTCCAATCTTAGGCCCAGACATTGTGTTACCGACTAGACATGATTCCAATTCTAAACCCAATCCAAAAGCATACACGCGGTGTGCCGCTATTGCCGACACATCTACATGAGTGGTCACTAGCAATGTCAAGCTATCTAGGACTGGATCATGGGATATCGGCTCGTCCCTACACGGGTAGCTAGCCCGGAGGCGCCGAAGTCTCCCATGCGGTTATCCAGCATCCTACTTTGAGCCGCAACACGCTTCTCCCGGGCCGAATGATCCCGGCGCCCCGGTAATCATTCGAGAAGACTACACCTTGTCGACAAGTTGTCCAATGACCATGCAAGTCTCAATTCGATCTAACCAATCCTTTCTTAACATAACCATGTATTCCTTCTTTCTTTCGAGACTTAACGAGACTCCCAAGCCGCGGGACCGATCTCGTATGCGGGACGTATCAAGACTTAACGAGACTCCCAAGTAGCGGGACCGATCTCGTGTGCGGGACTTTCAAGACTTAGCGAGACTCCCAAGTAGCGGGACCGATCTCGGCGACAACCAGTCACGTGGACTTCCTTTGATCGTGGCAAGCTTTTCACTAAACCGACTGCAGCTCGCGCCTTAGACAGACCTGGTTCTCTAGGCGATGCTAACGCTCAAGTCATATACTTTATATGACGAGCCTTGTTCTCAAGGGACTACGCGACTTGACAACCGCAGATAGAGCGGGACAGTGCTAGAAATGGCTTCGATAGCCCAGCACAACTCTCGTCTAACTTATTCGGGCAACGACTCGACGAGCAAAGGCTACGTCGAGCTTCGTATCGAGGGAACGTGCCGTGCATGCGTTCGACATTGAACAACCAAGTTTTCGGGTGCCTAGACTTAAGCCAACAAGCCGTGCAAGATGACTTAAGCGGAACGTGCGAAGGCTATGCCAAGCCTTGCGGGACAGGACCGAGCATATTTTATTAAGCATTCACGCAGGCGACGCCTACGACTTAGGCTGTTTCAAGTGTCGGGACAACTTAGCAACTTAAGCCAACTTTCTTCTTGCAAGCCACGGGATCGAAGGATCGAGTGTTATTTCAAAGCACGCTGAGCCGACTTCTATGAAGACCGTGGGACCATTTTCCATGTTCTAAGACATTCTGACGGGTCGGGATTATTCCCTTAGCTATGTGCGTTCGTAGCTTTTATATTAGCCTACTTGTGCAAGTTGAAAACATGCGCGTTATTAAGTGAAGGCTAAGATGAGGCAAGTTCACCGAAACTATCCCACCTGAGCGAGGAGTCGCCTCGACCGAGCGAGCCTTCGAGCAGCCGTTACAAGGCTAAGTTCCAACGCCGTCGGCGTTTCGATTCTTCCGATTGACTTTGCGGGACGGGGCACTACACCAGGAAACTACGAATCTCAGCTACTGACTTGGGAGGTGCCCATGCTTTCACTGCTTTAATCTTCTTAGGATCCACAGAAATCCCCTCTCCAGTCATTATATGCCCCAAAAACTTCATCTGGTCCAAGAAAAATTCATATTTCGAGAGTTTCTCGTACAACTTCTCCTTCCGCAGTATCTCTAACACAATCCGCAGGTTCTCTACATGCTCCTCCTCGGTCTTCGAATATATCAGAATGTCGTCAATGAAGACTACGACAAACTTGTCAAGACACTTATGAAAAACTTTATTCATCAAGTTCATAAACACTGCTGGGGCATTAGTGAGTCCGAACGGCATCACCAAGAACTCATACTGGCCGTATTGGGTGTTGAAAGCTTTCTTCGGAATATCCTACTCCCGAACCTTCATCTGATGATACCCCGACCGAAGGTCAATCTTGGAAAAGACCTTTGCCCCACTCAGCTGATCAAACAGCTCATCAATCTGCGACAACGGGTATCTATTCTTGATGGTAATATTATTGAGTACACGATAATCGATGCACATCCTCACCGTCCCATCCTTCTTAGATACGAAGAGTACCGATGCTCCCCAGGATGAAGCACTGGACCGAATAAAACCCTTGCCTTCCAACTCATCAATCTGAGCCTTCAACTCTGCAGCTTCCTTCGGGTTGATCTTGTAGCAATACTGGGACTTCGGTGCTGATCCGGGCACTAGGTCGATGCTGAACTCCACATCTCAATCTGGCGACAACCCTGGCAACTCTTCGGGGAAGACGTCAAGAAACTCTGCAATCAGTAGATGCGGTAACTTCTGGTCTTCTGCAACTGCTTCGAAGTAGACTCCCTCTGGCCTCTCTGTAACTCGTCTGCTGATTTCGAATGGTGGAACTCCTGGCGGGCTGAAAGTCACCTTCCCCTCATGGCAGTCTATTACGGCAAACTGCTCGCTCATCCAGTCGATGCCAAAGACTACGTCGAATTCGGGCAATGGCATCACTAGAAGTCGAGCCCTAAGCTTCCATCCAGCTACAGTGATAGGGCAATCTACCATCTCACTGACTGGCACTATCCCTCCTCCTATCATAATCCGACAGTTCCTCCTAGTGGGCTTGGGTGTGAAGTCGTGTCTATGCAGAAACTCATATGATACAAAGCTATATGTGGCTCCCGAATCAAATAAGGCAATGGCAGGAAATGAATAAATGATAACAGAACCTGTGATGACATCTGGAGCTGCCTCCTCCTCCTCAACTGCGGCCATGACGTAAGCACGTCCCCGCTGTGGTCCTCCCCTCTCCTGCTGCTGGTGCTATGCAAACCTCTGCTATTGGGGTGGTAGAGCTCCTCCTCTCTGGGGTGCAGCAGGCAATGCTCTGGGTGGTACAGGCGGTGGTCCTCTAGCTCCTCGGGCTCCTCTTGCTAGTATGGCTGTGGCCTGCTGACACTCTCTCATCTGGTGTACATCTGACCCATAGAATAGGCAAAGTCCGAGCCACTTGCGACAGACCTCCACGTGGTGTCCTGGCCGATGACAATATGTGCAAGTGACTCCCTGCTGCCTTTGATGCTGAGCTGCTGGAACTCTGGCAGGACGGTGCTGGACTGCTGCCTGCTGAGCTGGCCTCGTCTGAATCTGCATCTGCACTCTCTTCGCTGGCGCCTGGTAACTGCTGCTGCCGATGTCCCTATCCCTCTTGGGCCTCGGGTCTATCTTCTTCTCAACTGCCTGGGCAATCTTTAGGATGCTCGAGTAGGTAGTCGCTTGGCTAATAGCTACTGCATGCCGCTGCTCCCTGATGAGGTCCTTCTTGAATCTCCAAGCCCTCTCCTCTGGCGTGCCGACTAGGTTCTCTGTGAACCTGCTGAGTCAGGTAAACTCTGAATTATACTCTGCTACTGACATCGTCCCCTGCTGCAAGGCCTCGAACTGCATCCGAAGCTCGTCTCTCTCGATGTCTGGGAAAAATTTCTCTTTGAACAATATTTTGAAATCTGCCCAAAGAACCTGCTGTGCTGCCAACTGGGCTCCTCGCGGTACCATGCTCTGGCGAGGTCGAACAACCGCATGCTCGCCACCTCTACCTTCAAGTTATCCGGGATCTGTGCCATATTCAAGGTCCTCTCCGCATTCTCCAGCCATTCGTCTGCATAGACGATACCCTCATTGCCCCAAAAGTCCATCGGGCAGAGATTCTAGTATTCCTTGGCCGTCCCTGGTCTCGGTGCTCGTGGTACTGGAGGTGCTACTGGTGCCGGTGCTGCCGTCACTCGAGTCCTGAGTGCATCGACGATGGTCGCTCTGAACTGTGCTACCTGGTGATTCTGGGGCTCCATAAACTGCTGGAACATCGCCATCACCTGGGCGCTGTCAAACATCATCGTCGAAGGCAGCGGTAGAAAGATAGGAGGCGTTGGCGGAAGCTGATCTGCCAGAACGTCTGGTACGGGCTGATCTGAGCTTCCTGCAACTCCGGGCTGATCCGCGGTCTTCCTCGTAGTGACCATCCTGAAATAGAAAGAAAACTTCATTGATTGACAAACCCTAAAACCTAATAATCAATGTTTTTATAATATCAATGCACCTGAAAAACTTGATATACCCTTAATTTCCGATTTTTTCTACGCTGTGATCAAGTTTCCCTAGTGTAATCAAGTCCCCCAATAGTACGCTAAGACCTAGGTACCATTAGGATAGACCTGCATGGGCCACCACTAAAAACATGTCACGAACCGCTCCCGAATACGAGTCGGACACGCCCAGCCTTCGTCGATAGACACGACGAAGTAAGCTGTACAATACTAAGGAAAACTAACCAGATATACTAGAGTAAATGTGAACACAGCATCTATAACGAATCCCAAATCCAGATACATGTCTCAGAATTTATTATATTCCAGCAAAAGACAGAAAGTCTACTAGTCTCAATACAAGAAAATAATATGAAAATACTAAGGTAAGCTCTAGGCCTCTGCAGCCTCTAAGTCCTGGGCCACATCAACTGGCTCATAGGTGCCTCCAGGCTCCTGCCCATAGTACGTATCACAAATAGCCTCCAGCTCACCTGCAACATATCCTAGTCAGGAGCGGAGCTAAGTATATCCAAGAAAATGAACATGAACATCATGGTATGAACAAGAAACATGAAATATATATATAAAGAACGAGAAATGAGATAAGACATAAAACTGAGCAGGAAATACTGAAAGTAAAACAGGAAACATAATATGAGTCCTGAACATAAAATACAACCTGAACATGAAGTACAATCTGAACATGAAATATAACCTGATCATGAAATACAACCTGAATCCTGAAATACAACCTGAATCCTGACATGTGCAATATTGAAATACTTCTAGATTGTGTGATCGGCTTGGGTAGATGCAATAAAACATAAAATGGTACGGCTTTGGTCCCGCGTGCACGATGCGGGGTCTAAGCTATTCACATGAATAGTAACAGGGTTTGATCACACGTCTATAGTATTTTCCCTCTCAGACACAAATAATCCATGAAACATGAAACCAGACAATACCATGATACATCGTGTCAACAAGGAGATACAAGGATGAATATACAAGACATGAGAAATGAACAAATCCGAGGAGTATACTTGCCTTGCTCATGGTGATCGAGAAAGGATAGTAAAGCTGGGAATCCTCCTGTTTATAATTACACTTGATAAGTCAACAATGTGAAAGTAGATATTCTAATCTAGAAACGTTATTTTAACATAATCCTTAATTTACATTAACCTATCTTTGTATATGTTTTATTAACTTCTACATTTATACAAAAATAATATCCTAAAATATAGTGACTTTTAACTATGACTTGGCTAAATAACTTAGGCAACTAAAAGTCTATTCAGCTCATCCCATGTCACTGAATAATATCAATTGGTTCATTGAACCACAGTTTGGTCCAAGTGTGGGAGGGCATCCTCACTCCAATTCAAACCAGTTCTAATTCAATCCAATATCCAGTGATATCATATCAGTCCAGTATGATTTTACATACCAATCCTATACCCTGCATTTCCTAGCCTGTCAACCATTATTCTAACTGATTTCTATGCTCAATAGACTAATGTGACTCTATACAAAATTGTTCCTAAAAATTCCCAAATCAGAACAGGAATGGGTTCAGATTTATAATGAAACTGGTAACTATTTAAAAGGAATTTCCTTCTGAACTCAGGACTTCAAGTAGTAGTTCCTGAACAAGGCTGTCTAATACTTGTTTAGACTGAGATTTATTCAATCTCCAACCCTTGTCCTAGGTTTAGTGAGAACCAGTCCTTAGTATTCAGATATCAGTCCCAACATAAACCTAAATACCAGCCCTATAGGCATTTAGAAATCAGTTTAATGTCTCATTCAATATACAGTTGATAATTCAGTCCTGAATCAGGACATGTTCAGTCCTAAGCAATCATGAGAATAGTTCAGTCTAGAGGGCTGAACTCTCAGTCCAGTCACAGGACAACTTCCTCCACAGGTTCATGTATAGCAATTTCCGAATTAAAGTTTAATCAAAACATCCTAGTAATGGGATGACCCCTCTACCCATATCCATAACTCTGTTTAGTCCAAATACCATCCTTATATTAGTCTAGAACAGGATAATTCGATATGTGAAAACAAGGTTTCTCAAGTGACAGCCCTGTTCTAACTCTTAAAGGCAATGACATGACTCCAATTTATTCTCAGATGAGATGTAAATCAGTCTACTATCAAATGTAAAAATATCAGCTGCAACTGAAATTCTAACCTGTGATTTGACTACAATCTCAATATGTGGTTTCATAACACAACTATACTCTAAGCTACAATTATCTAAGTTATATTCTTCCAAACACTGTCATACATTACTCAACCTATTTCTTGAACCCAAGTGTGGACTGTAATTCCTGAGTGCAGTATTTCTTTAACATAATTCACAAGCCCTGTCCTAATCCTCAGGATACAGGACACCTACTTCCTGTCAATTCTCAAGTGATAAGGTCCCCAGGTTCAGAAAACTAAAACTCCTTCAATATCATTCACAGTTATAACCTGTTTTCTTGAGCCCATGCATTCAGCCTAACTAGAGATTTGACCGAACCTGTGTGTTGTAATTTCAGATGAACTCAGATGGCCAAATCTTATGTTACTGAACAAACCAGTCCTGAATACCCAACTGGATGTAACCTTCAACTGCCAGTCCTGAACAAGCACAAATCAGCCGTAAGAAGAACTGAGATAACCCGTCTCAAATCATATTCTCAGGTGAGGTGCAAGACAATCTGATATCCAAGTAAAAACTCAACTACAAATTATGGCTACTGGAATTAGAAACTAGTCTAAAAAGTCATTTTTAGGTGAAACTACCTAAGCTCTCAACAATTATTCCAAACCCAGGTTTCTTCTACAATCCACTAGTTCAGTTGCTAAGCAATAAAATCTGAGTAATTAAAACTCAAGAGTAGGAGCCTAGTCACATAATTCAAACTCGATGCCTCTTCAAGTTCAAGTTCATTATCACTACTCATCACAGATCAATACTAATCATCAATTGATCCTGAGGAACTTGCCTATATCAGACATAAATTTAATCATGAACATGACATCCTAAAATGAACATCCATCATAAAATCATTGAATCAACACATGAACAGAGTTATCCTAATTTATCCTGATACCACTGATAACACTACCTTGCATCCAAACAAAATGTATTTAGAAATCAAAGATAAGGGAAAAATGGTTTGGAAATTACCTGCAGTGTCAGCTATAGCTGAGATCCTGACACCCTACTCTGTGTCGGACACACAAGTCAGATTCAATTGATCTTAAACTCCCTGAATCAAAATGAAGGAAGAATGGAGGACAAGAGGTCATCATTCTAAACCTAGCCAATCGATCATCGATCATCAAAGTACAACGAATTACCAAAAGAAAACTTACTCTTGGAAATCAGCTTGGGAAGTTCCTGACTCTGATCAGAATTGCTAAGATGCTTCAGAGAAAATTCTAAAAAGGAACGATCGAACAGTAAAGCGCAATCGAAATCTCAAGATCGAACCAAACTCATAAAAACGTTGATCAAAAGAAGAATACTAATACTTACAATCTTCTAGCTCGAATTGATGAACTGCGAAGGAATTTGGTAGACTCATGGATCCTCGACTGTTTCCTTGGTTACAGTCGTATAGATCAAACGATACGCAACTCTAGATCTAACAATTTAAGAATCGAATCGATCAAAATGAGTTGGCACCTAATCAAAACAACTACGAATGATGAATTACTTACCAGATTCAAATAACCGATGGGGATGACATCGATCGATCAGAGTTCATCCTTCTCCTTACTATCGAGAACGAGTTGACCTGATCGTGGTCGATGCTTCGTCGAGGAAAAAGAACTGTAGCTTGAAGGAGGAAGAAAGAAAAATGTGATGGCTGAGGAATGATGGAGAGAGGAGGGGTTGGTTATAAAGGAGGTTGGGGGACTTGAAATGTACGCAGAGTTTTTGGCACCAACCGTTGGAAAGAGTAGTGGAGAAAACAAAATTTTCGAAATGTTGCAGAGTCTCTGCACGAGCTTCCTCTCCCTTACTCAAACAAAAGAGGAGAGGATGAAATGGCTAGGCTGAGGGAAGGCTAAGAATAAAATGGTTAAATGAATGGAATGGCTAGGCTTAAGAAAATGGCTAAGTCTAAAGAATAAATAGTTAAATGGATTTAAGCCCATTGGGCTGAAACACAAGAAGAATTTCATATACGTATATCAATACCCTCTCAATTTTTAAAGTAATAAAAATTTCTAATTTGCTTAATCAATATATATAAAAAACTTTATATATATTTATTTATTATTATTATTATTTTTACATCAGGAAGATGGTGTTACAGTTGGATTATTCAATAATATGGGACCACACATGTAAAATTAATTTTGTTGGGCTATCTAAATAACTAAGCCAAATTAAAGTGGTCTATTTGAAATTAGGATTAAGGGTATAATTGTCATGGAATTAATGTGTAGATACCGGAGATAATTCTAATTTGATGAGGGGCCAAATTAGAAATATCAAAACATACAAATATATGTATTCATTAGGATTATGGTCCCCAACTCATACGGCCACCAAAGAGAGGGTTTCTCTATTCTCTTCTGTATCCTCATCAACAAAGAGAGGAACAAAGATTTTATCTTTCTTATTAAGGGCCGTAGCGGGTTGGAAGATCAAACCCCATAAAGAGACGTCTGCTTCAAGATCCGTCAAGCAAAGACAATGGATTCAGGTACGCTTCCGCATTTAGTTTTGTTCTTCATTTCATGAATCAACATGGTACAATAAATTTATAACAGTGGCATCGTCAGTCGTCACTCTCATGACAAAAAAAGAAGAAGAATCGAGAGTATAGGAGTGGAGAGAGAGAATGAGAATGGGTTGGTGGTTGTGTAATGGATTTGAGGAGAGTGATAATGGTGGGTGGCTGTGTAATGGATTGAGGAAAATAAGGTGTAAAAAAATTGATTTATATCAATAATAATAATAATAATAATAATAATAATAATAATAATAATAATAATATTATTATATTATTATTATTATTTTATTATTATTCTTCTTCTTATTATTAACTATTATTATTACACTAATTTACCAATTTTGATATAAATATTACACTAATTTTAAGGTTACATAGTAATAATAATAATAATAATAATAATAATAATAACAATTTTATTATTAATATTATTATTATTGTTGTTGTTGTTGTTGTTAAAGTCGTTAAAAATGTGTGGCTTAAAAATTTGTTAAATTTTAATTTTAAATACATGTTTTTCTAATTATTTATATCAAAGTCTTAATTTGTGAGATTTTTTTTTATTTTAGAGAATTTACAATGTCAATTAATATAATCAATATATCTAATAGAATTTATATTGTAGAATAATCAATAATTAATTTAATTACAGGTTATCATATCTCTAACTTCAACATCTACTTTCAACAACTATCCAAACAATCGAACTCCTTTTTTCTTCCACTCTCAACAACCATCCAACAACAAATTTATTTTTCTTCCACTTACATGAGACAAAAAGTACTCTATTAAACACATTTTGAAATTTGTGCACTATAATTCGATATAATGTAAGTGTCAACTATTACACTATCCAAATAGCAACTAACAAAATCATAGAACTTTCAAAATTTGAAGGTATCTAGGTGAAAAATAGCCTTTGCCAACTAACTTGGCTCCTTGATATATCATCATCCTATCTATTCCCCCCTCATCCATTTCATCCATTTGTTACCACTCCCTCCAATTCTCCCTAGCAAAAAGAGAAGAGGATAGAGAGAAGAAGAAGAGGAAGGAGAGTAGACAGCAATGGTGTCTCTCGCGCATCACCAGCTCTCCTCCTCCGGCCTAAGGCCCCCTCCCCTCTCCTCCTCTCCGCTTTCCAAGCCCTCCCCTTCCTCGAAGGTCCCCACCAGGAGGGCCACCGCCACCATCACCGCCGCCGCCTCCGTCGGCTCCGCCGCCGTGGCGATAACACCGGAGCAGAAGGAGAGGAAGAAGCTGAGGGAGGTCTTCGAGCAGGCCTACGACCGGTGCCGCGACGCCCCCACGGAGGGGGTCCCCTTCACCGTCGAGGACTTCCTCGCCGCGCTCGAGAAGTACGACTTCAACTCCGAGATCGGCACCAAGGTCCGGACTTTCGCTCCCCGTTGGTAATTATATTGGGTTCTTGGAATTGGGTCTTTGTTTGTTTCGCGAAAGAATCATATTGTTAAAGATGTGAGCTTTCTCTCTTAGTTAGTGTCGTTTATGGGTTCACCCATTGAACGGGGTCTTCTTTCGTTTCACTCGAGAGTTGTTAAGTGAGGAGAGTTAAAGTGGGGTTAGGTGAAGTGAAGTTAAAGTGAGGGGTAGGGGACTCGGTACATATAAACTTAGATTGGAGGGAGAGTTAAGTGGTGTCTTTAGTAACTCTTGCTTGGATGGGAGGTTTTGAGTGTGAGGAAGATTAATAGGAATACAATATTTACGAAAATACACTTATTTCATATGGCATAAAATTAGATTAGTTTGATTGGATTTTTAATTAAAGCTTGTCAAAATATTTTCACAAAAAATAATAGCTACAAATCTAAGACCTATATAAAGAAAATAACTAGAATCCAAACACAATAGAATTAGGCTTTTTCTAAAGGCACCTCAACTTTTACTTAGGCTAGCCCAACTTTTTTGGTAAAATATTTACAAGTTTGCCACCCAAAAAATTGCTTCAGACTAGTCCATTTTTTTTTTCAGGACTGACAAATAATTTGACAGTCCTCCCAATAGAAAGGACTGTTAAACATTTGACAGTCCTTTCTATTGGAAGGACGGTCAAAAATTGACAGTCTTTCCTATTGGAAGGACTGTCAAATATTTGACAGTCCTCCTCCTCCCGATCGCTGGCCGCACTGCTGCCGCTTCCCCCTCGCTCGTCCTCCTCATCTCTTCCTCCTACTCCGCCTCCTCCCCCTCCCCCCCCCCCCCCTCCTCCTCCTCCTCCTCCTCCTCCTCTGCCTTCTCCTCCTCCTCCCCTCATAGCTCGACGGCAACGCTCGTCCGCTCCCCTGCCGGCATCCGCTCCCCCCGTGCCCCCGCGGGCGTCCTCCCCTACGCTCCCCCATCGGCATCCGTGTCCCCGCCGACGTCTGCGTCCTTGGCTCCGACGATGAAAACTTGGGAGTTGGGCAGCCTAAAGTAAAATTGGGACTGTCCTCAGTAAAAATTGTACCAAGCTGGACTAGCCCCCAAGTAAATTTTGGAGTGCCTTAGAATTAGCCTAGAATTAAGTAACATGAGACTTACAGGTTTTTACAGTTTATAAGCTACGGAACAACATATTGAAAACAAAAAAGAAAAGAAAAAGAAAGGCGTAATATTTTATGACAAATAAGGGTATTATGTATTTTAAAACAAAATTATTCATTTCCTCTCGTTACCCCCCCCCCCCCCCCCCCCCCCCCCCCCCCCGATTTGGGAGGGGTTTAAAAATGGATAAAAGAAGCCTAAATAAATTCCCACTTAACCTTCTATGACTCCTCCTCTCAAACCCATACCATCAAAACAAGCAAGATTTTTCCCCTAGGTTAACTTCCCCTCTTTAACTCTCTTAACTCTCAATCCAAGTAGATCCTAAGTGTAGTTTGATAGTGAGTGAAGTTGCAGAGATATTCCTCTGGAGGACTGTATCCCTGTTTGGCATGTATCGACACATATCGGTCATTATATTTCCTCGACACTCACGTGAACGGGATATGAGAAATAACATTCTACTTTTGGAGCGTACCCTTTCGACAACTCCGCGAAATGAATTATTTTCTAGAACATGCATAAATATAGATATTATAAAGATCTAATATATGCATTCATAAGCACATATTATCGTATCCATTGTGTACCCTGGGTGTAGCCTAATTTTTCAAAATGGTGTATTCCTAAGCTGTATTGTGTTCGTATCCGGAATCACCCGTGTCTATGGAACTTAGGTATTAAGTTACATTGTGCAAGGTTCACCTTGTCTAAAAGCACCACTGCTTGGCTATTTTGTGGAAGATGAGAGGAGATTGGTCTGGACATGTGCAATAAAGACCAAGTGATTCGACCATCAGTAGTGTCTCAGCTAAAAGGGATACTACAACTAGGGGTAGGGCCAAATGGACTTGGATGGAGGCTGTAAAAAAAAAGGATAGTATATTTGTTAATGATAAGGTTAGAGAGGAAATGGTCATTAACAAAGCAGAATAGGAGAAAACAATTCATTTAGCATACTGCAAGAGTTTAGATATTTTAATGTTTATGTAAGGTTATATGTATTCGTAGGATATGACAAGCAGATGACGTATGGCACGGCAACTAAAGGATATCTAGCCGCGAGGGGCCAAACTTTCATAGAAATATTGTTTCCTTCAATGAGATGTACACATTAAATGAGCTTCCTTCAGTTAGGTGTCTTCATTAGGTTTTGAGAGCCAGGCTTGTGAATATATGTATGTTTTGTAGCTAGCAATATTGTTCAGGCTGCGACCTTTCTCTTTTCATTAGTACCACTTATGGGTTACTGGAACGGGTCCTCCTTTAGTTTCACCCAGCAGATGAATGGTTCTGAGAATTGGGTTTGTGGCAAAATGTTACAAGGTGTAGCTAAATTATGCTGGTCAAGGTTTGACATTTATCTTTCTATTAGCACCACTTCCTACTGGAATTGCATTTTCTAAAGATGAGAGAAGATTCTGTGACATGATTTGGACATGTGCAACTGAGACTAAATGATGCACCAATTATGAGCATTCTTAGTTCAAAGATCTGCCACATCTAGGGGTAGGCCTAAATGGACTTGGATGAGTCGATGCCCAAGCTGTTAACGAGGACAGACTGTATATTCATTGGCGATATGCTTACACTGGTGCAAATCTAGACCGGCCCATAAATTCGTCGTTCCATGAGATACAATCAATTTGTCAGATGGAAACAAAACTGCATAGTGCATATATATATATATATATATATATATATATATATATATATATAATGGGGAGTTGAAAATAAACATATAGCTCTATGATGGAGCTTTCTTGTACCAAAGGTGAACAAGGCTACGACCCCCTCAGTCGTAGGATATTCTTCTATAGTTAAGTGATTTGGAGAATATGAAAAAAAAAAGGTTCAACTAGTCATTATTACTGGGCCTAAACTAAAGATCAATTTATATTGTTTTTCCTGATGTTCTTATAGCTGGTTTTAGTTTATATGCACCCCAGCTCTTTTTCCGTTATGAGCTATTTGGACCTAATGTTTTTACTTTTTACTTCCCAAGGATGACTCCATCTGAATTTGTTAGACTCATTGTAGTGGAGAAGCCTAGGTTTATGTATTATCCCAAATTGGAGTATGGATTGGAAATAAGAAAACTCAGGATATGAGTTTTGATCTGCAGAATATATTGTCTGGTACATTCTGTTATGTGTGATAATACAATATTTCCAGTCTTTTAATTTAATTCTTTGAATTTTATAGCTTTGTGCAGCCCATTGATTTAACTGCTCATTTGCTTGACAGGTCAAAGGAACCGTCTTTATGACAGATATGAATGGAGCGCTTGTTGATATCACAGCTAAATCTTCTGCATACTTACCTGTCCAAGAAGCATGCATTTACAGAATTAAACATGTGGAAGAGGCAGGCATACGACCAGGGCTCATTGAAGAGTTTGTCATAGTTGGCGAGAATGCAGCCGATGATAGTTTGATTTTGAGTCTACGGTCCATCCAGTATGATCTTGCATGGGAAAGGTGCAGACAGCTTCAGACTGAAGATGTTGTTGTCAAGGGTAAGGTGGGGATCTTCCATACTGACCATTGTTATTGTCTTTTACAGAAACCAATATACTATCAAGATCAATATTTGTTGATAAGATATCCAATTGAGACAAAAATTTACCAATATATTGGTTCCAGATAAATCCACAAAAGGGAACAACGACCATAATCAACCAACATAACTTTCACTACTTCATTTCGTAACAGCCTGCCTGTTCCTCTTCTTGGCACCGTACTTGGAAACCTTGAGGCTCCTATGCACTGCACTGAGCCTTACAAGAGCTGTTAGGAAACTTCATAACTTGTATCAAGTAACAACATTGAGTGAATTGTTGGACAAAAATAGCACAGCTGGCAAATGCCATCTTGGAGCATTTTTTTCTTCTTTTTCTCCACCGAAGCATTTCGTCGAACACGTAACGACCATGTCGGAGTAATGTGTTGTACTATTCCAACCACTTGCTCCGCCTGCGTCGGAATAGCACCACATCCTCCCGATCTACATGTCGAGCCGTAGCCCCATTCTCTCCGGGTTGGGTTTTTTGAGGGAACAAAAGTGGGGCTTGTCGGAGAAAGGCAGGTGGAGCGTCTAGATGAAGGAGGAGACTATGAGGATGGAGGAAGCCATAGAGGAGCTCGGCTGGAGAATTTGGGATTTGGGATTTGAAATTTGTTTTTCATTTTTTTTTCCTTCTAATTTTAATGAAGGGGGAACACCAGCCATATTAGAGATGTCGGTGTTATTTTTATCATTTCATATTTTTCGTCAACTCTGTTAGGATATTGAGTTGTATAATTATAGTTGAGGTATTTACTGGTATAATATTAAAGTATAGAGTATCAAGTCGAAAAACTGAAATTAAGAACTGGGATACTCAGGGTATTTATTTGAATTTAAGCCAAGTTTTTTATGTAACCATTCGTATAAAAGTTTCTTTTTTGTGTATTTAGCTTGTACAATTATATTGTTTTCCTATTTCACTGGTAAATAAACTCAAATCATGTAAAAACTTTGTTTAATAAAATTGTGCCAAGGACATATAAGAGGTTGATATTTTTGATTTATTTCTAAGATTCATTAGTATAGAAGATGAAATACAAAATTCCAAAACCAAAATGCCAAAACTTTTGAAAAATAGGAACAAGCACCGAAACAAATGCTGAACCCAACTTTTCAAGCTTTTTTGTCAACATTGAGATGTCTCTTGCTAAGTTTATGCCTAGTGAGGAAGACATTACATGCGTCACCACAGCCAAGTAATGATTCCAACTAATGATTCTAAACTTGAGTGAGATTCCCATATTCTTGGTATTACTACTAGTGTCTCCTCCAAAACAAGATTATATGCATCTTCATTGAGAAATTTTCATTGTGATTCAATCTCCGAATTATACATTCCCTTTTACGGAAGATATGATGGAGAAGGACCAAGAGTTCCTGACAGGAACTTCCTGTTTCCATTCTTTCTTGCAAGACCTTGTCTTTAGTCTTGGCTCTTAAGTTCCTCTTTCCTCATTTTTCCACTGAAACCAGACATTTTGCTTCGCCTCCCCAAATGTTTAGCTTGCATATATTCTCATTAAGGGGTGAGCATTCGGTCGGTTCGGTTCAAGGGAACCGAAATTTATAAAAACTGAACTTTAACCGAGCAAAATCGAACCAAATTGTAATTTTGTAAAACCAAACTGAACTGAACCTAACTAGGTTGGGCTAAGGGTTAGTTTGATAAGACCTTTGCATAATGAGCAGGTCTAGGATTTACACTAAATTTTTTCACAAAAATTCTAAAATTTGACATTCAAAGTTTAGATAAAGTAACAAAATATACAAATGTAATAAAGCCAACTAAATACAATTTTATATATGTTAAACACAAGTACAATCCTACATCCTATATATATATATATATATATATATATATATATATATATATATATAGCCAATGAGCCCTAGCCTAGTGGTAGTGATGTGGCATGCGGCCCGAGTGGTCGGGAGATCGATTCCTAGTGGGAGTCTTGGCCCGAAGGCCTACAAACTCGGGCCAAAGGCCACACTCCCAGCCCGAAGGCCCGCACCTGCGCCGTACTTGTATCGCACCCGCATCGCATTGCATTGCACCTACACCTGCAACCAGCTTGCACTCTGGTTGCTCTCATTTTAATTTCTTTACAGGAAATTAAATGTGCTTTCCCCCGTTGCTCGAACCTGCAACCCCTGAGGGGATATACCTCGCTCTAACCACTTGAGCTAGAGGTCCTTAGCTATATATATATATATATATATATATATATATATATATATGAAATTGGGATATGAATTTTTGATCTGAAGGTAGATAAGTAATTGTAATATATGGGGCTGAAGGTACGTAAGTAATTGTAATTCGGTTTTCGCTTTAGGTCGGTTTTCAAAGCCTTAAATTGAACCCGAACCGCATAACCAAAAAATTTCAGAGCCAAAACCGAAAACCGAACCTAAATTGGAAAATCGAACCAAATAGTTTATATCGGTTCAAATTGGTTTTCAGTTTTGGACCGAGATATGCTCAGCCCTATTCTCATGCACCTCACCATTTGAATAGAATTTTATGAGCATAACTTAATATGTATTATTTTCAATGTTCATTTCTGACCTGATTGTTGATTGACATTGAATATCTATGTCAGTTCAGAATATGGACTACTTCAAATATTTAGCCTCATAAATTGGCTTTTGGCAGTGTGAAAAATGATCAAACTGAAGTATTTCAATGTAAGAAACACATTTATTACAAATATTGTGACCTACATAAAATCAATAACTGAAATTTTAGGGGAAATAAAAATAAAGTTGCTTCATGTTTAGGATGTTAGTTAATAGTGACACCCCTTAGCTTCAATTTTTAGCTTGATGGAGCTCAAGAAGCATTACGTGGAAAAAACAAAACTCTCTAATTGTTATCAGATTTATGTGGAAGAACATCTGTTTCTCCCTATTGGAGGTTGCATATAAAATGTGCGATCTGATTAAAGATGAAGAATAAGCAGTGATGCCTATCATTTATAAAAAGACCATAAAAGAGATTGTAGGTTATGATATATTTCTTAACTAATTGAAGAATTTCTTTTTCTTGCAAGAATATTGAATAGCATAAACTTCAAAGAGTACGAAGCTTTTGCTCATTTTTGTAGAGAACTTCATATGATTTTTTTTCTAGAAGAATAATGACTACATGTCATTCCAAGTAATTTATTTTGATTTCTTGAATGGAAGATCCATTTTGGAAGATGATTTGAGAAATTTTTGTATTTTACTGTTACTGCTTAGTTGAAAGAGGATATTTTGGTTTGCTCCCCATAAAGTCTCTTTTTCACAGCACAAATTCGGGAGCTGCACAAGGTGAAATTAATGGAAAATTTTCTCTTAACAGGTCATACAAAAACTTTAAAGGCATCACAAATTCACATGCATTATTTGTCTGTTTATACGTAGTTCTTGTACCTCTGATAGATAATGTCAGCTCTTCCCACTTACAAACATGGAAGACAGCATCTATAGAAATGGTTCTATAGCTGAAGTTCTTCTTATCCAGTGTTCAGGAACCAAAAACTTCCCTCTAATGAACAGGATCCAGAGGGACGCTCAGTCGTACAAGCATTTTTAATTGTGAACAGCCAAACACATTTCATGTCACCTTATCTATGTGATAATATGACCTGAAGATCTAACCCTGTTTCAGTTCCCGATTAAACAATATGTATGATTAGTTTTTCTTCTGCTGCTTTGTTGAGCATTCTCAGATGGATGATCTTTCTTATGAGCATTTTCCTATTGGAACAGTATCTTACAATTGATGGCAATAGATTAGAGGATCTGAAGATCCTATTTCCCCATCTCCGACCAGATCCCAAAATATATGATTTCATCTTTTTAATCTGCTTTTTGTTACGCAAAGGATCTGCTTTCTGTTAAGCAAGGAATCTCCCAGCTGAAATACAATTTGTAGGTGGCCTGTTGTAACATATAATCCTTATTCTCATCCTGCACATGTTCCTGCACTTCTTACTATTATCTTTAAATTTACATGTTACCATGCAACAAATGTAATATGCACATTAATTTGAGTTGAAGCATTAAGAATTTTATCATAAACTGATATTTGATCTTAGAGTTTCCAGTATATGTAATATGCACATCTTAGAGTTTCCAGTACATTTTCATTGTTTTATCAGCATTTTGTCTGCTTAATTGGATATTTGATCTAACGATATTTTTCAACAGTTTACTTTTCGTGACCTTTTCAAAGAAAAAGTTTCTTTATGACGGATTTTATGAAATTTACGGTTCACAGGTTGTTGGAGGAAATAAAGGAGGTGTGGTAGCCATCGTTGAGGGCCTTCGGGGTTTCGTTCCATTTTCGCAGATATCAACGGTTGGTCCTTCCCTGGATTGAGCATGTCACAACATTTTGTTTGTGCTATTGATAAAAAAAGCTGCTAAATACTTATGCTGTAAAATTAGTTATTGTATATCCAGTATATTTAATAGTTGGTCTGGTAGCTTATTGTGAGTTCCCTCGGACCATTCAGTCCCTTAATCAGCTCAAAAGTTTTAAATTCTTCTGTGAGTTGGTTGGATCAAACCAGCAGCCATGATATAGATACTCAATTTAATTATTAAGGGACTTCTTTCAATGTGTAAACAGAAATCAACTGCAGAAGAACTACTGGACAAGGATATACCTCTGAAATTTGTGGAGGTTGACGAGGAACAGTCTAGACTTGTTCTCAGCAACCGCAAGGCCATGGCAGACAGCCAGGCTCAGCTAGGAATCGGATCAGTTGTCTTGGGAACTGTTCAAAGTCTCAAGCCCTATGGTGCCTTTATTGACATTGGTGGAATTAACGGCCTTCTCCATGTTAGCCAGATTAGTCATGACCGTGTCTCTGACATCGCTACAGTCCTCCAACCTGGTGACACCCTCAAGGTATTTTTCAGTAATTGTTTCATGTTATCAAGCTTTTTCTCTGGCCAAGTCGTCATTTCCAGCTTCTTATAATGGACATCCTTTCCTGAAAAGGTGATGATACTGAGTCATGACCGTGAAAGAGGACGAGTTAGTTTATCTACAAAGAAGCTAGAGCCAACTCCTGGTGATATGATTCGCAACCCAAAGCTTGTTTTTGAAAAGGTAATTCTTGCAACTGGGAATTCTATATTGTTACTCTGCGTGATAGTGACTACTTAACTTTAATGTTTGGTTGTTTTGTATTAAGGCGGATGAGATGGCTCAGACTTTTAGACAGAGAATAGCTCAAGCGGAAGCGATGGCCCGTGCGGATATGCTGAGATTTCAGCCCGAGGTAAACTTGTCTTCTCTCTTTATCTGT
Source organism: Iris pallida (assembly GCA_029216955.1). NCBI lineage: Eukaryota > Viridiplantae > Streptophyta > Magnoliopsida > Asparagales > Iridaceae > Iris > Iris pallida. Next base: position 17,574,119 of record JANAVB010042420.1, read on the forward strand.
TCCCATTGGCGAATAGACTAAATATGTTAGTCAATAGTGTCCGAGACTAGGAAGCACGGACACTCCAAAAATCTGGACTGTGTCTTGTCGGATGTGTATCGGACATGTATGAGACTTTACGGAGTCACGAACACTCCAAATTACACTAGGAGTCTAGGAAACAATAAAATAGGTGTCGTGTGTGTGTTGCGGCGTCCTTACCGTGTTGTCCCCTATCGTATCTGTGCAACATAGGTATGGGTTGTCTCTTATGCATTATTGTGGCTTTTAAACAAAATATTGTCTATTTTTCATGTAAAATTTTGAATTAAAACTACATTCATTTACAGAAAAAACGCTTAGGGCGTGTTTGGTACAAGGGATTTTTCATTACCGAGAAACCTAAGGGTGGGAGAATACCCATATTTGTTTCGTGTTATTATCTTTTTTACCCGGGAATAATAATTCCTGGGATTACTATTTTTTCACACGTGGGAAACCTATTTCCCAGGTAGGCATTTTTAATTCCCATGTGAACAGATTTATTGTTGGGTTGGATAATGTTTGTATTCAGTGTGAGTTTGGGTTGGGTTGAGTGCGGGTTCGGGTTGGCTTGCTGGTTCGGGTTGGGTCGATTAGGGGTCCATGTATGGTCAGGTTGGTTCGGGTTCAGATCTAGGCTGGATCTGGGTCGGGTCCAGGTTGTGTTAGGTCGGTGCGGGTTCAGGTCCGAGTCGGGTCGGGTCCACGTCGAATTTGGACAAGATTTATCAACTAATTTGAAAATAATCATGATAAAGATAATAATATGTTATTGGTGGGGTTTGAACCTACGCCTCTAGATTCATAAGTTAATATCTTAAGATTCTTAACCAGCTAGGCTGCATTGTAACTTGGATATAAAAGTAAAGCCATTAAACATAAGTTAACAAATTAAGAATTTATTATTTTCGCACACGAGCTCTATATTCCTTGGAGTATTATCTATTACTATGCCAAATGGGAGTTTAACTTTCCATGAATTGATTTCATGAACTTTTATTCCTAGGAATATGGAATTCCTGGCTATATGGCATTCCGCATGCCAACTGCAAGCTTAATACAAAAGTTGTAAATAGGACTTCATTTTGAAAACTAGGTCTCCTCTGAAGCCTCTGTAAAAGGGCCTTTTCCCAATGGTGGTAGGATTGGAAAAGCCTTTCGTGAAGCAGTTGTTAGTAAGATTAAAAAGAGTTTCAAGCTCATGATTCAGTAACGCAGTCGACTCGATCCCTTCATTAACTATTTCACTGCTGCACCGTTAGCATGTTAGCTATGTTTTACAGACACAGACTCAACACGATACGTTTCAGACATGGCAACATGGATTCGACACCTATTTTGGTGTGTCCTTGTGTATTTTGGAGTGTCTCTTTGTCCGTTACGTGTGTCCATTTTGGAATGTGCGCTTCTTAGTATGCTAGAAATACATATTGTTTACACTTCACTAAGACGTTTCTTTAGAAGATTGGTCATATAAATTTGATCTTCCGGTGGAGAAATGTTTAGGATAAACCCTATTGTAGCTTGATATACACCCTAACAGTGACCTTGAACAAGCCGGATCTTGACCAATCTTAGTAATTTACTAAGAGTTCTGAGACTGGTCAATCTGGGTTTGGCAACTGCAGGACTGGATTGACACTCTTCAGAAGTAGGTGGATCCAGTAGTGCGTTGTGCATCACTCTTTTCTTCTACCTATAAGATGAATAACCTTGTTGCTCCTTTGCTTAGAGATGTTCTCAAATAATTATTTATTTAAATTCATTCTACTGACTTATATTCTCATTATTTGGCTAAAAGGGGTCTTAAATTATTTTTACTTTCGATTTTCCTTTGACATGCATTTCCCCTTGCAGAGTGGATTGAGTCTAAGTTCGGAGGGGATTCTCGGGACAGATTTGCCAACAGAGGGTCTAAATTTAAGCGAGGTTTCTCCGGCAGAAGAGGTCCCTCTTTCGGACGACGAGTGACAAAAAAATCTGTAACAATTGAATCAAAATCTTCTGTATTTATTTAGTTTTATTTTCGAGTTTTACCTTTCACGAAGAGCCTCAACATTGCTTTTCAAGACAATAATTATTGTATTATGTGCTTGAATGGAAGTTCCTCAAGAGAGAAGAAATTCCTCCTTTTCTTATACTTGCTTCAATCAATAGTTGCTGCTGGAAAACATCTTTGGTTAGTCTGGATGATTCCAGTAGAAGGCAGACTCCAGGAAAATTAGAAGAACATATAATCTGAGATGTTATTATTTATGGCTCTTTAAGAAAAATAGTGTCTTAACTACTGCATTTGTTTGGTTGAATGGAAGTTTCTCATTGCTTGAATGGAAGTTCCTCAAGTGAGAAGAAATTCCTCCTTTTCTTATACTTGCTTCAATCAATAGTTGCTGCTGGAAAACATCTTTGGTTAGTCTGGATGATTCCAGTAGAAGGCAGACTCCAGGAAAATTAGAAGAACATATAATCTGAGATGTTATTATTTATGGCTCTTTAAGAAAAATAGTGTCTTAACTACTGCATTTGTTTGGTTGAATGGAAGTTTCTCATTGCTTGAATGGAAGTTCCTCAAGTGAGAAGAAATTCCTCCTTTTCTTATACTTGCTTCAATCAATAGTTGCTGCTGGAAAACATCTTTGGTTAGTCTGTATGATTCCAGTTGAAGGCAAACTCCATGAAAATTAGAAGAATATATAATCTGAGATGTTATTATTTATGGCTCTTTAAGAAAAAAAAAAAATAGTCTTAAACTACTGCATTTGTTTGGTTGAAAAAACACATAATTGCAAATATTCAACTAGGGTAAGTAAATGGGTGATTGTTTAAACTTCACATTGATGTTGCACCTATTGATACTTCTTTCATTAGATTGATTCAGATAATCTTGATCAGACTGAAATTTGTCCTGATAAAATTGTGAAGTATGATTTGCTACTCTAGAACCATTTCATTGATGAACTTGAAACTTGTATTTAAGCCTCCAATTGCTCCAATTGTGCTTAGACCATGTTTGGTTCAGAATCAGGACGTTGGGAAAGTAAAGTCATTCATTTTCTATGTTTGGATGCCAAAGAAAAAAGTAGAAAAGAAAAATGGTTCCCAAAAGAAAATAAAAGAAAAAGGAAAAATAAAAGGTTCTTCCACCCGCCCTAAGGATTCACTTCCCTTTTCAATTTTTTGCATGTATTTTGACTATATTCCTAACGTTTCTAAACAACGGAAAGAAAATTAATGAAAATTATAATTTTCAAGAATCAATAATATTCGTTTTGGATGTATGTTTTAAATTCAGTGATACAGTGAAATATATTTATTTTTAGTATCTCCCAAAACGAAAACTATCGAAAACTACAATTTTTATCAAAAAAAAATTCTGGTGTTCGGAAAGGTCGGACATAATACATGTAGAAAATTGGAAAAAAAAAAGTGAATCCTTCGGATGGTTGGGGTAATCATTTTCCCCTAATCTTTTTTTTCTTTGAAAATTATTTTTCCTTTTTGCTTATTTTCCTTGGTATTCAAATATAAAAAATGAATGATTTTCCTTTCCTAATGTCCTGATTTCGCAAACCCAACGTGACCTAAAAGGACACTAATGCAATCATCTAGAGTTTTTAGCACAATTATATTAAGCTAACAATTAAAATGGGACGGTTGATTCAATGGTACAATAATGTTATCAAAAAGAAGATGTTCATCCAAAACTTTCTTTAGCTTACTCAGCTGGATATATAACTATATGTGTCACAATCAATACTTTCTATATGTTATCAAATCGATCCTTAACCGCCGGCGAATAATGTATTGAAAGTCTTCCTATATAAAATTATAAAGAGATTGGTGACATTGAGAGTTCCACTAGAGAAGTAAATAAATGCACAAAGTCTCAGAAATAAAAAAATTATAAGCAAGGATAAGATTTGGTGATCGCATGAGATTAAGGAACAGATGAATCAAAAAGTCATCCCATAAAATAAACACGATGACGCTATTTCGCCGAATGGAGAACCATGTATTATAACCAAAGTCGCAGAAAATTGGAATTAATAGCATGAATATGGTTTTGGTCCTTTCTGAGTTTTTTTTTTTTTTTTTTGAATTCTCAAACATGATATAGAGAAAGCGATCATAACATTAAATTTTCAGCTTTACCTTCTGTTGGTCCATCAAAAAATGGGATCAGCTCAGCTGGAGAACATGAGAATCTATCTCCACAAAATAATTGATAACTTTTAAGACTATAGTTATCCAAAGGAATTATATATATATATATATATATATATATTTTTCAACGCGTGCGGGTTCAGTATAATCGTGTGTCCCACGCACACGATTCTTGGCCTGTCGTATGGAACGACTTTTGGAGTGCGGACGTAGTCCGTTGGCCTTGTCATCATCGCCGTGCACACGCACCCCAAAAGAATTATATATATATATATATATATATATATATATATATATATATATATATATATATATATATATATGGAACCAGGTAAATTATTTCTGGAATCGCTCCCACTGGGATTCGAACTCCTGACCACTCGGGCCGCATGCATCTCTCTTAACCACTAGGCTAGAGGTCATTTGCTATATATATATATATATATATATATATATATATATATATATATATATATATATGTGTGTGTGTGTGTGTGTGTGTGTGTGTGTGTGTGTGTGTGTGTGTGTGTGTGTGTGTGAAGAGGGATCCGCATTTTCTTACTTTTGCATCCTCCATGCATCCCCTTTTTCACATCCATTGGATCTTGTCTAAGTCATCTAATCTTAACCGTTGATTTTTCAACGGTTAAGATTAGATGACTTAAACAAGATCCAGCGGGTGTTATCATGGGGACGCATGGGGGATGTAGATCCCTCTCTCTCTCTCTCTCTCATATATATATATATATATATATATATATATATATATATATATATATATATATATATATGGATCCGCATCCCTTCACTTTTGCATCCCTCATGCATCCCCTCTTTCACATCCATTGGATCTTGTTTAAGTCATCTAATCTTAACCGTTGATTTTTCTAAACTTAACCATTGATTTTTCAATGATTAAGATTAGATGACTTAAAGAAGATCCAACGGGTGTTATTGTGGGAATGCATGGGAGATGCAAAATTGAGGGGGTGTAGATCCCTCCTCATGTATATATATATATATATATATATATATATATATATATATATATATATATATATATATATATATATATATGAGGGATCCACATCCCCAATTTTATGCATCCCCAAGCATCTCCATGCTATCCACCGTTGCATGTTGTTTAAGTCATTTGATCTTAACCATTGATTTGAATGGTTCAAATCAACGGTTAAGATTAGATGACTAAACACTACAAAAAATTACCGATTTAGCGACGGCTATATCCGTCAAAAATCTATATCCGTCAAAAATTTGTCGGTAAATGTAATTACCGACGGATGGTCGACGGATATTGGTTAAAAAAGGTCGTCGGAAAAAGCCTCGTCGCTAACTACAATCTGTCGGCCAGCCCCCCCCAAACCCCCCCCCCCCCTGCAGCCCACCCCCAACCCCCCCGGGGCCAGCCACCCCGCGGCCAGCCCCCCCCCCGGCTGCCCGCACCCTCCTACCACCCCCACCCCACCACCGCCAGCACCCCCCGCGGCGACCCCCACCACCGCCAGCACCCCCCGCGGCGAGCCCCACCACCGCCAGCTTCATCCGCGGCGACCCCTGCACCCCCCCGCGGCGACCCCCACCATCGCCAGCTTCACCCGCGACGACCGCCAGCACCCCCCCGCAGCCCGCCCCCTCCCACCACTGCCGGCTCCCCTCCGTCCCTACCGCCACCCAAGAGAGAGAGAGAGAGAGAGAGTTACCTCGATCGTACGCGTCCAAGAGAGGGAGAGGAGAGAGAAAAAATTGGGGGGAATGAATTTTTCTCCCGTCGGTTCAACTTAAGCTAGGCTTTTAACTTAGCGACGGATAAAATTCGTCGCTACTTAGTCGTTAATCTCACGCAATTTTTTTTAAAATTTTCCAATCACTTAGAGACCACTTAACGATGGACTGTATGTCCGTCGCTAATATCCCATCATCTGGTCGACGGATTATCCGTCGCTAAGTAGTCGTCAATTCCTCCGCCAACTAGTGACATTTTCTGCAAATTTTTAACATTTTTTTGCCAATTAGTAACTACCGAGTGACTGCTTCCGACTGGTTTTTATTCCATCGCTATTGTACCGACGGCGTGCCGACGGATAGGCGACATATGTTCACCCTTAGAAAACAATTGGTGCGAGATTAGCCGGGAAGTCGTCGCCAGGTTATCGGTAGTCCGTCGCTACGGACGACGGATTTATTCCGTTGCTAAAACGCTGTCGCCAATTTACTGTATTTTGGTAGTGTAAACAACATCCAACGGTTGTTAACATGGGAGTGCAAAAAATAAGGGGATACGGATCCCTCCTCTTATATATATATATATATATATATATATATATATATATATATATATATATAGTGTTATATTGTGTGTGTTATAACGTCAGGATGTCATTAATTGGTAGTCTATACTATGTTCTAGGACTTCGTGGCGGTGTGATCGGGGATATCGAAGTTGGACCTTTATACGCATGGCGAGTGTACCTTGCCAATATTTCAGTTCATTGTCTTTTCCTTATTTGTTATTTATTTTATTTCTTGTTATAGATATCGTGGCGTAGGATTAGTTGGTACTTAGCGTCAGTGTTATATTCGGATGCCGATGACATCTTATAGTCATCAAGTATCAATGTTAGGCATTACGATATATTTTACTCGTGTTTCTTGACACGATAGACCACAGGACACCGACACGATTCATGATATAGAGTCATACATGAGTATTCGTGGTTTGGACTATGTGATAGGGTACTAGATTGATACTTGTACTTGAGACTTATGAGACTTGACTTGACTTGACTCGGCTTGCTAGTACTAGACATGGGGTGTGAAGAACATTACCGACATTGCTTGTGTTACTATATTTGGGACTTGGTTGTTATACTATTGCTACCATATTTGGGACTTGGTTGTTATACTATTGTTTGTGTTGTCTATGTAGCAGAACACTGGTGTTATTTTATTGCTTGTGCAGGGTACCATGACATAGTGCCTTGAATTTTTGTCTGTTGAGGAGCTTGTGAGCCTCAGTGGCCAAAACATGATATCTGGAATATGTTCTTACGTGCATATCACTCAGACGGTTATGACAGATACCCTTTTAGCTGTTGTATTTTCTTCATTGGTATGTTATTTTTTGTACCTTGTTACGTCTCTCTGAGGAACTGGTGATCTCTCAAGGTAATTGGTTATGCAGAGATAGATTGTTGACTACGGAGTGTTGCTATTTTCGATTAAGATATTTATCATGGTTTCATATTTTATCCATTATTTGTATTATGCCCTTTAGCCTAGTTTTATAGACCTATTTTATTCTTCAGGTATATTCAAACATATATGTTAATGTGCTGCAAACCATGACACATATTGTTTGTTCTTGTTACTTATTCAGCATGCGGATTGAGATATATGTTAGTTGATTTGATAGATAGAATTGGAAAATCAAGACAACTTATACGCATTAATTCGAGCTGGGCTGGACTCTATTTGATACGTAGCTGATATGTATATGTATATGTATTGCTAGTCTTACATATTTTGGTACTGGGCGTTACATATTTTTTCAGTGGCCCATACAGGTCGAGTTAGCTGTTTCGGTTACGTTACTGTACCGAGCGGGCCTACAAATATGATTAGACTTTTAGGATTCTCAATCCATAACTGTCTTGACAATTATTTTAGAATTTCTCTATTGTTTTTGAACTTCGCATTTGCACTCGACTATTTTTTTTTCTTTTCTTTCTTTTGTCATTGTTTCTTGTCCCTTCCTATTTTGGATCGTGCTTTATAGAATTTAGGCTAAATTATAACTTGATACCCTCAACTATTACTTTTTTTAATTTGATACCCTCAACTTTATAGGTACCAATTTGATACCCTAAAAAAAATGGGACCAAATTGTCCTTTTTCTTCTCCCTCCAACCCCTACCCCCTCTCTCTCTCTCTGGTTACGGGTGGCAGCGGGCGCGGGGATGCTCGGGACGCGGCAAGATGGGCAGCGGGCACGGGGGCACGCTGGACAGCACGCGACGGCGCTCGGGGTAATGCGCGGGCAGGAGTGCGAGCTCGGGGGTGTCACGCCCCGACTCAAAATCACCCGAATCATCGTCCTCGTAGGGGACGTGATGCTGCACGAGCCTGGAGTTGTGCTCGTGCAAGGTAAGATGACAAGTTCTCAAATGGTTATCTTTGATTTGATTTTAACAACGAAAGGAAAAACAGAGTATACGAAACAATTCTCGTTATTGATATTCGAAACTGAGATTACAAAGGCTTACGATAGCCCAACAAAATATGCCAGATTGGCTATAACACTCAGGTTCTCTCTTACCCACAAAGGATTTTATCGTTCCATACATCATGCCTTCTATATCTCGGCCGCATCAATCCTGTTGCAAGTCCGAGCGTCAAGCGATCGCACGCTTCAATACTCTTCGGCATTCCAAGCCTCAACGCGTTCAAACGAAGCTTCGCCGCGAGCCATCCATTCCCTGCACCCTGCATGAAAGCTGGTGGGGGATCAGTACGTTCGTCCTCGCATGTACTAACGCAAATATCTTCTTTATAAACCGATATTGTAGTATTTATGTTGAATCATGCAACTTAGCTTATGATCTTGATATGTTCTCCTTAGGATCAATTTCATGGCATATTCGAAAGCAGTAAAACATGTTATCATGTCAAGCATGTTATTCAAATTTAATAGACAAGCAGACAAGCACTCTCGTGTTTGTTTCGTGGCGCGACTTCTTACCAAGTCGACGCACTCGCCCTTGCACCGACGCAAGGTGAATGCGCCACATTCCTTCCTTGTCATGTTATAAGTACATCTCTAAGCAAGATCTATGTGTGCGGGACACATACGTGCCTGCACTTTCGACCCATCGTTCCTTAACTATATGAAGGTCGTTGGCGTATCCGTGCCGGAATGGACTAAAGGAGTTTCCTTACTTACTTTTCCCTCCTTCTTTTCTTTCTCGAATTTAGGTAGCCCGGCATTTCACCGGTTGGGTTGCTATCCCAAACAACCGAAACGTTACCACTGTATACCATCATTTGTGGCTTTTCACATCTATAACCGAGTGCTAATCGTCTTAAGGATGTGCGCCTATCAAAGATACATTCCCTCCTAGGCCAAACGGTTCTGGGATGCTCCGGTATTTAACCGTTCGAGGGAACACCCGTGCACGGAAGATAATCACATTTATCTCAAGTCCATTCCATTCGACCATGCAACGAACTATTATTCAAACAACCAAGCATAGTCTTGAGTCCGAGACTCAGACTTTATCATCTCGTATTTCTTCTGTTAACTTTCTATGTTCTTACGTTTCATACTTCGTTTCAATGTTCAATGGCATCATGCCTCAACTCAATGCTCGTCAACCGAACGACCCGAAGGTCCCGAACACCTTTCGAGACATCATGCTACGTCTGACAGTTCTGCCACATCCGTGCCACAACTGTATTCTTTCGCAACGAAGCCATCTCTTATGATCTCGTGCACGTAGGCACGTTCCGACACATTTCTCATCTATCCTTCGCGTCGTACACTTGCTGCACGCGTCGAAGCCGTATTTCCATGTTCTATAACTTAGTGTTTAATGTTCGGAGCTTGCGCGTTAGGGCGCTCGCCTATTGTCTTTCAATGTTCTAGCCTTTCTAACTCATGCGCAAAGGCACGGTATGGTTTGTGTACTAAGGCACTCGCCGAGTACAGTTATCTCATGTTCTTGCGGCTTGCGCACCGATACGCTCGCCTTTGCGATATCCAATGTCCCATAGCGGCTCGTGCATATGATGCACGTTTTATTTCAATTGTTCTAACTAGTGTTCGACACACACTATGATTTATCTTCCGATCGGACCACGCCCGTGGCGTCGATAGGTTAACTTATCATACAATGATATATTTTGACTTAGGCATGAAGGAGTAAAAAGAAGAGTCAATCCTCCCACATTGAGTCGATACGCCTTTTCGTTTTGCCGAGACGATACGGCTCGATTTTATAACTCCGTTGCACGGCCACTTTCATGACTTCGCCATTCGAGCACTTCGTGCTTCATTGAATTATACGTCCGATTTGGCTTACCGTGCCCATGTCTCAGCCCGTTGCGAGGCGATGATTTGGTTTCGCGGATCCCTTACTGAATAAGACAAAAGATCGACCTCTAATATTTCAGCGTAAACGTATAGCCTGCACATGAAACCAACTAAAATCAATACTTGCATCGATTCGGACTTGCGCCTTGGTCGATTCGATTTCTTAGAATCTTCGAGCCGTCTCAACGCACTTATCCTTCGGGGCAACGCAGCACTTTGCATCGATTCAACTCGATGCATACTTTGGGACAAGGCAACTCTTCACATCGACTTAGTTCGATGCGTTGCTCGGGATAACGTAACTCTCGTATCGATTCGTATCGATACATTTCATTCGGTCAATGTGACTCGTTGAGTCAATACCTCAGCGTAATGCGCCGTACGGAGTGGGACATTGCAGAATATACCACTCAAAATAAGGTTCGTCCTCGAACCAAAACCAACACTCCAATTAAGTGTTTTATAGATCGTTTCACGATCTCGTCCCACCAATGTTGTTCAGTTTCACATTATCTTGCAAGCTTTTTATTAATATTTCAAAGTCTTTCCTGCAGCTCGATTTGAATTTGTATACAACTCGTTTTGGATCCGTACCTATATTCAAGGCGTCCCGAAGATATATGTATTTCGACCAAGTCCAGTGGTAGCAAATTGAAACAAAGCTGACAGGTAAATTTCAATCCCTATGCTTGTCATCTCGTACTCCTTATCAGACTTATCTTTAGCAACTGTTCTTGAAATTTCATCGCATACGTATACTCGATACATACGTGATTCATTCCATAAAGTCACTGCACGCGACACGATTCAAAATCACATTTCTTGTTTCGTATGTTTCGTATGGACTATCAACTCTATGCGTTGCGTCAAGCCGTTGCGCATCCGATCGTAACGCCTTGCGTTCGAAATCATCACCCAACTATTTCCGAAGTCTTGCTATGCCTTTGTTGACTATTGCCTTTGTTGACTTGCAAATGCATCAACATTCAGGGCTACGCCCGCTAGGTTACCTACCTAGACACCATGCTTAGATCTTTCCGACGCGACGTTTAAATTGACGTTGCACAAAGGCCAAAATCTATCCGACACAATAGTTTATATCGAGGTGACGGTGCTCAAAGCAACAATTACCTTGACACGAAGTCTCTACGATGCATCTTACATCCGATTTCCTAACGAGTAGGAATTCACTAGCCAAATTCCCAAGTTATCCATCTCGCAACATCGAATATAAGTTCGATTCACGCAAGCTCAATTGTAAGGTGAATCCGAATCTAACGACATGACTCGTAAGTCATTCCCTTATCGTTCTCTCTCGTGCATAGCACGATTCTCGCAATCGCCTATCTGAATCACCAAGTTCGTTGGTGAATTTTTTGTTCGATCGTCGACCAACATAACCATTCAAGTATCCATCCGACGAATACTCAAATCTAACTATATCATTCTCAATCAAAAGTTGTTCCAACAATTCTCGATCGCCTAGACTTATCGTCAACATGCAACACATTGTATTTGTTGTCGATGCAATTTCATCTGCGATATCGCATGGGTCATCTTATGGTCTGCAACATTCGATTTGATTTGGCGGTCAAGTCTTCTAGGGTCAGCTGCCCCAATGCTACGCTCGATAATTATGGATCATCACCGAAGGACAGTTTACTAAGAACCATGCTATGTCTTATTTCGGAGCCAAATCACGTTCCGACGATTTCTATGCGACTATCCAATTTTGGACAAAAACCATTTTTATCGGCACAACTGATGCTCAACTATCCTCCGAGTAAGGTCATGCACTACATCGATGATTCTGCTATTCACGACGCATCTACACGTATTGAGTTCGGGTCTATCTTATTTGCGGTCGACACACGAGATACTATACGCATCGAACAATCGTCGATGACTTATAGTCTCGTCTTGATCAATCACAAGTTCATGATCAACCAGTTCGTTCCTTCTCGTATTATTATTTATAAAATTTTGATAGCGCGAGGCATACTCCATTTTGTATTCTCACATCGTGCTTACGGTTCCTTACGTATCGATCTCGATACGTCGTATCAATTTCGATAGCGTAAGGGTCAACTTTGAATCCGTTTCAACGTCAACTTAACTCGCATCGCATACATCCAAGTTCGCAACGAACTTTTCTATACGCATCAACTCGTTTTTCGACTTGCCGCATCTCGCTATACTTTGATCGCGTAACTGAGTTACCGATTATCCAACATCGAACCCTCGAGTTATACGATCACGCCCTCTAAGGTTTTGCGTGTTTCAGTCGTACTCAAATGAGTTTTGCCGTAACATAACCAACAATCTCTTAGGCACTATTTACCCGCATCAACCAACTCTTCACCGAAGTCGCACATCGTGCAATCCGATTATACTTTGTCTCGCCCAACATTTCTATCGAGATCGCAAGTCGTGCGATTCGATTCGCCTCGTCTAACATTTCTATCGAGATCGCAAGTCGTGCGACTCATTTGTAAGTTCAAGTTTTCCTTTCCCGTCGATCCGACTATTGCTTCAAACCATAATCGTTCCGCTAGTCTCGGTCGTCCGACCGACTTATAATTTGCGTTCGACGTATCATTCATTGATACGAGTCTCGTCTTATCGTCCCAACCGATTTTCGAAGAACACTTTCATCAACATACAGTCATACAAATTTCCAATCGAGTCTCGGTACTCTCCCGTCCGTTGCGGACAAACCTTCCGCAATTCCCACAATGCGTCGATGTAATTCATCGCACAAGTGGTATACCATATACCACTTAGAATCGAGTCATTCATCGCATACGTGGTATGGCATATACCACTTGGAAATCAAGTCATTTCCCTCGTAACATACTCTTTACGAACCAACGATCTCTTTCGACTTATGATTTCCGCAGTGATCGTGCTTGATCATAACCGTAACTTTGATTAAATCAAATCCGATACAACCCGGTCAATGTTTTCATTTGCCAACACAAGCGGTCTGCAACCGAACGATTCATTCTATCGATTTATGATTTTAGTTCCTTTATGTTGCATCTTGTGCAACGATTTATTTCCAATCTCCTTTGCACTCCGTGCAACGATTAATTTGATATGCGTTGCACCACGTACAAAATTTTACTTTCGACACGCGTTGCATATTGTGCAACGACTTATTTTCAATATTCATTGTACCTCGTACAACGATTTATTTTCGACTTTCAAAGTCAATGCCCAAATCCGTTTAACACATTCGATATTGACTTATCACTTTCATTTTAACGCTTATTCACAATTAACTCGTTGTACTTCGTGCATCATTTTATTTCTCATTCAACATGTTACATTACAACAACAACATCTCAAATCACATTTCACAATTTGTTGCACTTGCAACATCTAACATTCCACGGCTCGTGCATTCAATGCAACGAACATTTCACGACGTTCTCCGCAACATCAAGTAAATTCGAAGTACTTGCGGCAACGTTACCCGGCTTTGTATTAGACTTATTGTATGGAACATCCAGTGCGGCATCGAGTAGAGTCAAGAGTGATTTCGATTGGTGGTGGACAACTCTTTGGAATCGAAGCAAGCAAACGTCCGAAGGAAATTGAGCCTAGAGCTCTGATACCAATTTGTCACGCCCCGACTCGGAATCACCCGAATCATCGTCCTCGCAGGGGGCATGATGCCGCACGAGCCTGGAGTTGCGCTCGTGCAAGTCAAGATGACAAGTTCTCAAATGGTTATCTTTGATTTGATTTTAACAACGAAAGAAAAAACAGGGTATACGAAACAATTCTCTTTATTGATATTCGAAACTGAGATTACAAAGGCTTACGATAGCCCAACAGTATATGCCAGATTGGCTATAACACTCAGGTTCTCTCTTGTCCACAAAGGATTTCACCGTTCCATACATCATGCCTTCTATATCTCGGCCGTATCAATCCTGTTGCAAGTCCGAGCGTCAAGCGATCGCACGCTTCAATACGCTTCGGCATTCCAAGCCTCATCGCGTTCAAACGAAGCTTCGCTACGAGCCATCCATCCCTGCACCCTGCATGAAAGCTGGTGGGGGATCAGTACGTTCTTTCTAAACCGATATTGTAGTATTTATGTTGAATCATGCAACTTAGCTTATGATCTTGCTATGTTCTCCTTAGGGTCAATTTCATGGCATATCCGAAAGCAGTAAAGCATGTTATCATGTCAAGCATGTTATTCAAATTTAATAGGTAAGCAGACAAGCAATCTCGTATTTGTTTCGTGGCGCGACTTCTTACCAAGTCGACGCACTCGCCCTTGCACCGACGCAAGGTGAATGTGCCACATTCCTTCCCTGTCATTGTAGGTCCTAAAAATAAAGTTGCACCCATCAAAAAAGCAATAAAAACCAAATTATGCACCCTTCAATGAACTGTGCAGGAAGTAGACTGCGCAACAAATCAACTGCGCGAGGTTGAACTGCGCCAGTATCCAAGCGTGCTATGCTGACGTGGCAACGTCATCATTACCTGACACAAAATCAGATCTTCTGACAACTGACAGCCCGAAAGGCGAGGAGCCTCTTCGTTTCTCGAGCCGCGCCATATTCTAGGACAGCTGTCCAAATCCTAGCGCGGTCCAGCTGCCAAAAGCCAGCGCAGTCTGCCAGCCCAACCGAAGTGCAGTCTGCCAGATCCTCTTCAGCGCAGTCTGAAGCTAGCACTGTTCAAGTGGCACGATCCATCAAGATAACTGACATTTTGTACGTGGCTTACATGCCATCAATTGCTCAACACGTGGCAGCTTCCTGTACACGACCAAGCGCACTTCAATCAGACAATGCCACGCGTCTAAATACAAGTAGCCCATGATTGAGTAACCACCAAAAGCCAGCGCAACTGGTAGTCTGCGCAGTCCAATGCCTGCGCAATCCAGCCCGTGCAATTCAGAATAACTACAAATTAGTTATTTTTAGAACTCTATAAATAGAGTTTCAAGTCCTTCATTAAAGAGATCAGATCATTATTATTATCAGAGATCAGTAGTTCTTGTCCAAGTGCTGCTGCATTCTTCAGAGGCTATCGTCTTCAAAGTTCACATCGTCCAAGGAATAAAGCGATCGTCTTCAGATCGGATTTCTATAGTTGTACTTTCCCAGAATTCAATTGTAATCTTCTTACAAAGTTTGTGAAATAAAAGACATTTTGTTTTTGCAAACAAAATGGCGACTCTGCTGGGGACGACTTTCTCCTCCGACGAGGAAGTGACAACTCAATGTGACGTTGCGTCTATCGGAAAGATGCAAAAGACGCTGGTTGTGAAGGTCAACCAGACTGTCTACGAGGCGATGATCAACTCTGGGGCTACTCGTCGCACTGCAACCTCTGCCAAGAGCAAGGTCCGTTCAGTGTGGACTCCAAAGTCCTCTGCGCAGTCCTCTGTGCAATCATCTGCGCAACCTGCTGTCTTTGCTGCCAAGGAACCAGTAGCAACTGCCCTTGTGCAACACACTGCTCTTTCTGCCACAGCGTATCCCACTTTCTATGCTACTCTGGCAAAGTGCAAGACTCCTCTCTCCCTAGCGCAGTTGGCAGCCACTTTTGCTCCTGCGCAATCCACTACTCCTGCAACCAGAGTGCAACCTAAACATTCTGAAGCCAGGACTCCTGCTGCGCAAACTACAGTTTCTGTGGCCAAAAAGCCATCTGTCAAAGCTTTCCAAGCGCAATCAACCAATGCGCCTATTGCCTCTTCAACTTCTGCGCAAGCTGTTCCAGCGCAGTCTAATAGGGATAGCCCTTTGGCTAATCTCCCCTCCTCTCACAGCAAGAAGAAAAACTCTGCTCCTTTTTCCAAGCACCCTGTTGCTCCAACGCAATCCACTGGGGGTAGTCTGTTGACTGTTTCTCCTCCTCCTCAGAACAAAAGAAAAGGCCCGTTGGTCTTTTCTCGAACTTCCTTGTTCCACGACTTGGAAGACAACAGAGAGAAATGCTTTTTAGCCAACCCTTCTTCACAAAACAAAGGAAAAGGTCCTTTGGTCTTTTTTCAGTCTTCTCCGGTTTTTACCGTAGGAGATCCATCTGAACGTGCCTCGGCACCAATCAGTACAAGAACTCTCTCAAACAAGAGCTCTTCTCTCCCTGCCAAAGGGAAATGTACTGATCAAAGAGGTATTCTGCCTACTCCGGTAGCAGAATTCCAAGATCTCCCAACTCTCCGGATATCCCGCTCAAAACAAGAAAAATTACTGGTGTCTCAGACAGAAACCCCTGAGGGTGAATTTGCTGATCTACGGACTTATCTCAATAGACCAGCTTCTATAAAACGTAAGCAGCCAATGCCGAAGATGAACATGCATCAGAGGCAAATTTCCAGGATGAAAAATCCTGATACCTATGCTAACGAAGTGAGTACTTCTCTATATACTCACGGGAGAAAACATCTAAAGAACCGGAACCATGTTCCGAATGTGGTCAAAGAACATATCCCTCAGACTTCTTCTCGTCCCGTCATTATTCCTGACCTCCGAGAGCATCTCAAGCAAAAACGGGACAACATCTCAACACCTCCAGTTCAGCCACTTGAACACCATTGTAATCACAAGGTTGTCATCAAGTGCTGTTGCCAGACAACAAAATAATCTGTTTTCGATCGTCTGAATTTTGCAACTTCTGAACCAATGTCAGAAGATGAAGACGAAGCGTTGTATGCTTCCGTCAACATGGCTTTTCGAGACACTGGGGGTAGAAAGTACTCCAAACACGGTAAACCTCGTAGACCCAGCCAGCGGTACTTAGATTTACTCCAAGAATCTTCTGAAAGAGTATTTCGACACACCCGATCCCGAAGTCGAGACACAACGGGGCATGGGAATCTTCTTCAAGATCCTTCTGGTCATCTCCCTATTCCTTATTCAGGAGATGATTCCTTCTCTGATTATGATGCATACAGCAAAAGTTCTGAACAGACAGTGTCTTCTATTGTACCTAGAGAAGTGTCAGCATACGTTGTCACTGAAGATCCAGATGCTTCTAGTTCGGCAAATCAAGAACAACGAATAGCTGCACTGGAGGATAAGCTGAAGACCATGGCTGAAATGGTCGCAAGTATGCATTCTATCATCGTGGCTCAACATACAGTACCACCGATCGCACCTGCTGCAAACCCTGAAATTATAGCTTCGTCGGTACCTGTTAATGCAGGTCTGGGGGTAGTATCTTCTCAAATATCTCCTGTACAAATTCAACCCACACCCAGTCAGTCAGGAGCTGGGGGTAGCACTTACCACGCTGTTCCTCCCCCTAACACTATAATTTAGCCTGCTCCTTCTGCATCATCGGAGGATGCTAATGAAGCTGTCAAACTCTTGTGCACTCAATTTGAGGCTTTTAAAGAGAAGGACAATTTACAAAGATTGGGGATTAAACAGCCCTATCCGGTTGAATGGAAGGAAGTCCCATTCCCTCCAAAATACAAGATTCCTACAATTTTGCTGTTTGACGGCAGCACTTCTCCAAGTTAGTTCATTAACCACTTTGAGGTAATGACTGTTCAACTTCAGCCAAATGACGCTCTTCTTACCAGGGTATTTGTCGGCTGTTTAGCCGGTATAGCATACGATTGGTACAGAAGCTTGCCTGATGGCTGTATCACTTCTTTCTCGGGTCTTAAACAAATCTTCTTAGAGCGATTCTACGAGGGAATTAACGACATGACCATGTCGGCCCTCAACAAGATCAAACAAAGAAATAATGAAACCGCTGAGAGTTTCATTGAAAGATTCCACCGAGAAGCTTTAAAAATGCCTCCTAGAACTCTGGCCGCTATCACTATAGATACCTGCAAGACAAATCTTTTGCCTATCATCAGCATGTGGACGGGGTCAACTCAATTTCAAGACTGGCCATCATTCATTGTCAATGCTAAAGCAGCTGAAGTTAGTGCTGACAAGTTCAAGCAGTTGGGGGTACACATGTCTAACCCCGACCGGGATGAACACCCGACATCTAGTAGCGGTAATCGCCAGAACAGCCGCAAGGGTAAAGAGACTTTGAACGTCAATTTGAAGAACAAAGAATCTCTGACTGTCAACGTAGCTCCACCTACGTCTACTTCTACTCCTCCTGTCCCTCCACAAAGGGAACCTCGTCCGAAAGTAGAGTACTCCTTTGACGAGAACGACACCGTGAGCATCTTCGATTGCTTGATCAAAAGCAATAAGCTCCAACTCCCAGACCCGAAGAAGCCTGACGAGGTTAGTAAGACTGATCATCCCAAATATTGTATTTATCACAGGTTCATTAGACATCCCACTCGAGCATGTTATGTGCTCAAAGGCAAGATTCAAGAGCTAGTCAATGCTGGTGTTGTCACCCTTCAACAAGATGAGAAGACTGTTACCGCGAACATGATCTCAGTACAGTTCGGTAACTTCCCTCCATAGATGGTACAGTATGGTGTCATCCCTAACCCCAAGGCTACCCTTGAGATCGAGAATCTCCCTTTTCTACGGAGTGAAGGTCTCGTTCCCCTATCTCTTGATAACGGCGAGATTATGTGGATCCATCCGGACCTTGTTACAGATTTCGAGGCTCATTCTAAGCAAAAAGACCGCTCCAAGGGCAGAACAAAGGTCTGCAATATGGTATCTTTTGACCCCGTAGTTGAAGAGGAAATCCTGCTGGGCACCAGGTCAGGGAAAGCCTACTTACGGGAACTTCCCGAGAATCTCGAAAACCCTGCTTCTTCTTCTGAGTCCGCTCCAGTGCAACCTGCTTCTACTGAGGGCATCCCTGCTGTGTCTTCACCGGTTTTAGAACCCATTCCCCCTAAGTCGACGGCAGCCGACAAAGGCAAACAATAAGTCCGCTTCGACAAGCCTTTGAAGAAGTCATCTCCTTCTGGACTTGAAAAACCATACAACTTTAATATTTTGGCCCAACTAGCCAATACACCG
The DNA here is from genome assembly GCA_029216955.1 of Iris pallida. NCBI lineage: Eukaryota > Viridiplantae > Streptophyta > Magnoliopsida > Asparagales > Iridaceae > Iris > Iris pallida. The sequence continues at coordinate 17,593,349 of JANAVB010042420.1, forward strand.
TCCAGACTGTCGATCTTCGAGCTCTTGCGCCTCTCCAAAGAGACTCGAGAAACTCTGAGTGAAGCTTTAATGTAGGCAGAAACCTGTCTAACCCTTCTAAAGAAGCCGGAATCAGAGCCTGTATCTTGCCTCCACTGTCACAGTATGTTGGAATTAATTCCAAACATTACCTTCACACATGATGATATGTTGTTGGAAGACAATAGGCATGACCGTCCTCTATACTATACCGGATACGTCGACACGATGAAGGTCGATCGTATTATGATAGATCCAGGGTCAGCACTCAGCATCATGCCGAAGACAATGCTAGATGCACTGAAGATCCCAGTGCATAGTCTTTCCGGCACAATCACCACCATCCTGGGGTTCAACCAGGGAAGGAGTGAGCCTCTGGGCAAGATTCACCTAAAATTCTAAATAGGCAATCTCTGCACAAAAGTGACCTTCTACATTATAGACAACCATGGTTGTTCTTATAATGCTCTTTTTGGGAGACCATTCTTTCACGAACACAACATTGTTCCTTCGACTCTCCATCAATGTTTCAAGTACGTTGATGACAATGGAGAGGTTCAAAAAGAGGTTGCGGATCTCTACCCTTTCAAAGGTGTCGAAGCATATTGTAATGATGCTCGCATGTATAAGATGAGTTCATGAAGGTAGTACTGGCTCTGGACACTGAAGAAGAACAAGAAGCAGTGCCCAATGACACCCTCATCATACCTGTTAAAGGGCGTGTTTCTCATCCTCAGTCCTCCAAACCACTGGCTATTCACTTGCCAGTCCGGAAGCAACCAACCGATGGTGATCAAGATCAAAGGGAGCTCACCTCTTCTGAGCCACTTGTTATCGACCTACGTCGTAACAAGGATAAAAGGCAGCTCACCTCTTCTGAGCCACTTGTTATTGATTTATCTCGTAACAAGGAGAAAAGGGAGCTCACCTCCTCTGAGCCACTTGTTATTGACCTTCGTCGTAACAAGCCTCCTCCACGTTCTTCTTCTCTCCCTCTTGTAATTAATCTGACCAAGCCTGCTAAGGCTAAAGGTCCTGTTGTAAATACAGATGTACAAATCAATGAAAAAGCATCTACTTTCCAGTATACTGATGTCATTTATCATGCTAAGTGCTATTTGGATATGTTAGATAGCTTTCAGTCATTTACAATGGGAGTTGTACAGTCTCTTCAAACAGAGGTCTTACTCGAACACCCAGATGATTCATACTTTGTTGTCCCTTCTCGAAAGAGAGGTGAAAGTTCAATACTTTTTAGTAAAAGGCCATAACAAAAATTCAGCTATACGGATGATAGCAAAAATAACGTTATGGGACGTCTCCAACTTCGTCGTTATAGTCAACAATCAAAAGACATCATCCGAAAGATGGGTTATGACTTCAAAAATGACCTCAACTATGGTAAGGGTAGACAAACTCCTATCCGTACGGTTGTTCCAAAAGGAAAATCAGAGATGTACTACAGCAGGACGAAAAGAGGTCCCGGATATGTTTTACCTCCAGTCTTATCTCCAGAAGTCTCCGAATTCGATAGTGAAGAGCGCTCTAACTCTTCTGATTCCAGATCATGGGACTCTAACACCAGCATTGGTCAGGTTCATCGATTGATTGTATCTTCTAATATGGTCTCCGCTGAACTTCCAGAAGGCTATGACGAAGATATCGAAGAAAATCCCGAAAGAGATCCTTGGGCTCAACGAATGGATACCCAATGGGAACTCCGATTTGAACAACGGGAACCTCCTACCAAAGATCAATTAGTTCAAATTGATGTAGGAGAGAGTGGGTCGCCTCGTCCAATATTCATCAGCAAGAATCTTCCAGAAGCAGATAAGCAAGAATTAATTCTTCTTATTCGAGAATATATTAATATTTTCGCTTGGAGTTATGAAGACATGCCAGGTTTAGATCCCAAAGTTGCTACTCACAAATTGAATATCTTGCCTCATACAAAGCCAGTTAAACAGCATCAAAGGCGTTTCAAGCCAGAAATGATGGACACAATCGATAATGAAGTCAAAAAGCTCATAGCTTATGGCTTTATTCGAGAAGAACAACATCCAGATTGGGTAGCCAACGTTGTCCTAGTCTTGAAGAAAACTGGCAAAGTTCGAGTTTGTATCGACTTTCGGGATCTTAATGAAGCCTGTCCAAAAGATGAGTTTTCTCTCCCTATCACAGACGTCATGATTGACAATACTTGTGGGTTCGAAAGGATATCCTTCATGGACGGATTCTCTGGATACAATCAGATTCGGATGAATCCTGAAGATGAAAAACACACTTCTTTCCGTACTCCTCGCGGAGTTTACTGCTACACTGTGATGCCATTTGGTCTCAATAACGCTGGTGCAACTTACCAACGAGCTATGAGTACCATCTTTCGAGATCATCTGCGCAAAACTGTTGAATGCTATGTTGACGATATTGCTGTCAAGAGTCGTCTAAAAGAAGATCACATCCAAGGCTTGAGAACTATCTTCAACCTAATGCACCAACATCAACTCAAAATGAATCCCACCAAGTCATTCTTGGATGTCTCTAGTGGCAAATTTCTCGGCTTCGTCATTACCTCTAAGGGTATACACGTGGATCCCGAGAAGATCAAAGCCATTCAAGAGATGCGTCCTCCACGCAACCTAAAAGAGCTACGAGGATTCTAAGGTCGACTTGCGTACATCAGGAGATTCATTTCGAATATGTCTGGACGCTGCAGACCATTTACCCAATTAATGAAGAAGGGTGTATCTTTCATTTGGACTGAAGAATGTCAACGAGCATTTGATGATATTAAGCGATATCTCATGAACCCACCATTCTTGATGCCACCAATCTCGGGCATACCATTCTTAATGTATGTCCGTGCTATGGACCATTCCTTGGGTGCTTTACTTGTCCAGAAGAACAAAGAAGGCCATGAACAAGCCATCTACTATCTTAGTCGTACTATGATTGGTGCTGAACACCGTTATAGTCCGGTCGAAAAAGAATGCTTAGCTCTTATGTTCGCTGTTCAAAAGACAAGGCATTATATCATTGGACAAACTATTCATGTCATATCCCGAGTTAATCCTCTTTGGGTATTAATGAAGAAACCTAGCACACTTAATTCTCGGTTAGCTACATGGGCCATTCTGCTAGCCCAATATGACATGATATATGTTCCACAAAAGTCCGTCAAAGGACAAGCACTGGCGGACTTCTTAGCGGCTCATCCTATACCAGAGATATCCAAACTTTATGATGAAATTCCAGACGAGACATTGGAATCAAATATGATCTCCGAAGAATTTTCTACTTGGCGTCTATTATTTGACGGTGCATCCAGGATCGGGCCGAATGGTGCCATTGTCGCAGGAGTTGGGGTTGTTCTTGTTTCTCCAGATGGGTCAACTATCCAAAGAGCCTATTCCCTAGATGAACCCTGCTCCAACAACGTAAGAGAATATAATGCTCTACTCATTGGCCTTCAATTAGCTAAACAACTAGACGTCGAATATCTTAAAGTCTATGGCGACTTCAAGCTGGTTGTTAACCAAGTTAGAGGAACCTATGAAGTTCGTCACCATGATCTAGTGCCTTATCATGAAGCGGCAATCAGTATGGCTACATCATTCAAAGCCTTCTTCATCGAATATATTCGTCGAGCTTGCAATACCGAAGCATATGCTTTAGCCAATCTTGCAGCAGTCTTAGCCATCCTTGTCAAAAGATAGCAGGTGGTGGTTGTCTCTAATCGGGAATTGTTTTGCATCAAAAACAATCGTAATATTGAGTTCAATAATCTTACTGAAGCCAATGTTATCAGTGAAGATTGGAGAGCTCCTTTCATTGACTTTGTGGTTCACGATATACTCCCTGAAGATCCCAAGGAGGCTACGAGTATTCGTCGGCGATATCTTCGGTTCTACTATAATCAGACTACCAAGACTCTCTATCGACGGACTTATGGCGGTGTTCTCTTACGCTGTCTTGCTGGTGATATTCCGGCAGCTAGAACTTTAACCATTGGAGCTCCGAGAAGGGCAGCTTCAGTTACGTCGGTTCAGCATTCAACCCCGACGTACCCTCAGCAGCAGAAGCAGTAGCAATCTTCCCCCATGGGCTGCTCTTATTGTGGGAAGCCTGGACACGTTAATTCAGAGTGTCGTAAGGCTCGAGGATTGTGTTTGCTTTGTGGAGCGCCGGACCACAAGGTAGGGACCTGCCCGTTCAGGACTGACTCATCACCAGCCAGGACCAGTTCATCAGTGAGGGGACCAGCCCCAGTACCAGTCCAGCAGCAGTTTCCTTCCCTAAGGCCGTTGCCGACGCAGACCCAGGCTTTTCATCAGCAAAGGCCTCAGCAGTTTGCCCAGGCGCAAGCCCAGAATAGGCAGCGAGGATTCCAGCAGAGAGGGTCGGCACCCAGAGGACATGGTCAAGTGTTGTCTTTGACCATGGGAGAAGAAGAAGTGGCACCAGGTGAAGTAGTGGCAGGTACTATTCTCGTCAACACATTTCCCGCTTCAGTGTTATTTGATTTTGGTGCATCGCATTCATTTATGTCTGCACGATTTGCGATACGGATAGGACTGGAGCCCGAGTCGTTATCAGTAAGGCTCAATATACTTACTGGTAACGGTCTTGTGGGAGTAGATAGAGTGTTTTCCTCGTGTCGAATCGTGGTTAGCTGTAGAGAGTTTCCAGCTAGGCTGATAGAATTTCCGATGGCCGATTATGATGTGGTCTTAGGGATAGATTGGTTGAGAGACCAGTATGCTAGGATAGACTGCCATATTGGCAGAGTTGTTTTTAGCATTCCAGGCGAGCTGAAATTTTCCTTTTCTCGAGGTGAAGTGGAACCTTCTCCCCCATTATTGTGGATGGCCGTAACAGCAGTGCAGTTACCCCGGATAGTCGAGGAATTTCCAGATGTTTTCTCGAAAGAGCTTCCAGGGATGCCGCCAGAACGGGAGATCGAGTTTACTATCGACTTGATCCTCGGGAGAGCCCCAGTGTCAGAGAGAGTCTACAGGATGGCGCCGTCAGAATTGGAGGTATTGTATAAGATGATTGAAGAACTCAGAACCAAGGGATTCATTCGTTCTAGTGGATCGCCTTGGGGAGCCCCGATGCTTCTTGTGAAGAAGAAGGATGGTACGTCTAGATTATGTGTTGACTATCGTACCTTGAACTCAGTGACAATCAAGAACAGATATCCTATCCTAAGGATAGATGACTTGTTTGATCAACTCAGAGGAGCGGCAGTATTCTCGAAGATTGATTTGCGGTCAGGATACCACCAGATCAGAGTCAGAGAGCAGGACATCCCGAAGACAGCTTTCAGATCCAGATATGGGCATTGGGAGTTCCTTGTTATGCCCTTTGGAGCAACCAATGCGCCAGCCGTATTCATGGACCTCATGAATCGTATCTTCATGCCTTATTTGGATCAGTTCATGATCGTGTTCATAGACGATATCCTGGTCTACAGCAAGAGTGAAGCGGAGCATGAGCAGCATCTCAGAGTTGTCCTCCAGATTCTTCGAGAGCACCAGTTGTATGCCAAGTTCAGAAAATACGAGTTCTGGCTCGATCGCATTTCATACCTGGGTCATATCATTACCAGAGGCGGAGTAGAAGTGGATCCCCAGAAGATAGTGGCTATCGAAACATGGCCAGTGCCCCGCACAGTTGCAGAAGTTCGCAGTTTTCTTGGATTGGCCGGCTATTACCGGAGATTTGTTTCGGACTTTGCTCAGATTTCAGCGCCATTGACACAGTTGACCCGCAAGGATGTACAGTTTGCTTGGACAGCAGACTGTCAAGAATCTTTTGAGAAGCTGAAGCGAGGTTTGATGACGACACCCGTTCTCACACTTCCAGATGGGACTGGAGTATTTTCAGTGTACTGTGACGCTTCAGGCAAGGGTTTAGGATGTGTTTTGATGCAGTATGGGAAGGTAATAGCTTATGCGTTACGTCAACTTCGTGATCATGAGAGGAATTACCCAACCCATGACTTAGAGCTGGCAGCAGCAGTGTTTACACTTAAGTTGTGGAGACACTACTTGTATGGAGATAGGGTGGAGATATTCACCGACCACAAGAGTCTGAAGTATGTTTTCACCCAGAAGGACCTTAACATGCGTCAGAGAAGATGGCTAGAGCTACTTGTGGATTATGATGTCAACCTACAGTATCACCCTGGGAAGGCCAACGTTGTGGCAGATGCATTAAGCAGAAGAGCCGGAGTTTACCTTCTGACAGCGCAACCAGAGTTGTTAGCAGATCTTCAGAAGATGGGTATAGAAGTTGTCCTTCCTACCAACGTGGCATTGATGGCCAGCCTACAAGTACAGTCCAGTATAGTTGAGAGGATCAAGATAGCTCAGTCCTCCGATTCTAAGCTTCATCGGCTTAGAGCAGAATGTGAAGCAGGACGACGACCAGAATTATGCATTCATGAAGATGGTACACTTCGACATGGTAAGCAACTTTGTGTACCCAGTGGAGATATTAGATAGGAGGTGATGGCGAAAGCTCATAGTTCTCAGTATTCGATTCATCCCGGTGGCACGAAGATGTACCGTGATATCCGTCAGCACTTTTGGTGGAATGGAATGAAGAGGAAGATAGCTCAGTTTGTCTCTCGGTGTTTGGTTTGCTAACAAGTCAAGGCTGAACACCAGAGGCCAGCTGGACTTCTTCAGCCCTTACCAATTCCAGAATGGAAGTGGGAACATATAACCATGGATTTCGTGACTGGATTACCAAGATCCCCAGCCGGTAGAGATGCTATTTGGGTTATAGTTGACAGGCTCACGAAGGTGGCTCACTTTCTCCCGTTCAGAGTGGGTCAATCGACAGCTCAGCTAGCAGAGATGTATCTTCGGCAGATTGTCAGATTCCATGGAGTACCAGTCAGTATCACCTCGGACCGGGATTCGAGATTCACGTCACACTTTTGGCGTAGCTTGCAAGAGAGTTTGGGAACTCGCCTCCAGTTCAGCTCAGCTTATCACCCACAGACAGATGGTCAGTCGGAGCGCACGATCCAAACTCTGGAGGATATGTTGAGATCTTGTACACTCGACTTCAGTAGTTCATGGGAAGATCACCTGCACCTGGTGGAGTTCTCGTACAACAACAGTTTCCAAGCTAGTATCCAGATGGCACCGTTCGAGGCCCTGTATGGTAGGAAGTGCAGATCCCCACTAGCATGGGATGATATGGGAGAGAGGCAGATGCTTGGTCCAGAGATGATCGCTCAGACAGTTGAAGTGGTCAGAAGAGTTAGAGATCATCTTCGCGTTGCACAAGATCGTCAGCGTCATTGGGCCGATTCTCATCGACGCCCTCTTGAGTTTTCTGTCGGCGACCATGTATTCCTAAGGATTTCGCCTAACCGTGGCGTCATTCTAGAGTGAGTAGGAGACGTGTCCTATCGTCTCGTTCTTCCACCGTCTCTGAGTGAGGTGCATGACGTATTTTATGTGTCCCAACTACGACGGTATATCCCGGACCCGAGCCACATCCTGGATCATTCGGAATTGATTGTGGGTACCAACCTTTCGTATGAGGAGAGGCCCGTATCCATATTGGACCAAAGAGAGAAGATACTCAAGAACAAGACTATCAAGTTAGTCCGTGTTGCTTGGGGTCATCACTCTTTGGGAGAGTCAACGTGGGAGCGTGAGGATGATATTCGATCGCGATATTCCGACCTGTTTGGCTCGTGAGATATAATATCCTTCTTATGCTTCATGTTTTCGATTCCTTGCTTGCATGAATGATTGTTTGATTATTTAACTAATATAGCTTGCCTGTGAGTAGTATAGCTTGTCCTTGCATCTCTAGCCACTTGATTAAATTTCGAGGACGAAATTCTTTTAAGGTGGATAGAGTTGTAATGACCATTATTCGTATCACGTATCTCGGTATACGTGTATTTAGACCCGTATTGCATGTTTCCTTGGTTGGTTCGGCCCAACTTGACTTGGTTCGGCTTGGTTTGCATGGTTCGGTTTTAAGTGAACCACTCCCACCTACCACCACTTTCATTAAATATCCCACCTACCACCATCCACTTTATCCCACTAATATTTCTCTCTCTTCATTACTTCTTCTTCTCTACCATTACTTCTTCAACCACCAGAGAGAGATAGAGAGAGTGGGAGAGCTTAGGCAAGTGCATCTTGCTTCATGGAGAAAGTCTATTTTTATTGTTCCATTGTTTTTCTCATGTGTTTCTAACCCACATTAGTACTTGGCATTTTTCAATTCCATGGTTAAATTTTTGTAGATCTAGCTTTGTGGTATTTTCGGTTTCCATAATTTTGGATCTATCAAACTTGCATATTTGCTAGTTGAGGATCCCATGGGTGCAGGGAATTTCATTTGGTCCAAATTTGACCTATGGGAAATGCCGAGCCGCATGGACATTTTTAGCACTCAGCCGCATGGCCCTTGCTCATTTTAATATAGTGGCAAGCATGCACATTTTAATGCACTACAAAGCATCAGCTTGCAGGCCTACGTCGAACACTTGGCAGCATACAATGAAAACTGAGCCGCATGGCTTCCCTTTAAATATTTCCTTAGCATTACATTGCATTATAACTAATGCATGAAATATTTTAATGAATATTTTAATACATACTCAAGTGCATGCATTTAAGAATGCATTCTATTTATACATTCCCGTAGCATGCATTTAATGCATCTTTCTAATTCAGCCGCATGTAGTTATGCAGTTTCTAAAACATTTTAGCCGCATGCAGGAGCAATATGGAGCCGCATATTGCTTGCTTCACAATGAGCCGCATATGCTTAAGAGGAAATGCATTAAATAAATGCATTCACATTAATGCATTCACATTCGATGCATCCAATGCATTAATAATTAATGCTTGTCCAGGCATTCTCATGCCTTGGAATTAATGAGCCGCATAAGAATAGACTTAATGTCTTTTTGCATTTAAGTCCACAAGCATCAGCCGCATGGAATAGACTTAATGCATTTTATGCATTTAAGCCCCTTAATGCATTCAATGCATTTAAAACCCAAGCATGTAATCCACTAGCCGCATGGGTAGGGATTATTAATGCATTTTATGCATTTAAGCCCCTTAATGCATTCAATGCATTAAAACCCAAGCATGTAATCCACTAACCGCATAGGTATGGATTATTAATGCATTTTATGCATTTAAGTCCCCTTTTATAATTCAATGCATTTAAACCCAAGCTTAAGAATACATTTAATACATGTAATGTATTTTCTTCTTCTCTTAGCAATTCTTAAGCCAGCCGCATATGGCTCCCCTCAGCCGTATGCATATTAATGCAATATTTTAATGCATGCAAGTATACATTAATATATAATAATATATTATTTAGCGTATATTAATATAATATATATTAATATATTTTGTATATATTAATATAATGTATTTAATGTATTAATGCATTATTAATGCATTACATTAATACATTATATTAATGTTTTAGATATATTTGCCTGCTAGCATGTATGTTTATAGATTTTGCTCAAGCCGCATATGGCCAAGTGACAGTTGGCCGCATGGAAATTTTTCGAGCTGCATGGGTCCCCCGCAACCCTTGCCCCTTATAATATTTAATTATTACATGTGTACTTATGCTAAATTAATGGTTTCCTGATGCGATGGTGATCCGTTGTGGTGCACTTTTGACATGACATGATAGTGGCCCGACGCGACACACTCCTGACAGTGAACATGACATGACAAGATTGGATGGCCTGGACACCGTGGGTGATTGTGTTTGTATAATTGAACCGGTAATGTTTGCATCATGTTTAGGACAGGGATCCCTGAGTACCACGGTCAGGGGTACCCACTATAAATGGCTAAGGCTAATAACTAGAATAATTCAGTAGTCATGAGAGAATTCCCCAGCTACAGGCGATCCCGTTATCCCGGCCACCATTGTGGGACTTGCAGCCTGCCGACGAGTAGGGCACAAGTCCAAATTCACTGATATGTGGAAAAGAACGATGCACTGTTTAACGAACCCAAGTCGCCTGGATAACCTGGATTAGCTGCAGGGCTTGTGGCTGGAGGAATATCTCACTGCATGTTGTGGCAATTTAGTTAGCTAATGTAGAAAGCCGTAGTCACTGATTGGCCGGGATCGATTGTATGGTATGATTTTCAGTGCTCGATTATTGTAAGCTTGATCGCATGATTGTCACTCTTAACAATAACGATCAGATGCTAAGTTCGGTTCAGGCGAAGGGTTACAACCCCGGTCCTTGTTTGGTTTAAGGGTTGTAACCTGGCTCCCGGAGCAGTTCTAAGTCCTCTTTTCGTTTATTGTATTATTGTACCCCACGTCATGCTTGTAAAGTTTTACCTTATCAACAAGAGTTGGAGACAGAGTTCTATTCAAGTGAAGGGTTACAACCCCGGTCCTTGTTTGGTTTAAGGGTTGTAACCCGGCTACTTGAATGGTTCCCTCGTGCTCCATTTTGATGGTTGTTATTCTTTTACTTCAAGTTCCTTAATTGCTTTAAATATTATTTTCTGATGTGCTGGTTTTAGTTCTTAAGTGAAGCCTCCTTTGTGGCACTTGCTCTTTTTGGGATCTGACCCAGCTGATTTTGTGTGGCCAGATTTCGGAGCTACCTCAGAGGATCTACCGACCTTCCAGCCCGATGGTGACCATCAGGCGTGACCAGGGCAACGAGTGGGTTTAATTTTGCTCTTCCACTCTATTGTAAAAATTTTATTTTTGAGGCGTTTAGCCGACGAGCACTTGTTAGCTCATATTGCATACCTTATTATTGTCTGCCTACGGGCTGTAACATGATTGACAGATCCTAGAGTTGATCATGTATGACTAAACTCTTGCTAGTCCTCACATTTTGTAACGACTAGCTTCATGATCAGCTGGATATATAATATTTGGGATGCCTTATTATTGTATATTTGGTGATCTTACATCTTGTAACTTTACTTGCTTGCTTGAGATTGAGACAATTAGGCTTGTTATTGACCATAGGAGACTGATGGATTATAGTTAAACCCTCATGTATCTAGACAGCCGTGACCGTATAGTGGGGTGGATTCTATTTCATTATACGTAGCTGGCTATGTATGCCTCCGCTCTTCAGTATTCTGGTTCCCAAAGTCTAGATCCCAAAGTCGCTATGAAGATATGCCAGGTCTAGATCCCAAAGTCGCTACTCACAAATTGAACATCCTGCTAAATACAAAACCGGTCAAGCACCAACAACGGTGTTTCAAGCCAGAAATGATGGATGCCATCGATGATGAAGTCAAGAAGCTCATTGCTTGTGGCTTTATCCGAGAAGAGCAGCATCCTGATTGGGTAGCCAATGTCGTCCCAGTTCTGAAGAAAACTGGCAAAGTTCGAGTCTGCATCGACTTTCGGGATCTTAATGAAGCATGTCCAAAAGATGAATTTCCTCTCCCTATCACAGACGTTATGATCGACAACACCTGTGGGTTCGAGCGAATATCTTTCATGGACGGATTCTCCGGATACAATCAGATTCGGATGAATCCTGAAGACGAAAAACACACTTCTTTTCGCACTCCTCGCGGAGTCTACTACTATAATGTGATGCCATTTGGTCTCAAAAATGCTGGTGCAACGTACCAATGAGCCATGAGTACCATCTTTCGAGATCATCTGCGCAAGACTGTCGAATGCTACGCCGATGATATCGCTGTCAAAAGTCGTCTAAAGGAAGATCACATCCAAGACTTAAGAACTATCTTCAATCTCATGTGCCAATATTAACTCAAAATAAATCCCACCAAGTCATTCTTGGGTGTCTCTAGTGGCAAATTTCTCGGTTTCGTCATTACCTCTAAGGGTATACACGTGGATCCCGAGAAGATCAAAGCCATTCAAGAGATGCGTCCTCCACGCAACCTCAAAGAGCTACGAGGATTCCAAGGTCGACTTACGTACATCAGGAGATTCATTTCGAATCTGTCTGGATGCTGCAGACCATTTACTCAACTAATGAAGAAGGCTGTATCTTTCATTTGGACTGAAGAATGTCAACGAGCATTTGATGACATAAAGCGGTATCTCATGAATCAACCAGTCTTGGTGCCACCAATCTCTGGCATACCGTTCTTAATGTATGTCCGTGTTATGGATCATTCATTGGGTGCTTTACTTGTCCAAAGGAACAAAGAAGGCCATGAACAAGCCATCTATTATCTCAGTCGTACTATGATTGGTGCTGAACACCGTTATAGTCCGGTCGAAAAAGAATGTCTAGCTCTCATGTTTGCTGTCCAAAAGACGAGACATTACATCATTGGCCAAACTATTCATGTCATATCCCGAGTTAATCCTCTTCGGGTACTGATGAAGAAACCTAGCACACTCAATTCTTGGCTGGCTATATGGGCCATTCTGCTAGCCCAATATGACATGGTATATGTCCCTCAAAAGTCTGTCAAAGGTCAAGCACTGGCGGATTTCTTAGCAGCTCATCCTGTTCCAGAAACATCCAAACTTTATGATGAAATTCCGGACGAGACATTGGAATCTAATACAATCTCTGAAGAATTTCCTACTTGGCATTTATTCTTTGACGGTGCATCCAGGATTGGACCCAACGGTGCCATTGTCGCAGGAGTTGGAGTTGTCCTTGTTTCTCCAGACGGGTCAGCTATTCAAAGAGTATATTCCTTAGATGAGCCTTGCTCCAACAACGTGGCAGAGTACAATGCTCTACTCATTGGCCTTTAGCTAGCCAAACAACTTGGCGTCGAGTATCTTGAAGTCTATGGTGACTCTAAGCTGGTTGTTAATCAGGTTAGAGGGACTTACGAAGTTCGCCATCAAGATCTAGTACCTTACTATGAAGCGGCAATCAACATGGCTACATCATTCAAAGCCTTCTTCATTGAATATGTACGTCGAGCTTGCAATACTGAAGCAGATGCTTTGGCTAATCTTGCAGCAGTCTTAGCCATCCCTATCAAAAGACAGCAGGTGGTGGTCATCTCTAATCGGGAATTGTTCTGCGTTGAAAACAATCGTAATATTGAGTTCAGTAATCTTACTGAAGTCAATGTTATCAATGAAGATTGGAGAATTCCTTTCATCGACTTCGTGGTCCATGACATACTCCCCGAAGATCCCAAAGAGGCTATGAGTATTCATCGACGGTCTCTACGATTCTACTACAATCAGACCACCAAGACTCTCTACCGACGAACTTATGACGGCCTACTCTTGCGCTGTCTTGCTGGTGATGAAGCAAAGCAAGTATTGCGTGAAGCTCACGACGGTGTCTGCGGAGCACATCAACCCGGTCCTAAGCTACAGGATCGCATCCGATGCATGGGTTACTACTGGCCCTCTATGGTATCTGATGCCATTGAATATGCGAGGAAATGTCGAGCTTGTCAAATCCACGCAGATTTCATTCATCAACCATCAGAATTCCTTCATTCGACTGTTGCTTTCTGGCCTTTTGAAGCTTGGGGCATGGACATCATCGGTCCCATCAATCCTCCTTCTTCTAGAGGACATCGGTTTATACTGGCAATAACCGACTACTTCTCCAAGTGGGCCAAAGCTGTACCATTGGCTGAAGTTAAACCACTAGCGTCATCAACTTCGTCAAACACTATGTCATCTATAGATTTGGTGTACCTCGAAGGATAATCCACGACAACGGACCTCAGTTCATCAGTCAAAAGTTTATAAGGTTCTGTGATGATCACCGGATTGACAATGTCGCTTCGACAGCCTACAATACTGCTGCTAATGGCTTAGCTGAAGCTTTTATCAAAACTATCATCAAGCTCCTTAAAAAGTTTGTATCTACTAACAAACAAAACTGGAGCAAAAAGCTTAGAGAATGTCTTTGGGCCTACCGTACTACGGTCCGCAACCCTACAGGCTGTACACCCTTTTCTTTGGTATACGGCTGTGAAGCAGTTCTACCTCTGGAACTTTAAATTCCATCTTTGAGGATTGCTATCGCCAACGAGCTCACAACAGAGAACAACGATCTTCTCTGACTGCAAGAATTGGAGGCGCTCGATGAGAAGCGGTTAATGGCTCAACAACATATTGAGTTATACCAAGCCCGCATCTCAAAGACTTTCAACCGCAAAGTTAAGGTCAGAACCTTTCAGAAAGGAGAGCTTGTTCTAACCGTCAGACGTCCTATGACTATGACTCACTCGAGCAAAGGCAAGTTCGATGCAAAGTGGGAAGGGCCATATATCGTGAGCAAAGTCTTCTCAAATGGAGCCTATCAACTCACAGAGCTAGACGGTCGAGTTGTAATGATGCCTATCAATGGCAAGTTTCTCAAAAAGTATTATGTATAAATGTAACAGACATTGCTTGTAATTATCAGACAAGTTCAAAAATGAAATTCAGTTTTATTTCATCTTGAATGATAGTACATAATATCAAGGAAGGTCACTATCATCCTTCTCAAAATTGCGACGTGGGCCACTACCGCCCTTATCAAAAACATGATCAGCAAAAGAGTCGAGAACACTCTTGCTTGAACCCACCAGGAATTTGCAAGCAGTCATCCTCATGGCTTCTTCTTCTTCAGTCTTTCCTGGTTCAAGAAGGAAGTCCAAGTTGTCCTTTGGCGGTTTGGGGGCAGACGAGCCTTCGCCCGCTGCTATCTGCTTTGGTTGAGCCGGATCGACTGGACGTTCCTTAGTACCCGCTTCCACCTTCGGGGCGATCTCAGTCTTCTTAGATGCATCTCCAGACGACATCTTTATGTTGAAAAGTGAAAGTGACCATCCCATCTGATTTTCTGTTCTATTTATAGACAGAGAGTCGTAAAACAACAAATCATCACATTCATCAGACGGTTCACCCGTTCATCATTTGACGGTTTACCCGTTCATCACATTCATCACATTCATCCGACGGTTTACCCGTTCATCACATCCCTTTGACGGTTCGTCCGTTCATTACATTCATTTGACGGTTCATCCGTTCATTTAATTCATTTGACGGTTCACCCGTTCGTCTCATTCATCCCGACGATTTATTTCGTTCATTTATTTTCACATCATCTATTTCGTTCTTATCAGCAACTTGTCATCTTTGATTAAGTTGTCTATTGAAATAATGATATTCGATAAGTTATATTTGCCATGTCCATATTACCTCTGAGCAGATATAATTGAATATGATTATTTTCCAGAATCAAGAAATATATCATGTCTTGCACCTCTGAATATATTTTCTATCGCTATTACTTATATCTGAATAAGATATGAGACAAATAATAGAACCACAAAAAAATGTCTTTTTATTGATCAAAGATGAAAGACATTACAAAGATACATATTACAAAACAAGAAGATACAGAAAATCTTTCTATTCGGTCGGTGGTGTCATCAAGTTAACCATCAGCTGCTTCAAAGATTTTAGTCGCTCCTCACGGGAGTCCATCACACATCTCCTAGCTTCCTCCATTCCAGACTGTTCATTAAAAGTCGGTAAGGTCACTAAGCGGCGGGAGATTTCAGCCTGATGAATCATGACATATTCATTTCGTTCTTGAGTCAGAATGGCCAGTTGCTGAGTGGCAGCTTGATGCTGTGTGACTTCATCTTCTAGAGTATGCTGAACCAATTTCAACTCTTCCTGGAGACGAGCAATCTCCTCTTGAAGACGAACAGATTTCGCTTTCAACTCAGCAACTTTCTCCTCCTTCTTTCCAGCAGCAGAGGTGGCTATCTCCATTTGAGAATCATATTCTGAAGCCTTGGCAGTATAAGTGTCTATGAAAGACTGGAACTTAGCATTCTCAATGGCTACTTCTTGAGACATCTTGTCAAATTCAGCTTGTACTAAAGATTCCACTTCTCCTCGATTAAGATCCTTGTAGATCTTAACCAATGCTTCTAACTCATCCAGTATGTGCTCAAGAAAAACAGCTTGAGCTTCATCTCCTTGACCTCGGATAGCATTAATCAAATGAGAAGTTGGGCTTCTAACAGTAGTAAAGTCAACAACTTCTTTCTCTAGTACCCTATCTACTAGGGGTCCCAATGCATTAAAGAACAAGTTGCTGAAAGAACTAATGATAAATTGATTAGTTGCCAAAGCGCCAGGGGTGGCAGCTACTCCCGTTGATGATGAAGCAGCATGTGCCTGTGCAGATGGATGTTCTTGCACTTAAATAGATGGTTCTTTAAACAAGAAAGCTAAAGTAGAACTGGTTGCTCCTCCCGGTTGTTCTTCTGCAAGGACAAATAAAATCATCATTAATTGTTGTTGTCATTAACAATTAATTAAAAAGGATCAAAAGATCAAAGGCAATCTTACCATGACTTGCTCCAGCAATAAGCCTCTCGTCTGTTGGTGCAGATTCCAGTCTAGCAGAGGTAGCCTCAGACATCACTGCCTGGCTACTTCCGACCTCGGAGCCACCTGACAAATGACGACTGCTGCTAGCTATCGTCATTACAGGTACTATATCCGTGCACACTGGAGGAGCTGGAGAAGATTCGATTTCTGTATGGATCAAAAGATAGAGATGTTAGCTATTAATCTATAAAAAGAAGATTGATAATTTCATCTTATACCTTTGGGATCAACAGTAGGAGTTTCCTCCAGGGCTACTTCCTCATTTGCAATCTTTTCGGGAGATACCTGCACCTCAACATCCTTTTCAGGATCCAGGGTGTCATTAGCAGCTTTGGGAGATATATGGACTTCAATGTCCTCTTCAGGATTCTGTGTATCATCAACAGCCTCTGATGATGTACTCTCCTCACTTTCATTATCCTCAGGAGCTTCCTCGCTGGCAGTTGCAGCAGCATGATCAACGTTATCTTGAAGACCAAAGTCGCAATCATTTAATGCGTCAATCATTAAACGATCCTCCTCTTCGCGGATTGTTCCTGGTGTAACAGGAAGTTGAGTAGTTTCTACCGCTGGTGAAGGAGATCGCAAAGCTTCCTGCTCCTCCTCTACAATATCTTCCCTAGGCTCTGCAGCCTCATCTCTCTGTGCAGCCTCCTCTCTCTGTTCAGTCTCCTCTCTCCGTTCTGGACTAGGAGTCTCTTGCCTAGACTCAGAGGCAGGAGTAGGAGATGACATAGTAATTCTAGCAGCGGCATTTACCACTACCGAGGACAGGATCGCTTTCTTTCTCTTTCTGAAAGCCAGCTTCTTTCTATGAAGAGGCCTTTCTGGGCTCTCCACATCTATTACATCAATCGGCTTTGGAATAGAAGTCGGCGTGGTTGCCTCTTCTCGTTGAATTGACTCGGCCAGCTGTCGAGATTGTGATCTAGTAGTAACTTTCTCTGGTTGATCCAGGATAAGTTTCTTCTTTGCAGCTGGGGAAGAAGGTTCGTCAATCCTTCTTTTCCTCTCTCTGGTCGGAGATTTAACAACTTTCAGAGAAATTCTCAGTGGTTGATTTACTTCTTCAGGGAAGTTTGCTTCCCTGGAAGCTTCCAATAGATCATCTACCGGTTCATGTTGTTCATCATTTGCTGGAGCTAGTGTAGCAGTTGCTCCTTTCCTCAAATGCGTCGCCGTCGCGAAGCTATCCACCAGATTAAAATTCTCGACGAAAGTGTTTGCAGCTATATAAAATAATGAATATGTATATAACATTCTAGGGCCATTATCATTCTTGTTTGACATCGAGAATACTGTCCTAGTGTCTCGAGCGTTGTAGTAGGCCCATGCTCTAGCACCATCAATTAGATACCCCTTTCCTTGTAGGCAAGTTATAGCGTTGCCCACATGAAACTGGTCGTAACTAAATTGACGAGCGAAGCGACTCGGCAGATATGGTTCTAGATAGCACTCCTCTTCAAATCTGTACACCAAATGCATGGTCTGATCGCCTTCAGCCAGTCAAAAGCAGCTTGACCCAGCGGTTGCCTCCCAAGGTCAACCAGATTTGTTGCCATGAATTCATAACCAGCTGGAGGCACAAAGCAGTAAAAATTCTATCCCTTTCCAAGGTTCAGGGCACGTCTGCAGTCCTTCAGACTAACGTACACCCACTTGCTCCGGGAGAATCTACGCAGAAAGCTACCACCGACTGCTCCCATGTCGGGGTTCATCAAAGACGGATGGTGCAGAAGCAACCACCCGAATAGATAAGAGTAAGGCAACTCCAGTCGAGGGAAGTTTCCCTTTTCACCCTTCCATTTGATCATGGAGTCGACATACAGACGAAGACCTGCATTTATTCTACAGGTCATCGCTGAAAGCAAATCCATCCGGTAGCCGAAGACTAACCGGACGGCAGCAAAAAGTACGCCGCGGTGGAAGCGGTCCACGGCGCTTGCTCCTGGTACAACGAATCGACGGAGCCAGTATGTCAGGAATCCCGCCAGCTGGGCTTCTCGTGACATAGACCTTTAGCCCATTCTTATAAAACTTTCAACAAAGTCTCCGGGCTTGAGCGGAGGGTATTAGTGTTCATCATTAACTCTGATATCTATCTTCTTATTCTCTTCCATCAGTTTTATTACCTCTCTGTGGCTGAAGGATTGGAAGAAAGTTGGGTTGCATGTATCATGATCTTTGGTCTTTTTCTCAATAATATGATTAAGAAAAAGATACGGCAACCACTTTGATGAATAACAAGTGCCAGAAGAGCCGCTCTTGTAGTACAGGGAGCATATGTTGTAATGGCACAGTAGTTCGTCGAAAACTGCCACCAACTCTGTATTTTCCCGACGTAGTCTATCCAACTCGTCGTTTGTGGGAACATACTCCTCATAAGGGAATTCTCCCGTTGGTAGGCATGAGATGTACTTCATCTCATGGAGGGCTAATCCCGTCTCCCCGTAGGGCGTCATGAACGTCCCTGTCCTATAATTATACCTCTCTGCCAGGGCCAGAAACAGATGAGGGTTTGGGTGGAAGCCATACATGGTAGCATATACCGCATTATAAAGCTCGATCTCTTTAAGTTTGTCTTCAAACTGAGCCAATACCCAGTTAGCTATGCAGTTCCACCTCCTGTTGTCCGGGTTCACCAGACCGGTCAGCCGGATGTCTTGATCCGAGTATCTGCCCTTCACCTTTGCATACTCATTAGCAAAAATTGGTGTCCTCACCGGCAGCAACAAAGACGAGTTCTCTGGAGGGATACAACCTAGCTTCAACCCTCTGAGTAAAGTGCTGTGTCGCTCAGAAGAGCTATAGAACATGTCTCTATTGTTTGGGCCTTTCTTGACACAAATCTTTCCTGTCCGTGCCAGCTGAAGGGGAGTAATGTCCCAGTCCATCCACCTGGGATGGCTTGCATGTGCATATCGTGCTAGAGGGAGGCATCTAGCAATGTCCGGTAATAGGATCAGTTTCTCCTTCCTTTTGAAAGTTCTCGACTCAACACGGGGTCTGGGTTGAGAACTCTTGTCGATGGCATCACCAAATAAGAACATGGGTTTCTTGTGGGTGATGGCGTCAGCAGACTGCAAGGGCTGCCTATATCATCAAACTTAACAAAGTCTCATTGTCCTGAGCTATCAAGATAGCTTGGCGAGAGGATGGTAGAGCATATTGTGGGAAGAGCATATGAGACAAATCTTCTTTGAATTCCAGCTCAGCAAGGGACCCTGTAAATATTTCATACTCAGGGTCCTCTCTGATGTTAACTGCATCAAACAGAAAAAACAGAAATCAGTACAAGTAAAATAAAAAATTCTGTCAGCAGATTGCGCAAGCATCAGATTGCGCAAACATCAGATTGTGCAACAATAGCTTCTATGCGCAAACTATCCAGTGGTACCAACTCATCCACTTGCGCAAGCTATCAGATTGCGCTGAATAACTTGTACTAAGTATTAGTTTGCGCTGGACAGCCTTGCGCAAATCAGCAGACAGCGCTGACTTTTGCCAGCACGTTCTAACCGATTGCACAAGAAAACAGTCTTCATAAAAATAAAGATTATTGGATTTGTGCAACCAAAACCCTAAACAGGGCGGCACAACGTAACCAAATCTCTAAAAAAGATCGATTTGAAGGTGCAGCAATGACAAAGAACCCTAAAAAGGGTTTTTGATCGGATGTCTACCTTGCAGTGCTGGGTGAGCGACCTCATGTCGAGAAGGGCGCAACGTAGCACGAGCCGAAGACTCGGCGGGGGCCTTGCCTTTCTCAGCAGCGGAGCACTTTGGAGCCATTAAGATTGATGAAGAAGAAGAAGGAGAGTCGAAAGAGCTCGGGATATTCTTTCTTTCAGATGATTAGAAGCAAGTAAAGAATGACAGAGAAGAGAAAGGGAACTATTTATAGTTTTCGAGAATGAACAGACTCCTCAGATTGCGCCGGATAAACAGGAGCTAATTCCTCCGATTGCGCAGACAGGTCATCATATGCGCAACTTGATTTTCAAATCAAAATTCAAAGTATTTCGAAGCTTTGATTATGTTCAAACTTCGAAAACTTTGAAGGGGGTCTTGTAGGTCCTAAAAATCAAGTGCACCCACCAACAAAGTCTTGAAAATCAAATTATACATCCTTCAAGTGAACTGCACAGAAGACAGAATGCACAATAATTCGATTGTGCAGGCTGAACTGCACACTCATCCAAGTGCGCATGCTGACGTGGCCTCGTCATTATTACCTGACAGAGAATCAGATCTTCTGACAACTGACAGCACGGAGAACGAGGAAACTGTTCGTTTATCGTGCAGCACAGTGCTCGAGGACAGCTGTACATGCAGCACAATCGGCCTATAGCGCAATCCAGCCCAGCGCGGTCTATCCGAGCACAATCTGAAGCCAGCACAATTCAGGTGGCATACTCCATCACTACAACTGACAAAGTACACGTGGCCTTCATGCCATCAATGACTCATTACGTGGTAACCGTCTGTACACGATCATGCGTATTTCAATCAAATAATGCCATATGTCCTATACAGTTGGCCCACGATCAAGTAACTGCCAACGCAGTCTGATGTCAGTGCGGTCCAATACAGCGCAATCCAACTTGCGCAGTCCAGAATAACTAAAAAGTAGTTATTTCCAGAACTCTATAAATAGAGTTTCAAGTCCTTCCTAGAGGGGATCATACATACACACAGAGATCAGAGATCATCACCAGAGATCAGGAGTTCTTGCCAAAGTGCTGCTGCAATCTTCAGAGGCTACCGTCTTCAAAGTTCACATCGTCCAAGGGATAAAGCAATCGTCATTCAGATCGGATTCCTATAGTTGTACTTTCCCAGAATTCTTGTAATCTTCTTTACAAAGTTTGTTGAAATAAAGATCAACTTTTGTTTTTGCAAACATTGTGTCCTGAGCATTGTAATATGCCCAAGCCCGTGCTCTATCAATTAAAAACCCTTTTCCTTGTAGGCATGTGATAGCATTTCCTATATAGAACTGGTCATAACCGAATTGGCGCGCAAAATGGCTAGGGAGATAGGGCTCGAGATAGCATTCATCCTCGAACCGGTATACCAGGTGTGACGGCCGGATTGTCCTTAGCCAATCGAATGCTGTGTGGTCCAAAGGCTGCATCCTCCCGGAGTCCACAAGATTTGTAGACATATGTTCATAACCGACTGGAGGGGTAACGCAAGTAGAATCTCCATCCTCTACCAAGGTTCAGAGCGCATCGACAATCTCTCAAAGTGGTATAAATCCACTTACATCCAGAAAATCTTCTTAGAAAGCTGTCGCCCACTGCCCCCATGTCGGGGTTCATTAGTGAAGGATGGTGCAAAAGCAGCCATCTAAACAGATAAGTGTACGGTAGCTCCAGCCGAGGAAAGCTTTCTTTCTCGCCTTTCCTTTTAATCATTGAATCGACGAAGAGGCGAAGGCCGGCGTTCACTCTGCATGTCATTGCTGACAGCAGATCCATCCGGTAGCCAAAGACCAGACGGACAGCAGCAAAAAGTACATCGTGGTGGAAGCGGTCGACTGCACTAGCCCCAGGGACGACGTATCGTCGGAGCCAGTAAGTGAGAAAACCTGCCAACTTGGCTTCCTTTGACATGGGCCTGTTGCCCATCCTCATGTAGCTTTCAATAATGTCTCCTTCCTTGAAAGGAGGACACTGAAGATCATCTTTGATCTTGATATCCATATCATCATGTGTCTCCATCAGCCCTATTACTTCGCTATTACTAAGTGGTCGAAAGTAGTCAGGATGGCAGTTCTCGTGCTCATTGGTCTTCTTCTCAATGATATGGTTGAGGAAAAGGTACGGCAACCATTTAGTGGAATAGCAGGTGCCGGACGTGCCACTCTTGTAGTAGAGAGAACAGATCTTGTAGTGACATAGTAGCTCTTCAAACACAGCCACCATGTCAGCGTTCTCTTGGCAGAGTCTGTCCAATTCATCGTTTGTCGGGACAAACTCTTCATAGGGGATATCCCCTATTGGCAGGCTGGAGATGTACTTCATCTCGTGCAAAGCTAACCCAATCTCTCCGCGGGGCGTCATGAAAGTCCCGGTTCTATAGTTGTATCTCTCGGCCAACGCGAGGAATAGATGAAGATTAGGGGGAAAGCCATAAACAGTGGCATACACTGCTTGGTATAGATCAATCTCCTTAAGCCGCTCTTCAAATTGGATCAATATCCAATTAGCTATACAGATCCATCTCTTATTATTCGGGTTCACGAGGCCTGTCAGCCGTAACTCCTGATCCGGATACCTTCCTTCTACCTTCGCAAACTCGTTTGCGAATATCGGAGTTCTCACTGGTAGCAGCAAGGAAGAATCTTCTGGCGGAATACAGCCAGGCTTTAGTCCTCTAAGCAAGGAACTATGGCGCTCAGAGGAACTGTAGAATATATCTTTGTTTTCAGGCCCCTTCTTGACACAGATGTTTCCTGTTCGGGCTTGCTGAAGTGGAGTTATATCCCATTCCATTCTTCTGGGATAGCTTGCAAAGGCATATCGAGATAGAGGAAGGCATCTAGAGATCTCCGACAGAAGGATTGTCTTCTCGCCCCTCTGGATAAGTCTCTGTTCCATTCGAAGTCTTGGCTGAGAGTTCTTGTTAAAGGCCTCACCAAACAAGAACAATGGCTTCTTATGAGTGACGGTGTCAGCAGTTTACAGAGGCTGCCCGTTCATCAAACACAGCAAAGTCTCATTGTCCTGTGCAATCAATACGGCTTGCCGAGATGACGGTAAGGCGTACTGAGGGAATGTCACATGAGATAGATCTTCTTTATATTCAGGTTCAGCCAAGGATCCTGCAAAGACTTCATAATTGGAGTCTTTCCTGAGGTTAACTGCATCAAATAAAGAAACAAGGATCAGTACATACAGAATCAAAAGTTTCTACAAAAGATCATCAATTTGCGCAAGGCCTCAGATTGCGCCAGCATAATCAATATGCGCAAGTGATCAGTTTGTGCCAGCACAGTCAGCTTGTGCAAGTTATCAGTTTGCGCTAACATACTTGCGCAAGACATCAGTTTGTGCTGGCACAACTGACTTGCACAAAATAGTGGATTGCGCCAAACATTTTGTCGGCGCTTTCCATCCGATTGCGCAAGAGTATAGTTTTCATAAAAATAAAAACTATTGTGAATGCAACCGAAACCCTAAACAGGGTGGCACAAATACCATCAATCTCTAAAAAGAGAGAGGTATGAAGGTCTGTAAATATCAAGAACCCTAAAAAGGGTTTCGATCATGGTTCGCCATCTACCTTGCAATGCTGGATGACCTGTCTCATGACGAGAAACTCGTAGTGCAACACGAGTCGAGGGTTCGGCGGGGGCCTTGCCCTTCTCAGTGGCTGTTCGCTTGGAAGCCATCGCTGTTGTCGGCGGGAAGGAGAAGAAGTAGTCGGAGTTGGAACGGAAGCTTTTGTCTCTTGAACAGTCGAAAACAAGTAAAGGATGAAAGAAAAAAAAATTCGAAGCTAATTCCAGAAGTGAAACGGCCACCTCTGATTGTGCCACAAAAGTCGGAGCTAATTCCTCCGAACGCGCAGTCAAAGCGCAACTTTCGCAACTTGATTTTAAATTCAAAATTCAAAGTATTTCAAAACTTTGAATATTTTCAATTTTCGAAAACTTTGAAGGGGATCTTGTAGGTCCTAAAAATCAAGTTGCACCTATTAAAAAAGTAATAAAAACCAAATTGCGTACCCTTTAATGAACTGCACAACAAATCAACTGCGCGAGGTTGAACTGCGCCAGTATCCAAGTGCGCTATGCTGACGTGGCAATGTCATCATTACCTGACACAAAATTAGATCTTCTGACAACTGACAGCCCGAAAGGCGAGGAGCCTCTTCATTTCTCGAGCCGCGCCGCATTCTAGGACAGCTGTCCAAATCCTAGCGCGGTCCAGCTGCCAAAAGCCAGCACAGTCTGCCAGCCCAACCCAAGCGCAGTCTGCTAGATCCTCTTCAGCGCAGTCTGAAGCTAGCGCTGTTCAAGTGGCGCGATCCATCAAGATAACTGACATTTTGTACGTGGCTTATATGCCATCAATTGCTCAACACGTGGCAGCTTTCTGTACACGACCAAGCGCATTTCAATCAGACGATGCCACGCGTCTAAATACAGTTAGCCCATGATTGAGTAACCACCAAAAGCCAGCGCAACTGGTAGTCTGCGCAGTCCAATGCCTGTGCAATCCAGCCCGCACAATTCAGAATAACTACAAATTAGTTATTTCTAGAACTCTATAAATAGAGTTTCAAGTCCTTCATTAAAGAGATCAGATCATTATTATCATCAGAGATCATTAGTTCTTGTCCAAGTGCTGCTGCATTCTTCAGAGGCTATCGTCTTCAAAGTTCACATCGTCCAAGGGATAAAGCGATCGTCTTCAGATCGGATTCCTATAGTTGTACTTTTCCAGAATTCAATTGTAATCTTTTTACAAAGTTTGTGAAATAAAATACTTTTTGTTTTTGCAAACATGTTATAAGTGCATCTCTAAGCAAGATCTATGTGTGCGGGACACATACGTGCCTGCACTTTCGACCCATCGTTTCTTAACTATATGAAGGTCGTTGACGTATCCGCGCCGGAATGGACTAACGGAGTTTCCTTACTTTCTTTTCTCTCATTCTTTTCTTTCTCGAATTTGGGTAGCCTGGCATTTCACGGGTTGGGTTGCTATCCCAAATAACCAAAATGTTACCGTTGCATACCATCATTTATGGCTTTTCAAATCTATAACCGAGTGCTAATCGTCTTAAGGATGTGCGCCTATCAAAGATACATTCCCTCCTAGGCCAAACGGTTCCGGGGCGCTCTGGCCTTTAACCATTCGAGGGAACACCCGTGTACGGGAGATAATCACATTTATCTCAAGTCCATTCTATTCGACCATGCAACGAACTATTATTCAAACAACCAAGCATAGTCTTGAGACCGAGACTCAGACTTTATCATCTCGTATTTCTTCTGTTAACTTTCTATATTCTTACGTTTCGTACTTCGTTTCAATGTTCAATGGCATCATGCCTCAACTCAATGCTCGTCAACCGAATGACCCGAAGGTCCCAAACACCTTTCGAGGCATCATGCCACGTCTGACAGTTCTGCCACATCCGTGCCACAACTGTATTCTTTCACAACAAAGCCATCTCTTATGATCTCGTGCACGTAGGCACGTTCCGACACATTTATCATCTATCCTTCACGTCGTGCACTTGATGCACTCGTCGAAGCCGTATTTCCATGTTCTATAACTTAGTGTTCAATGTTCGGGGCTAGCGCGCTAGGGCGCTCGCCTATTGTCTTTCAATGTTCTAGCATTTCTAACTCGTGCGCGAAGGCACAGTATGGTTCATGCACTAAGGCACTCGCCAAGTACAGTTATCCCATGTTCTTGCGGCTTGTGCACCGAGGCGCTCGCCTTGGCGATATCCAATGTCCCATAACGACCCGTGCATATGATGCACGTTTTATTTCAATTGTTCTAACTAGTGTTCGACACATACTATGATTTATCTTCCTATCGGACCACGCCCGTGGCATCGATAGGTTAACTTAGCATTTTGACTTAGGCATGAAGGAGTAAAAAGAAGAGTCAATCCTTCCATCTTGAGTCGATACGCCTTGTCGTTTCGTCGAGCCGATGCGGCTCGATTTCATAACTCCGTTGCACGGCCACTCTCCTGAGTTAGCCATTCGAGCACTTCGTGTTTTATTGAATTATACGTCCGATTTGGCTTACCGTGCCCATGTCTCAGCCCGTTGCGAGGCGGTAATTTGGTTTCGGGGACCCCTTACTGAATAAGGCAAAAGACCGACCTCTAATATTTCAGCGTAAACGTATAGCCTGCACATGAAACCAACTAAAATCAATACTTGCATCGATTCGGACTTGCGCCTTGGTCGATTCAATTTCTTAGAATCTTCGAGCCGTCTCAACGCACTTATCCTTCGGGGCAACGCAGCGCTTTGCATCGATTCAACTCGATGCATACTTTGGGACAAGGCAACTTTTCGTATCGACTTAGTTCGATGCTTTGCTCGAGACAACGTAACTCTCATATTGATTCGCATCGATACATTTCATTCGATCAGCGCGACTCGTTGAGTCAATGCCTCAGCGTAATGCGCCGTACGGAGTGGGGCATTACAGGGGCGGAAAGCGAGGGTGGTCGCCGGAGAGAGGGGATGGCGGAGGGGGGGGAGTAGAAGCCGAGGGGGGGTAGTTTAGGAATAAAAGAAATTTTGGGTATCAAGTTAAAAATATAAGTTGAGATAGGGTATCAAGTTAGTACCTATAAAAGTTGAGGGTTCAAGTTGAAAAACAGTAATAGTTGAGGGTATCAAGTTGTAGTTTAGCCTAGAATTTATTAGTATTTCTTAGGTAATTATGTAAATTAGTTTGCTTATTATATTTTGGTTGCTTGATAGATATAAGGGGATTGGAGGTGGCATATGATGTAGGTATATAGTGGCATGGAATTTTTTTCAATTAATGGACAAAGATTATGAAATTTTATGGCAGCATGTGTTTGATGGGATAATGTGACCAAAGGTGAGTAGACGTTCTCAATGCACAATATGATTCATTGGTGGTGAATTAATGAGTGAAAATTATTATGAATTTATAAACTTGAGATAGCGGAGATTGGATTCAATCTAAAGTTTGAGGATCTCTTTATAAGATATAATCTTGTGTTTATGAAAGGTTCTATGGTAGGTAGAAGTTGTGTTGAAAGTTAAACTAGAATTTTTTTTTGGCTTAATTGCACTTTGCTACCCTCAACTATTCCGCCTTTTCAACTTGATACCATAAACTTTTTTCGTAACAAATTGGTACCTCAACTATTATTTTTTTTCAACTTGATACCTAATTTTTCAAAAATTCCGAAAATGCCCTTCCCTCTTCCTTCCCTCCACCCCCTTCCCCACTCCGGCCACCCCCCTTCTAGCTCTGGCCGCCCCACCCCCCTGCTAGCTCCGCCCCCCCCGCCCCCCATCCCCCCTTGCTACCTTCGGCCACCCCCTGCCCTGCCTCCCGCCCCGCCCTCCCTCCCCAGCCCCCCTCCTCCCGTGCTGCCGCGGCCTAGGGGAGAGGCGGGAGCGGGCGGGCGGCCGGAGTGAGCAGGGGGGGGACGGAGCTAGCAAGGGGGGGCGGCCGGAGTGAGCAGGGGGGGCGGCCGGAGCGTGCAGGGGGGGAGGGTTAGGGGTAGGCGTAGGGGCATTTTAGTCCAAAATAACATCTGGGTACCAAATTGTTACAAAAAATTGTTTTGGGTACAAAGTTGAAAAATGGTAATAGTTGAGGGTAGCAAAGTGCAATTAAGCTTTTTTTTTATATAAGTCCACGTTTGGTTCGCGGAATCTCCGGGTTTAGAAAAGGAAAGTGATTACTTTCCTATGTTTGGGTGCCAAATGAATTGAGGAGGAAAGAAAAGTGATTTCCAATGGAAGAAAAATTAGAAAAAAAAGTGACTACATCTATCCAAGCAAGGAATCCCTTTCCCACATTGAAGTAATCAATTTTCTTTCCAATTTTCTTGACATTTCCAAATATCGAAAAGAAAAATCAATAAAAATAAAATTTTGCCAAAGGAAAGAAAATGACAAGGAATTGATTTCCTTTCCCTTCCCTTCTGCGAACCAAACGAGGCCTAAAGGTAGAGCAGTTAGATGGTGATTGAGAAAGACAATCAAGTAAAATAAAATTTGAGATATTTTAGTGCTTTTAACTTCATGAATTTTCAGAAGAGTATTTATAGTTATTGGGCTAATGTTAACAGCAAAAGAGATTTTGAGGATAGATATTTGACTTAGGAAGAAACGCATTTTAAAGATTGAATTTAAAATTTTGAATATATATATATATATATATATATATATATATATATATATATATATATATATATATATATATATATATTCAAAATTTTAAATTCAATCTTTAAAATGCGTTTCTTCCTAAGTCAAATATCTATCCTCAAAATCTCTTTTGCTGTTAACATTAACCCAATAACTATAAATACTCTTCTGAAAATTCATGAAGTTAAAAGAACTAATATATATATATATATATATATATATATATATATATATATATATATATATATATATATATATATATATATATAATTTAAGAATTTATAATTAGTGGATTGGTAAAAATTGGACTAATTAATAAATTTACCTTTGGCATCATGATATATAAAGTTAAAGTACTTTTTTCATCAGTGAACTTTGCAACAGTATCCTCCCTTTTACCTAGTTCAAAATAGAATTTAAATCATGAAAACCTCTAATATATATATATAAAATATATATATAATATATATATATATATATATATATATATATATATATATATATATATATATATATATATATATACTTGTGGATAACCCGTGACATAATGGCACGGACACGAACCCGGCCTTCTCGACGTAGGCGTGCAGGCACCGGGCCAGCGCCAGGGAGTTCCGGACGGAGACGCGGCCTCCGAACCCGGCCTTCTCGATGTAGGCGTGCAGGCACCGAGCCAGCGCCAGGGACCCGAGCCCGGTGGTGGCGGACACGGCAGAGACCACGGTGGCGGCGTTCGAGGCGGCTTGGGGCCTCATGGAGGCGAAGACGCGCATGGCCTTTACGGGCGTCCGAGAGCGGCGAGGCCCGAGACGGCGGCGGTCCAGGAGACGACGTCCCTGTGCGGCATTCCGTCGAACACCCGCAGGGCGTGATCAGTGGAGCCGCGTCGGGAGTAGGCGGTTGTAGTGTCCCGTCCCTACATCGTGCCCCGTTACTCCGTCCACGGGGTGCGCGAGAAAGGAACATTGTCGCTATCGATTCGGTCGTGACCGATAGGTCGGGATCGATCGAATCGATCGAACGGGAACGGTTGAATTAAGAACCATTCTCCGTTATGGAATGGCTTTTTCGGAACTAAAGTCTCATATTCAGCGGGTTACGCCTCAAGGATTGACTCTGCGGCTGAGTCGGGAGAGACCTCCTGTTGCTCTGCTTTTCACGCCGCTTCCGTTGGTTTTGGCTTTGTTTTCTGAATACGTTTTCGTGAATGTTTTCGATGGCTTTCATGGCTTTCATTTCGAACTCGTATTTCCTATCGAACTTCTTGAATAATACAATGTTCTAATCGGTTGCTTGTGCAATTTCAGGTAATCGCGTAGGCGATGTCTAGCGCGACCAACAAGTTCTCTCGTCTCAAAGAAAACTTAAGGTGAGTGGCTGACCCTTCTCTTCTCGACCCCTTTCTTAGGTAAATCGATAATGTTGTGGCGAATGAAAGAATAAATACAAGGCATGGACACAATAAAATGATTGAGTTTTCAAGAAGAATATAGGCTATGTCTTAATAACTAAAAGAAAAATGGTCTTTGCACGGTCATGGACAACTTGTCGACAAGGTAGAGTTTTCCCGCACGGCAACCCGGGGCCACGGGACCGTTGTGGCCAAGAAAGAAAACAATTACAAAAAGCTGTGTTGGGCACGAGTTAGGCGGGGAATTGCAGCGGGGCTCGCTACTCGCGCTGAAAGGTGCCCCGTTTAACAAAAGCAAAAGGAGTCCACGATGGCTCTGGGAGCCAGTGACCAACCACACAAAATATTGCACTTGATATGAAAATGATAACAATTGACAGGAAAGAACATGGTAAGTATCACAAGGCACGACACGGTCCACCGTGGGTAAGTTCCAATGTATTTTACATTATGCTTGTCAAATGCTTGTTTGAAATTCATTAGGATGGTTAGAAACATTCATAAACTAAGTCATATAAACTCTTCAACCAAATGAGAGCTTGGAACATAAATAGCCACACACCAGTACAAAGTGTAATGTACTGATCCTCGCCCTCCATACAGGTACCCCGAACCACGAAGGATATGCCACTTAAAGCTCAAGGCGACGTGAACCCTTTTGAAGCCTCGTCCGCGTGTTGAACGCTTGTTTCGGAAATCCTTTTGAAGACTCCGCACTCAGTACAAAAGAAGACAAATGGCGACTCGACTTCCTTCGATAGCAGATGGAAAGTGTAATAGTTTTTGCTTGTAAAAAGAGATGTAATGCATGGAACGACTATCTCATCGACGTTCATTTTGTAAGTCAGGTCATGTTGTAGCCCGCACGGCAATGATTGTAATGGAGTCAATATAAATTAAGTTTTATTATCAATAAAAAAGTCTACTTCTATTTCAAATGTGTCGATCAATTTCTCTGCGTAACCTAACTTGATGTTGTATTTCGGATAACCTTATGACTACGCCTTGTGCGATCACAACTTAGGTTCGCACGGCATCACGCCCGGGGGACGACTATCGGTTCTACAGAATCGGGGCGTGACATAATGGTATCAGAGCACGGCTTTATATCCTTTTGGCCTCGCGTCTAGAGTTTCAGACCTTTGACCTCGCTTCGATGAGATAAGTTGTTCCGTACAATGAGTCTGTAATAATTTGTGACTGATGTGTTTACCTTCGTATCACAGAAGTGCCAAAACCCACGGCCGGGCAAGAGCAGAGCACTTCTAGCGACTCTAGTAGTTCGCATCGTTTGCGGGCCAAACTTTCTAACGATACCATCGAAAGGATGCTGCACATGATGGAGGCACAGCGGAACCAGTCCGAGAACCGACATCAACAGACAGAGGAACGATAGGCCCAGTTCGAAGCTCACTTTGACGCACATGCAAAACTTCAACAAAAATAGCTGGATACCCTGCAGCAGATCGTCCAGACAATGGCGGCCAACGGAAATTCTGCGACTGCGCCTACCGTCATCGCTCCTACTGCCACCGTGCCGACGATCCAACCCATTAAAGTTGATACGGAGGAGCCCGAGCATCAACCAGCAGCACCGAAAAAGTACAACTTTAAAGTGTCAGAATTCAAGAAGGCATGCCGCACTTCCTTCAGCGGTACCGAAGGCCCTTCCATGAAAATCGACTGGTTGGAAGAGCTGGAAGATTATTTTAAGCTCCTTGGCATTGAAGAATCAAAGCAAGTCGCCTGCGCACAACTTCAGCTACAGTTGAACGCATACGACTGGTGGGTCGTACATAAGCGAGCGATCCAACGCGACAACAACTCAATGCCGATCTCTTGGGCCTCGTTCCGCAAAGCTTTTGAAGTCGAGTACCTTCCGTCAGCCATTTATCAAGCAAAGGAGAATGAATTCATGCAGTTGAGGCAGGGGAACCGGACTGTAGAACAGTACACCGCAGAATTCAATAAGTTGTCCAAATTTGCTAGTACGTTTCTGTCTACAGAGGAGTTTCGTGTACGACGGTTCGAAGTGGGTCTGCGACACTCTATCGGTGCGCATGTCAGGGTCCCGGAGTACAAGACCACGGACGAGGCTCTGAATCACGCTCTCCGCCTTGAGAGCCTCCATCCTTCCGGTGCTGCCGACGTTGTGCACCACTCCAATCACAAATGTCCTAGCCATGCGGGAGGCAACAACTACGCATCAAAGCGTCCACACACTGGCGGCTATAAGGGCCAGAACCTGTTACCATGATGCAGAAATTGTGGCCAGCTTGGGCACACTGACGACCACTGCTTTGCCAAGGCAGAGTGCTTCGCTTGCGGATAGAAGGGTCACTTTGCTCGAAACTGCCCAAATCCTAGACTGAATCGCAATGTCTCACCACAACAAAACCGTCAAGAGAATCGAGGACAAGTGTCACCCTCATTTCCTGTATTTCTCGTATTTTCTCGTATTTCGTATTTTTACTCGTATCTGGATTTTTGGCATGTATTTTTATTTTTCTCAGCTTGTGGAATTTCGGTATTTCTCGTATTTGGGTTTTTGACATGGCTCGGTTTTATTGGGGATGGTTCGGTTTGGTTCGATTTTATGTGAGTGGAACACCTTAGCTTATTCTCCCCCTCCATCCCACCACAATTCCCCCTCTTTAAAGCCCACCAACCTCTTCTCTCTCCTCCATAACTCCATTAATTCTTACAACTTCTTCTTCTTCCTTCCTCTACACAACTCTCCCAATCCTAGGCAAGTGCATCTTGCCACTACATGAGAACCCTCTTTTCCTTGTCCATTTGCTAGATTAGGACATGGAGACAAACATTAGAACTTGGGTTTTTGTGATTTGGAGCCTCCTTTGTTATAGATCTAAGTTATTACTATTTTTGGATTTTACATGTTTTGATCCATTTTGGTTGGTTTTCTTTAAGTTCTGATGTTTCCATGTGGAAGAGCTTTCAGTTTCACTCCAGTTGGAGCCTTGGAAATCCGGATTTGGAGTTCGGATGGCCAAGTTATGAACTTTTGAAGTTTTGGTTTCAGCCATGTGTTCTTGCTGTTTGGAGAAGACAGTGAGCAGTGTGTATAGCTGTTTAGCTTACGCACCCTGAGCTACGCGTACTCCTTAGCGCTGCGTACGCAGACTTGAGTACGCTTCCTGTTGGAAGCGTGACTCCCTTGAGCGTGCGTGACTTTCACGTATGCTGCTTCCTTGAGCGTGCGTGACTTTCACGTATGCTGCTTCCTTCAGTGTGCGTGACTTTTCACGCAGCTGCTCCCTTGAGCGTGCGTGACTTTTCACATACGCTGCCCTCCTTGAGCGTGCGTGACTTTTCACCTATGCTGCTCCCTGTAGCGTGCGTGACTTTTCACCTAAGCTGCTCCCTCAGCGTGCGTGACTTTTC
Source organism: Iris pallida (assembly GCA_029216955.1). NCBI lineage: Eukaryota > Viridiplantae > Streptophyta > Magnoliopsida > Asparagales > Iridaceae > Iris > Iris pallida. The sequence goes on from JANAVB010042420.1 coordinate 17,626,462, forward strand.
ACCCATGCTGCTCTCTGTAGCGTACGTGACTTTTCACCTATGCTGCTCTCTGTAGCGTGCGTGACTTTTCACCCATGCTGCTCTCTGTAGCGTGCGTGACTTCATCTATACTGCTCCCTCATCGTGCGTGACTTTTCACCTACGCAGCTTTCATGCGTGCGTGACTTTTCACCCACGCTGCTCCCCTGACCCCTTGCTTAACCATTGGTTCTTGGAGCTTTGATTTTTATTTCTTTAAACTTGGCTCTTCTATAACCCTGTATTTTAATATTTTATTAGATATTTTATGCCCATTTTATATCCTTACGCCTTTTGTCATGAACTTGATTTTATTTAATATGTTTGGAATGACCATTGTACACGGCTTGGTAAGACAAGGACCTAGCATAACACGACAGTGACCCATAGTGGTGCACTCCTGACATGACCAACATGACTTGATAGTGGCCCGTGGCGGCGCACTCCTGACTTGACATGACTTGATAACCTAACTTGACCTGTCTTGACACCGTAGGTGGTTCTTTCTTGTTTGCTTGTTAAATCTACTTGTCCAGTCTTGCATCATGTCTAGGATGGGACTCCTGAGTACCACGGTCAGGAGTACCTACTAAAATGGATTAAGATTAATAACTAGAATAACACAGTAGTCATGAAGAGATGACACAGCTACAGACAATCCCGTTACCTGGGCGCTCTTGGGATCTGTAGCCTGCCGTCGAGTAGGGCACATTTCCAGCGCACCGTCGAGTGTTGCACCATCTAAGTCACCTAAGGGTACATTTGTCTCCTGGGCGATGTACCCACCTGAATTCAATCCTAATTTTTGACCTGGGTAGCCTGGATGGTCTGCAGGGCTTGTGGCTGTGGAACAATCTTACTGCATCTTGTTAGTAATTAGGCCTGTGATAACCCTAGTTAGTTAAAGTAGTAAGCCGTAGGATCTGCTTGGCCGTGATTGATTGAATGAGGTATAACCTGTCTAGTCATGTCTTGATCCCATGCAAGATTGCTTCCTGTCTTAATTACTTACATTATTTATCTTGCTGATAAATGGTGGGAAATCAAGCTCTGTTCAGATGAAGGGTTACAACTCCGGTCCTTGTTTGGTTTACGGGTTGTAACCTGGCTATCGGAATAGTTCCATGGTTATCTCGTCGTATATCATCCTGACATGTTTTCGTAATTTTAGTTTAAATACTATATCTTCTTATGTTAATGCTGGCTTTTGTTCTTATTTCGTGGCCCCCTTGTGGCACTTGCTCTTTCTGGGGTTGACCCAGCTGGTTTTGTGTGGCCAGATTTCGGAGCAGCTCCCGAGGATCTACCAAGCTTCCAGCCCAATGGTGAACACTAGACGAAATCCGGGCCAAGAGTGGGTTTTCTATTTTGTTTCACTCACTCTATTGTAAAAATTATTCTTTTGAGGCATTTAGCCGACGAGCACCTGTTAGCTCGGAGCACTTTTACTTACTGTCTGCCTACGGGCTGTAAACATGATTGACAAATCCTAGGGTTGATCATGTATGACTAAACTCTTGCTAGTCCTAACATTTTGTAACGAATAGCTTCATGATCAGCTGAATATGTAATATTTGGGATGCCTTATTATTGTATATTTAATGATCATACATCTTGCGACTTTACTTACTTGTGGTGATTGAGACACTAGGCTTGTTCATGACCATAAGAGACTGTTGGCTTGTAGAAAACTCTCACATATCTAGACAGCCGTGACTGTATATCGAGGTGGTTTCCATTTCAATATACGTAGCTGGCTATGTCTGCCCCCGCTCTCCAGTATTCTGGTTCTGGGGCGTGACAACAAGTGCCCCGACCTGCTCAGCCCACTTAACCCAACAACCAAGACCGACGTCCCAACACTCAGGGCCGCATCTACGCCATGACTCGAGATGAAGCGCTTGCATCAGATACATTAGTGTCAGGTATACTAAATTTCAATAATGTGCCTGCTCGTGTACTATTTGATTCAGGCGCTTCGCATAATTTTATATCGGCAGACTTTGTCGCCGAGCACAAATTTCCTGTAATATCATTAGACCTCGACCTTAGCGTAAGTACACCTTCGGACACACCAATACTCACAAACCTAGCCTGTGCCGACGAGATTATCTGTATCGGCGGTCAAAAGATCGGTCTTGACGTGATAGTTCTAGACATGAAGGACTTTGACATCATTCTGGGAATGGATTGGCTCGGGTCGTGCAACGCAACCATAGACTGCGCCGGAAAGACGGTCACCTTCCGCATACCAGGAGTGTCTGAATTCTGTTTTTCGTGTGATGAGGCGTCGTCGACCTGCATGCTGATCTCGACAATTTCTGCTCGGAGGATGCTGCATTTTGGGTGCGAAGGCTATTTGGCGTCCGTCCGAGACATGCGACAGGATGGTGCAAACGCGGGTCAGACCGACGTTGTGGCAGAATTCCTCGATGTGTTCCCAGACGAGCTATCCGACATGCCCCCCGACCGAGAAGTCGAGTTCAGCATCGATATATTTTCCGATACTCGACCGATTTCCAAGGCCCCGTACAGAATGGCCCCCGTCGAGCTGAAGGAACTCAAAGTCTAGTTACAAGAGTTACTCGACAGAGGATTTATTCGGCCTAGTGTTTCACCGTGGGTAGCGCCTGTGTTATTCGTGAAGAAAAAGGATGGGTCCATGCGTCTGTGCGTCGATTACCCAGGGCTGAACAAGGCCACCATCCGAAATAAGTACCCATTGTCCCGCATAGACGACTTATTCGATCAACTGTAAGCCGCCTCGGTATTTTCGAAGATTGATCTCCGCTCAGGCTATCATCAACTCAAGATCAAGTCAGACGACGTACAAAAGTCAGCCTTTCGCACTCGGTACGGCCACTACGAGTTCTTGCTGATGCCATTCGGCCTGACGAACGCCCCTGCCGCCTTCATGGATCTGATGAATCGGGTATTTCGATCCTTTCTTGATAAATTTGTGGTAGTTTTTATTGACGATATTCTCGTCTACTCGAAGAACAGGAAGCAGCATGTTGAACATCTACGGGCCGTGCTCTAGACACTTCGAGAGAATGAGTTGTATGCAAAGCAGAGTAAGTGCGAATTCTGGCTAAGCAGCGTATCCTTTCTTAGTCACATTATTTCGTCCGAAGGCATTGCACTCGATCCGAAGAAAGTTGAAGCTGTTGCTGATTGGAAGCGGCATGCGTCTGCTAGTGAGATTCGAAGCTTTCTTGGTTTGGCAGGATACTATTGATGCTTCGTGAAAGACTTCACGAAGATTGCATCACCATTGACTCGCTCCACTCAAAAGGGAGTCGTGTATGAGTGGTCGGATGACTGTGAAGCTTCCTTCCAGGAGCAAAAATAGCGACTAATTTTGGCACCTATACTCGCACTTCCAGATGGGCCAGAGGATTTTCAGATATTCAGCGATGCTTCAGGCCAGGGCTTAGGATGTGTGCTCATGTAGCGAAACAAGGTGACATCCTTCGCCTCCAGATAATTGAAGCCGTACGAGAAGAACTATCCTACGCACGACTTGGAGTTAGCGATGATTGCGTTCGCATTGAAATTGTGGCATCACTATCTATATGGCGTGGCATGCGCGATCTATACCGACCACAAGAGCCTCAAGTATCTCTTCACCCAGAAGGAATTAAACTTGCGACAGAGGCGCTGGCTCGAACTGATCAAAGACTATGACTTGACGATCGACTACACTCCGGGCAAGGGAAATGTTATGGCGGATGCTCTGAGTCAAAAATATCTTGCCTCACTATCCATCAACTGCAGACTACTACAAGATCTAGAAGAAATGGGTATCGAACTCCGGGTTCGATTCAGGAATGTACGGTTGGCACAGCTGCAGTTAGAGCCGAGTTTGCTGGAAAAGATCATGACCGCTCAGAAGGATGATCCGTACCTGAAGAAAATACACGAGCAAATTTCAACAGCTAGTGCGACCGACTTGGCGAAAGATAAGACCGACGTGCTGAGATTGAATGGCCGACTATGTGTTCCGGATGATTCAGAACTACGAAAGAAGATAATGTCGGAGGCACATTATGCGAAATATACCTTATATCCAGGCAGTACCAAGATGTATAAGGACCTCGGCACGACCTTCTGGTGGCACGGGATGAAGAGAGATTTGGCGCTTTTCGTGTCACAATGCATGGCCTGTCAGCAGGTGAAAGCTGAGCATCAGCGACCGGGCGGGGAGATGTAGAACCTTGCTATTCCAGAGTGGAAATGGGATTACGTCAGTATGGACTTTATTGTTGGCCTACCGAAGACACCACGGGGGAACGACGCCATCTGGGTCATCGTCGATCGATTAACCAAGTCAGCGCACTTTATTGCCATCAAAGTTACTTGGAGCGTTGATCGCCGGACGCAGATTTATCTTGACGAGATAGTACGGCTGCACGGAGTTCTAGTATCCATCGTCTCTGATCGGGATTCACGGTTCATGTCGCGATTCTGGAGTAGCCTTCAGTCGGCGCTGGGTACCAAGTTGCAGTTCAGCTCAGCTTACCATCCTCAGACCGACGGCCAAATAAAGCATGTTAATCAGATTCTCGAAGACATGCTAAGACTCTACGCAATTGACTTCAAATCAAGCTGGGATGTCCACCTACCACTGGCAGAATTTGCATACAACAATAGCTACCAGTCCAGCATCCAAATGGCGCCGTTTGAAGCTTTGTACGGCCGAAAGTGCAGATCGCCCATTTGATGGGATGAAGTCGAAGAACGGCAGATACTCGGCCCGGAGCTGGTGGAACAGACTGTGGAAAAGGTCAAGCTAATTTGGGAAAGACTGAAGATTGTACAGAGTCGACAAAAGAGCTACGCCGACACCCATCGAAGACCGCTTGAGTTCCAGGTGGGCGATCACGTGTTTCTGAAGGTGTCGCCCATGCGAGGAGTTACTCGGTTCGGCACGAAGGAAAAGTTGAGTCCGAGATTCGTTAGGCCATTTAAAATAGTCGAGCGGGTCGCCCCAGTGGCCTATAAAATTGCCCTACTGCCAGCACTTGAAGGTGTGCACAATGTTTTCTATATCTCTCAATTACGAAAGTACGTGTACGACCCTAGCCACGTGGTGGATTTTGGCCAGCTGGAGCTGAAGTCTGATTTATCCTACGTTGAAGAGCCAATTCAAATCTTAGAACGCAAGGATAAGCTGCTGCGGAATCGAGCGAACCCTCTTGTTCGTGTACTTTGGAGGAACCATACGGCGGAAGAGTCGACATGGGAACTCGAGTCAGAGATGAAGGAAAAGTTTTCTTCATTATTTTCATAGAGGTAGGTTCTATTCTTAAGTTTCGAGGATAAAACTTTTTCTTAGTTGGTTATGGTGTAGTGTCCCGTCCCTACATCGTGCCCCGTACTCCGTCCACGGGGTGCGAGAGAAAAGAACACTGTCGCTATCGATTCGGTCGGGACCGATAGGTCGGGATCGATCGAATCGATCGAACGGGAACGGTTGAATTAAGACCCATTCCCCGTTATGGAATAGCTTCTTCGAAACCAAAGTCTCATATTCAGCGGGTTGCGCCTCAAGGATTGACTCTGCGGCTGAGTCGGGAGAGACCTCCCGTTGCTCTGCTTTTCACGCCGCTTGCGTTGGTTTTGGCTTTGTTTTCTGAATGCATTTTCATGAATGTTTTTGATGGTTTTCATGGCTTGCATTTTGAACTCGCATTTCCTATCGAACTTCTTGAATAATGCAGTGTTCTAATCGATTGCTTGTGCGATTTTAGGTAATCGCGTAGGCGACGTCTAGCGCGACCAACAAGTTCTCTCATCTCAAAGCAAACTCAAGGTGAGTGGCTGACCCTTCTCTTCTCGACCCCCTTCTTAGGTAAATCGATAATGTTGCTGCGAATGAAAGAATAAATGCAAGGCACAGACACGATAAAATGATTGAGTTTTCAAAGAGAATGTAGGCTGTCTTAATAACTAAAAGAAAAATGGTCTTTGCACGGTCATAGACAACTTGTCGACAATGTAAAGTTTCCCCGCACGGTAACCCGGGGCCACGGGACCGTTGCGGCCAAGAAAGAAAACAATTACAAAAAGCTGTGCTGGGCACGAGTTAGGCAGGGACTTGCAGCGGGGCTCGCTACTCGCGCTGAAAGGTGCCCCGTCTAACAAAAGCAAAAATGAGTCCACGATGGCTCTGGGCGCCAGTGACAAACCACACGAAATATTGTACTTGATATGAAAATGATAACAATTGACAAGAAAGAACATGGTAAGTATCACAAGGCGCAACGCGGTCCGCTGTGGGTAAGTTCCAATGTATTTTACATTATGCTTGTCAAATGCTTGTTTGAAATTCATTAGGATGGTTAGAAACATTCATAAACTAAGTCATATAAACTCTTCAATCAAATGAGAGCTTGTAACATAAATAGCCATGCACCAGTACAAAGTGTAATGTACTAATCCTCGCCCTCCATACAGGTACCCTGAACCACGAAGGGCGTGCCACTTAAAGCTCAAGGCGACGTGAACCTTTTTGAAGCCTCGTCCGCGTGTTGAAGGCTTTTTTCGGAAATCCTTTTGAAGACTCCGTACTCAGTACAAAAGAAGACAATTGGCGACTCAACTTCCTTCGATAGCAGGTGGAAAGTGTAATAGTTTTTGCTTGTAAAAAGGGATGTAATGTATGGAACAACTATCTCATCGGCGTTCATTTTGTAAGTCGAGTCATGTTGTAGCCCGCGCGACAATGATTGTAATAGAGTCAATGTAAATAAAGTTTTATTATCAATGAAAAAGTCTACTTCTATTTTAAATGTGTCGATCAATTTCTCTGCGTACTCTAGCTTGATGTTGTGTTTCGGATAACCTTATGAGTACGCCTTGTGCGATCGCAACTTAGGTTCGCACGGTATCACACCTGGGGGACGACTATCGATTCTACGGAATCGGGGCATGACAGCGGTGAGTAGGACAGTCTGCACGAACGGGTCGGGCCAAAATCCGAAGAGAAGAGTGTGTGCGTGGAGCGACCTGGTGGCGACGGCGGCGGCGATGGTGTTGAGCAAGGAAGAGAAGGTGTGGGAGTCGAGAGGGGCGTGGCGGCAGAGCATTTGGGAGTAGATGGAGAGTGGGTCGGCGGAGATGATGGTGTTGAACGAGAAGGGGTTGGGACTGGTTATGGCGAAGAAGATGGAGGCGGCGAAGGAAGGGTCGGCGTCGGCGGCGCGGTGGAGGAGGTTGCTTGCGACGAAGGGGTTGCGAAAGAGGCCGGCGACGACGGCGTGGGCGAGGATGGAGCAGAGGCGGCGGAGGGAGGGGCGGTTCAAGAGGTGCTGGAGGCGGGGGTGCCGTTGGAACAACCGGTTGCTCCGCACCCAACATGAGACCTCCTCCTCTCTTATAGATAGAGGGGCAATTTAGTCCTTTTATCATCGTTGAACCAAAGCACATGGGTCGGACCAAAAACCTACTGTGCTTTATATATTATATATATATAATATTGTTAGATTGTTAGCTTATATTTGTAATAAAAATATGGCCCATAACTCATAAGCCCAAATGTAGACACTATATATATTGTAACAAACCCTAGCAATGAGAACAAGGCATTATTATTTCCTACTGGTATTAGAGCCTCCCGAAAAACCCTAGCCGCCATCTCCCGAGACCGATCCGGCGCCGAACGCGGCCGACGCCTACTCCCGCGCCTGAACCCTCCCGCGCGTCCTCCTGCGCGTCGACCGCGCACACTCCCGCTCGCCGAACGCACGCCCTCCCGTACGAAGGCATTCTAGATGGGCCTGAATCCATTTTGTGCAGGCAGGCTCGCCATTCTCCACGATGCACTCATCCCTCAGCCTCTTTGTGGTTGGGCAAGAGCAGCATATCTTCTTTTTTTGGCTTAGAATCTTCATGTCCTGTTCCTTTTTCTGATGAAGCCATAGCCGGAGGTTCCTATTTTTTGTTTGTTTTCAGCATCCATCAACTGCGATCACGAGTACACAGAAGTAATTTTTTGATCGAAGAAACGGAGACTAGGGTTTTCCGACCGCGCGCCCTCCTGCGTGCCGAACGCGCACCCTCCCGCGCTTCCGTGGCCTCCCGCGCGCCGACCGATCCCGGTGCCCGACTGCACCGGCCGTCCCCTACGCACTTGATTACGGCCGATCCGCTGTCGACCCCGTCCATCAGCGGCAGATTCGTCGACGTTGTACAAAATTGTGTACACCCGACATCCGCTCACTCCTACGCACCAGATCCGGCCCCCATGATCGTGGCCGATTTGCCGTCGACCCCGTCCATCAGCGGCCGATTCGTCGGAGTTGTACAAAATTTTTGTACACCCGATATCCGCGTTGGCAGATGAAGCTGTGTCCAACTACTCCGTCGTGACTGGCGGTGGCGGTGCACACAATCCAAATTATCCTAATCCGAAGGATCCATATTTTCTGAGTTCTGCTGATCAACCAGGTGTCACGCTCCGCTCCTGTAGGAGCGATCGTCCTCGCTAAGGCATGATGCCGTACGGGCCTATGTTGCGTCCGTGCAAGGCCAAGTCCAGAAACGGCCGATTTGAGCTAGGCCACAGAGTCGCACAGAGTGTCCCCATTTGCAGCGAAAAGTAAATGAACACAAGTAGAAGCGAATTCAAACTCTTTATTGATATTCAAGAAGTTTACAAGCGGCGCTAGGCCGAGTTTACAAGTCTCTCAAGCTCTCTCTCTCTCTGAAACATAAAAGGCGTGCCAAATGGCTTACAACATGGAATGATTCATGGCGATGTTCCGATATATTATGTCCTGTATATGGTGCCCCAGCTCCTTGTAATGCTCCAAGGCTCCAGAGATAGCTCCGTGCTTTAGCACGTTCGAGGGAAGCTCCGCACCCGATGACGTCTCCTGCATCCTGCAAGAAGACTGTGGGGTTATCAGTACATTGTTATGCACTGGTGGGGAGGCTAGCTCACCCACAATGCTATCATTACCAAACACGTTCTATTTACTTTCGTGCACCGTCTATCATTCATTGTCTTTCTAATCTTGCCTTAGGATCAGTTTCATGGTATATCCAAACCTATCTCGTGTTGTCGAATTCAAGTGTCGTATGAAAATACATGCACGACTTACCCATACTTACCGTCCGTCCTTCCCTGTCTAAAGTAAACCAAGTTAGTCAATAATTCACATGTAGTAACTTAACGTGATTCATGTAAATATTCAATGTTAAGGGCGTGTCCCTGCCTCAGGTTCTAGCACGTCGTGGGCACGTTACCTAACTCACTTGCATGAATTACTCTTTATCATTGGGTGTGTTACATTTTAAGCATGTTCAGAGTGTTCCATTTCAAACATGTTCAGAGTGTTCCATTTCAAACATGTTCAGAGTGTTCCATTTCAAGCATGTTCAGGATGTTATATTTCAAGCATGTTCAGGATGTTATATTTTAAGCATGTTCAAGAGGCACTTCATTTAGTTCACTTAGATTACTTGTTTCAATACAAGGACTTGCACGTGGATTGCCACCAGCATAGTCCACTTAATCTACATGCATGGGTCACTGGCATCACAAGCCATTTTGGACATATTCTCCCTTGGTATTTCTCAACTCAGCATAGGGTGTTGGCTGGCACACCCCGTTAAGTCTCTTGAAATACCCTGCACATACGTCTCCTGGGAAGCCAAACCCGCACCCAGGCAGCCCGTAAGCCCCGTTTTGATTTCGCCTAGGCCGGCCACGGTTTTCCCCCCATCGCCCGTGCCGCAGAATCCTTCCACTTCACGGCCACGGTATTCCCCCCCATCGCCCGTGCCGTTTGTCCACGACCATTTCGTATTATCTTGTCATTTTAACTTAGCGGCTATCTCCGAGCCGTAGGCTAACCCTTAGCCATAATGCGTTATCGACCAGGTTGGCGTCCGTGCAGCGCGGGTAGCGAGCCCCGTTGCACGTGCCCGTCACACCTGTCGCTAACCATTCCTTTCCTCCTTATCTTTTATTCATTTCTTTCATTTCTTTCTTTCACTTGTCCATTCGTTCATTGATTCATTTTCGTATTCATTCATTCATTCGTTGATTCATTCATTCACGCATTACGTAACTCCCAGTACGGGAGTCACCTTGGCGACCCATCGGTCCCATAGTCTTTCAATGTTGCTATACTCTACTTGGAACGACTATGTTGATAGTCTTCCCGTTTTATTATTGTAAACCATTCATTGTTTCATTGTTGAACGCAAATGGGACATGAACATAAGCTTGTGCCTTAGCACGAGCGTAGAGCGCGGTACGAGAGTTTCTATATTTGCCGAGTTCTTTTCTATGTTCTAAACAAGCATGCAAGGTGGGATTATTTCCTTAGCTAGGTGCGTTGAGTCATTCATTTATTATCATGTGCGGTGTTGACGCCTAGCGATTTTAGCAATAGTATCCATATTGTTATGTGTCTAGGCTAAGCAAAGACGGGTTCATCGGAGCCACCCACCTTAGCGATGTTTGCATCGGCCGAGCGATACTCCGAGCGTGCCTTTGAAAGTCTAAGTCTGGATTCGTCTTGACGGGCCAATGTAAGCCTTGCATCGATTCTTCATCAGGTCGATGCCAACTCTTCGGGTCGACGGCTCGTTTGAGTCATTGCACTTGCCATTTGAATCGGCGTTCCGCTAGGGCGGAACGGGTCGTTACATAATACACCACTCAAAATAAGTCTCGTCCTCGAGACTTCCTGAGTGTAGGTCATCCTACCATTCCTTAACTCGTGTCGTCGTGTTTCTTAGACAATTTTATTGAACGGCTCTATCGTTCGATGGCATCGAACCATGCTCGGTTATCCTTCCAAGTTTTATGTCGCATGTGTTTGGTGAATTTATGACTTTTTCACTCATGTTAGAGTTGATGGTACTTATTCAATTCAAGTGTTTCTTCGTCTTGGTTTCTATTTCTTCGTGTCATGGGACTGAAATGGTCGCACGAGGCACGTTGTAATTCGTCAAATACGCGGGTCGTGGGCTGAGGCAAACTTACTTTCGTTTATCTCGGTCATCGAGATGACCCGATTCGCTTCTCAAGCGATCTTGTCCACGAAATCAGTATAATTTCTTCTTAGCGGGGTCGAACAAGTCTAAATAATTTTCGTCCGATTCAAGACTAAGTATTGCACTATCAATGGTTCAATTCGTTATACCAACTTTTACTTGCACGATATCGATTCCATATCATTCACTTGTTTAGGGCCAATCTCGTCGTCGTTCACGCACACTCTGCCTACACGTTTCTTTGATTCCGAGCCACGCTCGTACTAGTATCATTCCTTTCTTTTAATACGATTTCAAGTTCTCGACACTCTTCTATTCCTCAAGTCTCGTTTGGAATTCAACGTGTCACTTGGTTGGATCGTACACGCATTCCAGGCGTCCCCAAAATACATGCATTCACCAAACCGCGTGATAGAGAATTCATCATTCTCACTCGAGTCACATCGTGCACATACTCCGGCGTCCCTGAAATATATGCATGTCAGCCGAGTCTCGTGAGCAGGGTTTCCTATATTCGTGATTCATGCTATCCATCCATGCCAATCCTCAAGATCAATCTTTTGATTGCAAACACTTGAAACAGGGCGTCTCGCCTAACCGCTAGGCCATTTCTCAAGACTAAGTCAATGTCAGGATTGGAATCATAGTTCTCCAACAATAATGCCAATACTGACCCCAATCCTAGGATCAAATCAAAGTCGGTAGTACGGGATTTTCTACCCAAGCTCGTGTCCCTCAGATTTCTAAACATCGAGCACGATCACCTATTCGCATCAATGCATTCGTTGCACGTATTCGAATCCATTCAACTCGTCAATTCTAATTAATTCATGTATTCGATCACGAGGTCATCTAGCTTTGACAATATGTTACGCCCCAATCTCACACGAGTCCGATTATCCACGGTGGTTCTTGAATCACCATGTAACGCACCCGCGGAATAATCATTCTCATCGGGGCGTAACTCATGCTTGAGTCCAGACTAATTCATTCTCGATATGCGGATTGGACCTACGCAATCCTCAAATTCAATCATCAAGCATACTGAGTCATTCTCAAGTTCACCTTCGCGTCAAACCACAAGTCGAAGCACACAAATTGCCACGCCATGCTAGTTCAATCACCCCCGCTGTATGAATCACCATATCAGCACTCACGCGGAGAGATCGCCCTAATCGGCACGACGTATGTGCGAGGCTGGAGTTGCGCTCGCATAAGACAATAATGTCGACGTTGGGGTTATCGTCGAAGCAATCAAAACATTTTATTTTCATCCAAGCCGAGATCTCTATTCGATAGTCCGACCGTCATTCATTCAACCCGAAAATCCTCGAGCCACGTCTATATTTTCCTCGACACGTTTCAATATCCCGAGTATAGCATCTGTCAGAATAATGACATTTGCACGATCGTCATTCGTCGAGTCAGAGTACCCCCGAGTTATCGCATATCGATCTTTGATACGCCTTAATACCATCGACGATATGCGTAACCTGACGATCTTCCTTTACAACCAATTTCGAGTCGTACGACTGATGCTATTGTCCGAACTGGATATACCACAATTCCATTTGATTCAATCTAAGATCAAGTTCGATCGCTATTCCTCGAGCTAGTTTCAATATCGTTCTCCAAACTCAAGTCACATTTCATTTGACCCAATTTGAAATCACAAGTGCTATCCTCTAGCTTCCTCGATCAAGACATACATCTTCATTCATCGTTTCGAGTCATTTTCTCTTGCGTTGCCCATTGACAAGTTGTCCGAACGACATCTCGTTCGGGACATTCGAAGTCACGACCAACTAAGCGTGACGCGTTCTAAGGCTTTGCGCGATACCATCGCTTGTCGACATACTCGTTCTATCCGTAAATCCTTTAGTCTTGTTCGAACAATTTCTATAACGTCCATACACCACTCAGGGTTCGAGCCACTCGACTAATCGTCGACACCCATTCTTATTCTTCTTCGGACCTATCACATACACCACTCGGGTTCAAGTCATTCTATCAATCCTCAAAAGATCATTCGATTCCCAATCGACATGTTCAATCGTGTGTTTGCCCGTTCCTCACAGTCTAAATCAATCTTTCGTGCACGCCTAAGGTGAACTCGATAGCGTTTCTATCGATATACACTCTAAGTGTAGCTTTGTTCCCGACCGAGCGATACTTGATATCGCTCGTAACTCGATTGCACCAAAAGTCGAGGTGTACGACACGCGGACTAAGTTGTGTCGTATAACCATCTCGTGTGGACTATATTCCGAGTTTGCACGCTCAATTGATAGGGTCATCGTAGGACTAGTTAGGCATGCACGCGACATGTTAACTTTAGCACATGTTTTCATTCAAGACAAGTTGACACCGTTCGGCACAAAGGCCTACCGATGCATTCGGCGATAGCCTACCAATGCGTTCGGTTGAACGCCTGAACGAGCTTTTGAAAATATTAGACTTATTGTATGGAACATCCCAAGGCACAATGAGAGAGAGCGTACACTTCTTTTTCCAACGACGAGCTTTCAAAACTGAGAGAATCGAAATGAAGTCCAAGGACGTAAAGCCGTGCTCTGATACCAATCTGTCACACCCCGCTCCCGTAGGAGCGATCGTCCTTGCTAAGGCATGATGCCGCACGGGCCTAGGTTGCGCCCGTGCAAGGCCAAGTCCAGAAACGGCCGATTTGAGCTAGGCCACAGAGTCGCACAGAGTGTCCCCATTTGCAGCGGAAAGTAAATGAACACAAGTAGAAGCGAATTCAAACTCTTTATTGATATTCAAGAAGTTTACAAGCGGCGCTAGGCCGAGTTTACAAGTCTCTCAAGCTCTCTCTCTCTCTCTCTGAAACATAAAATGCGTGCCAAATGGCTTACAACATAGAATAATTCATGGCGATGTTCCGATACATTATGTCCTGTATATGGTGCCCCAGCTCCTTGCAACGCTCCAAGGCTCCAGAGATAGCTCCGCGCCTTAGCACGTTCGAGGGAAGCTCCGCACCCGATGACGTCTCCTACATCCTACAAGCAGACTGTGGGGTTATCAGTACATTGTTATGTACTGGTGGGGAGGCTAGCTCGCCCACAATGCTATCATTACCAAACACGTTCTATTTACTTTCGTGCACCGTCTATCATTCATTATCTTTCTAATCTTGCCTTAGGATCAGTTTTATGGTATATCCAAACCTATCTCGTGTTGTCGAATTCAAGTGTCGCATGAAAATACATGCACGACTTACCCATACTTACCGTCCGGCCTTCCCTGTCCAAAGTAAACCAAGTTAGTCAACAATTCACATGTAGTAACTTAACGTGATTCATGTAAACATTCAATGTTAAGGGCATGTCCCTGCCTCAGTTTCTAGCACGTCGTGGGCACGTTATCTAACTCACTTGCATGAATTACTCTTTATCATTGGGTGTGTTACATTTCAAGCATGTTCAAAGTGTTCCATTTCAAACATGTTCAGAGTGTTCCATTTCAAACATGTTCAGAGTATTCCATTTCAAGCATGTTCAGGATGTTATATTTCAAGCATGTTCAGGATGTTACATTTCAAGCATGTTCAGGAGGCACTTCATTTAGTTCACTTAGACTACTTGTTTCAATGCAAGGACTTGCATGTAGATTGCCACCAGCATAGTCCATTTAATCTACATGTATGGGTCGCTGGCATCACAAGCCATTTTGAACATATTCTCCCTTGGTATTTTTCAACTTAGCGTAGGGTGTTGGCTGGCACACCCCGTTAAGTCTCTTGAAATATCCTGCGCTTACGTCTCCTGGGAAGCCAAGCCCGCACCCAGGCAGCCCGTAAGCCCCGTTTTGATTCCGCCTAGACCGGCCACAGTTTTCCCCCCCATCGCCCGTGCCGCAGAATCCTTCCACTTCACGGCCACGGTATTCTCCTCCATCGCCCGTGCCATTTGTCCACGACCATTTCGTATTATCTTATCATTTTAACTTAACGGCTATCTCCGAGCCGTAGGCTAACCCTTAGCCATAATGCGTTATCGACCAGGTTGGCGTCCGTGCAGCACGGGTAGCAAGCCCCGTTGCACGTGCCCGTCACACCTGTCGCTAACCGTTCCTTTTCTCCTTATCTTTTATTCATTTCTTTCTTTTCTTTCTTTCACTTGTCCATTCGTTCATTGATTCATTTTTGTATTCATTCATTCATTCATTCATTCATTCATTCATTCATTCATTCATTCGTTGATTCATTCATTCACGCATTACGCAACTCCCAGTGCGGGAGTCACCTTGGCGACCCATCGGTCCCATAGTCTTTCAATGTTGCTATACTCTACTCGGAACGACTATGTTGATAGTCTTCCCGTTTCATTGTTGTAAACCATTCATTGTTTCATTGTTGAACGCAAAAGGGACATGAACGTAAGCTTGTGCCTTAGCACGAGCGTAGAGCGCGGTGCGAGAGTTTCTATATTTGCCGAGTTCTTTTCCATGTTCTAAACAAGCATGCAAGGTGGGATTATTCCCTTAGCTAGGTGCGTTGAGTCATTCATTTATTAGCATGCACGGTGTTGACGCCTAGCGATTTTAGCAATAGTGTCCATATTGTTATGTGTCTAGGCTAAGCAAAGACGGGTTCATCGGAGCCACCCACCTTAGCGATGTTCGCATCGGCCGAGCGATACTCCGACCGCGCCTTTGAAAGTCTAAGTCTGGATTCGTCTTGACGGGCCAATGTAAGCCTTACATCGATTCTTCATCAGGTCGATGCCAACTCTTCGGGTCGACGGCTCGTTTGAGTCATTGCACTTGCCATTTGAATCGACGTTCCGCTAGGGCGGAGCGGATCGTTACACCAGGAAATATCATTACTCCTATTGTTTTTCGTAGACCGAACTATGCTGAGCGGTCTCGGTCGATACGTCTCTTCCTAATCTCTAGGCGAAAGATCACCTT
This sequence comes from Iris pallida, assembly GCA_029216955.1. Classification (NCBI taxonomy): domain Eukaryota; kingdom Viridiplantae; phylum Streptophyta; class Magnoliopsida; order Asparagales; family Iridaceae; genus Iris; species Iris pallida. The sequence continues at coordinate 17,642,428 of JANAVB010042420.1, forward strand.
TCTGGAAGGTACTAAAATCAAACCTGTTAATGATGCTAGTAAATTGCTTGATTGGAGATGTGTGCAAGCACTATTGGTTCAATGGGTTCTTAATACCATTGATCCGTCTCTGAAGAAATCTTTGCCGTACTTTGAGGAGGTTTATCCATTGTGGAACTTGTTGGAGAAAAAATTTGTTGTTAGCAATAACACTCGGAAGCAACAAATTAAGGTGGCTTTGGCCGAGTGCAAACAAACGGCGTCGATGTCTGTGGAAACCTACTTTGGAAATTTGTAGTCTTTGTGGGATGAACAAGCTGCTTATTTCCCATTGCCTACTTGTACCTGTGGTGAACTTGCTGCAAAGCTACAGGCTATGAGGGATGAAGACCACTTTCAGGATTTTATGTATGGGTTGAATGCTGAGTTGTATGGTCATACCCGATCTAATCTTCTGGCTCAGGATCCTCAACCAAGTTTAGATCGGGCATACCAGGCAGTCCGTGAGGAGGAGGATATGCAAAAATCTCAGGCCCAATCCGCTACTGAGGAGGTGATGGAGCTGGCTATCAAGACTTCACCTCATATTTCTACTACTTCTAATAGTAGAACCTCAGATTCCATGGACAAATCAGGTATGATCTGTACTCATTGCAAGAAAATAGGTCATGATGTTGCAACTTGATTTGCCAAGATTGGCTATCCAGAGTGGTGGAAGACTCGTCCTCGACGTGAGGGCGGACGTGGTGCTGGTGGTGGCAGAGGCCCAGCACCACCGTAGAGACGTAATAGGGGACGTGGTGCTGGTGGAGCAGGGGTGGTTCATCATGTCGCCGCTGCTGGTCATGGTGTCCCTGCTGGTCTTGTTGGGAGTTCGGCGGATATGATGCATGGAGGGTATCCTTCACCACTCTCAGATGAACAATGGCAGAAACTGATGAGCTTGCTGGGTAACGACAGTTCTTCCAACCCTGGTTCTTCAAACTCTGATCGTCTGATGGGTAAGAATTCTTCTGTCCCTTAGATATTCGATACTGGGGCTACTCTTCATGCGACAGGCTCTCGTGACTGTTTAGTTGATTGCTTTGAGGGCCCTGTCTGTCCTGTGATTTTGCCTGATGGGAGCACTATTGAGGCTGTTCTGAGAGGCAAAGTATTTTTGACTGCTTCGTTGGTGTTGACGGATGTTCTTTATGTTCCGACATTGACTTGTAATTTGATCTCTGTCTCCCAATTGATTGGTGCCAGAAATTATGATATGTTATTTACTCCTGATTTATGTTTTGTTCAGGACCGAAGTACGAGGATGGTGATTGGAGCAGGTGAACAAAGGGGTGGACTTTACTTCTTGGGGGAGGTTCCAGCTTCTTTGGCTTCGGTGATCTGGCATGCAAAGAGAGTGATTCCGATGTTTGGTATAGTAGACTGGGGCATCCTTCAGATAAAGTAATGCAGACTTTACCTTTTCTCTCTAGTAGTGGTGTGTTTTCTCATAAGGCTTGTGATATTTGTCATCAAGCTAAACAGACTCGTGATGCCTTTCCTGATAGTAGTAGTCGTGCTTTGAGATGCTTTGAACTTATCCACTGTGATCTGTGGAGACCATATAGTGTTCCGTCATCTAATGGGGCACGGTATTTTTTGACTTTGGTGAATGATTTTCTAGAGCTGTTTGGGTTGTTTTGTTGAAGGATAAGTATGCTGTCTATTCTATGTTTCTTAAATTCATTGCTATGGTGAAGCGTCAGTTTGGGGCCGATGTACGTCGTGTGCGGAGTGACAATGGCACAGAATTTAATTGTTTACGAGATTATTTTTCATCTCAAGGTATATTGTTCCAAACATCCTGTGTTGGGACACCTCAACAGAATGGAAGGGTGGAAAGAAAACATCGACATATTTTAAATGTCGCCAGGGCATTGAGATTTCAGCGTTCTCTTTCTGTGGATTTTTGGGGGGAATGTGTTCTGGGTGCATGTTATCTGATAAATAGAACACCTTCTAGTATCTTGCATTTTAAGTCTCCGTATGAAGTTTTATATGGTTTGGCTCCTTCGTATGATCATCTACGTATTTTTGGTTGTCTGTGCTATGCGTATGATTTGAAATCCCGACATGATAAATTTGCTAGTAGGAGTAGAAAATGCATCTTTGTTGGGTATCCACTTGATAAAAAGGGATGGAAACTGTATGATTTGGAGACTGGTGAATTTTTTGTGTCCCGTGATGTAACTTTTTATGAAAAAAATTTCCTGGGTGTGGCTCTGCTAGCGAGATGTCTTCTACAACACGCCATACATCTGTTGCGGTGCCGGAAGACGATATAGAGACTTTTGGGATGGTGCCGGCTACGGTGGCTGAGGCTGGAGTGGTTGCTGGTGGCGCGGCCCCGAGTAGCGAGGATGCACAGGTAGCTACAGAAGTATTGACAAAAGAATCCGTTAGGGGTAATGTGGATACTACTAATGATACAGGGGATACAGTGTTGCGAGAGGTGCCCGACGAGGTAGTATTGGGAAGAGGAATGAGAAAGAAATCACAGCTAGTGCGATTACAGGATTTTGTGACGAATGCTGTTCGAAGTAAAAGTCCCCCCTTCACCACAGTTCATCTTTTCCCGTCACTTCCTCAGGTACTTCGTATCCTCTAACACAATTTCTAAGTTATGACATATTTACTGCTAGACACAGAGATTTTCTTGCAGCCATCACTGCAGGTGTTGAGCCTACTTCATATCGCCAGGCCTCGCGAAATTTAGGATGGCGCGCGGCTATGCAAACTGAAATACAGGCTCTAGAAGATAATGGGACATGGAGTCTTGTCGATTTGCCTCCTGGGAAGAAAGCATTGGGAAGTCGATGGGTGTATAAAATCAATTACAAATCTGACGGAAGTATTGAGCGCTTAAAAGCACGGCTGGTTGTGTTCGGTAATCATCAGGTTGAGGGGATCGACTATTCAGAGACATTTTCCAGGTAGCTAAGATGCCTACAGTTCGGACGTTCTTGGCTGTTGTAACTGTGAGAGGCTGGACTTTGCACCAGATGGATGTGCACAATGCTTTTCTTCATGGAGATCTGACAGAAGAAGTATATATGACGTTGCCGCCAGGTTTTTCGCATAGTGAACCCAATAAAGTGTGTCGCCTGCGTAAATCTCTATATGGATTGAAACAGGCACCACGTTGTTGGTTTGCTAAGCTTGCTGTTTCTTTAATATCACTACCAAAATAAGTCATATTAGCGACGTAATTAGCGACGTTTATGAAAGACGTCGCTATATTTTAGCAATTTAGCGACGTAAATTTATAACGTCGCAATACGTCACTATTAGCGACGTTCAACGACGTATTGCGACTAAGTTTTGTATTGTAAAAACGTACGTCGTGGATATGTCGGTGAACGTCGCTAAAATCACTGATATTAGCGACGTTTACCGACGTCTTCGTATGACGTCGCTAAATATTTCATATAGGGTTCTGCTGGCCAGATCGATTTCATTTTTTTACCCAAAATTTTATTCTCCCGCTCGAGCCCCAAATCTTTCTCCCTTTCCCCCTCTCGTCTCCGGCGACCCCCTCCCACCAGCGACCCCCTCCCACCAGCGAGCCCCTCCCCCCGGCGACCCCTCCCTCCGGAGACACCCCTCTCCCTCGTTCCCTACCTCGGCGACCCCGCTCGTCCACTGGTGTCCTCGTCCCTCTTGCGTCCCCTTCCTCCGGCGACCACCCCCCACCCCGCGGCGACCACCCCCCCACACGGCGACCCCCCTCCCTGCGGCGACCCCCTCCCCACGGTGACCTCTTTTCCCGCGGCGTCCGGCGACCCTCCATCGCTCCTCCACCGTCAAGTCTCCTCGTCGACGTCGACCCGACTAGTCCCCTCTGCCGCTGCTCCATCCCCGACCCCGACCCAATTCTGACCAAGGAAGGTAAACCCTAACCCTATCTCCCTCCTCCTGATGTGCTGACATAGACACGATACGACAGGCTGACACGACACAATATTCGTACACAATATTGTCAATTAAGTAATTATTTCGAAGGTAAAAAAATACTAGAATACTTAAAATGTAGTCTACTACCAAATTTGAAAGCTTTCAAGGAGAGTCGTATACACTGACACAGAAATGACTCTTCAAAGTCGAGAGTTTTGAAATACTAGATTAGTATTTGTATGTATATGATTATGTGTGTGTGAGTTATTAGTGTGAGATGAAAAGCGGGGTATTAGTGTTATTTTATATGTGGTAAAGAGTATATTTGGCATGTATCGATAGAAATGAAAGAGATTACTCAAAATAATTGTCAGTTTGAGATAGTTGCATGAATAGGTGGTCTTCTAAATATGTTGTTGCTTAAGCAGTTTATAGCTACAAAATGCGTAAGTGCAACATGAAAATCTCATCTGTTAAATATGTTACCTAAGAGCATCATTAGTAAGGCTCATCCCAATTTCTAGATTCTAGATTTCAAATGTAGGAGCTCATTTTGTAGAATAGTAAGACCCATAGGTTTTAAATTATAAAATGTAGGAGAATGTAGGAGATTCACAACTCTCCACATTTGTTCAAGACATAACATTCATTTCCATAAAAACTTTTATAGATAATATAATATATCCCAATTGTCAAAGATTCTGTAAAGTCAGTCAGAATCACAAATATGAAGCATCCATCACAACTACACAACATATCCAAAACATAAAAGAATTGACTTTGATGAAAACTAGAGCATAACCTCTAAATGAAAACATGAACTAATTAACACATAATCCATAAACTTTTAAATTATCGCTATCGGTATCGGACTATCGCTATCGGTATCGAACTATCGGTATCGATCGAACTATCGGTATCGGACTATCGCTATCGGTATCGACCGTATATACTTAGTATCGGGCGTAGCGGATTAGTATCGATCAGTATATAGGTTTGGGTTAAGATCAAGGTTCAAAGTATCGGTATCGGAATAGTAGGCCGAATAGGAGGCCGAGATAGTCGAATGAGAAGAAGGGAAGAAGGGAGGAGCAGATGGGTCCAGAGCCATGGTGGAGGAGGAGAAGTAACATGAGAGCAGTTTCCGCCGTAACATCTCCTGGCTCTGCTGGCAACTGAAGTCCAGATGCTACAAAGGACGATCCTTCGCTGAAATCGACTACAACACCCATCAGTTCAAGTTCATTCCTATATGAGTAGATTCCAATGCCATAGAAGCCATCAGTTTGTTGACCTTTCTCTATGGCATTGGAATATACTTATCTAGGAATGAACTTGAACTGATGGGTGTTGTAGTCGATTTCAACGAAGGATCGTCCTTTGTAGCATCTGGACTTCAGTTGCCAGCAGAGCCAGGAGATGTTACGGCGGAAACTGCTCTCATGTTACTTCTCCTCCTCCACCATGGCTCTGGACCCATCTGCTCCTCCCTTCTTTCCTTCTTCTCATTCGACTATCTCGGCCTCCTATTCGGCCTACTATTCCGATATGCGTTTGATACGGTCTACCTAACCTATATACTGATACTAATCTGATACTCTCTGATATTAAGTACATCCGGCTTACTAGCTAGCGGATCCACCAGTTACATGATTATATACTAATTATGTTTAGTTTGTCTTACGATACAGATTTTCACATCCAATGTAATCCAGTTGACCAATGTAACCCAAGATGTTGTCTTATTGACCTAGTTTAGCCTTGTTTTACTAGATTGTTGATCGAGTTGACCAATAGTTGACTTTGACCTTGATTGGCCTAGAAATCATATAGAATTGCATGTATACTTCTTTTATTTTATATTGACTTCCATGATATGACAGCTCCTCAAAAAAAAGAATCCTCTACTAGACATCGCACTCTCCTTTTCAGAACATCAACTAGTATTACTACCTTGATGTATATATAAAGTATGCATGTATAATAGTAGGTAATGATATGCAAAACTGAAAAGATAAATGCAATGCATGAATGAATGGATGAAAAGATAAATGCAATCCATCGGAAAAGCTTTGACACTTGCATATCATTCACTACCTTGATGTATCTATCTTACAGAATTATGGAGCTGAATTACTATCTGCGGAATCGTACTTGGATGTACAACCGTCATCCTGATGACATGTGCGGTGTGCGGGATAAATTCATAGAGGGTGTACACCAGTTCCTGCAGTTTGCCAAGGCGTTCCCTCAGTACATGGACGGTACCAAAATTAAGTGTCCGTGTGTGAGATGTCGCAACTTGAAATATCATCCAGAAGTGGATGTCACGTATCATTTGTACTCGAAGGGTTTCACGTCGAATTACTATCAGTGGAGCGAGTACGGAGAACTTGTGTCTTTAGCATCGGAGTACGAGCCTTATGTGGATGTCCACAACAACGCTCCTTACGACGATGGGTTGGTGAACATGGTTTTTGACGCGGCCGGGCCTAGTTTCGATCCGGATGATCATGATGCACCTGAGGAGGCACCGAACCCCGATGCTGCACAGTTCATGGAGTTGCTGGAGAATGCAAGGACTCCATTATATCCTGGTTGTGAGGATCATTCACCGTTGGAGGTGGTTACAAGATTGTTGAGCATCAAGTCCGATTTTAACATGTCGCAAGATTGATACAACCGTATTATGGAGTTGCTTATAGAAATATTGCCTGAGGGTGCGAAGTTGCCTAAAGACTTCTACCGGTCTAAGAGGATGGTTAGATCGCTCTGGATGGGATATGAAAAAATTGATGCCTGTCGCAACGGGTGCATGTTGTACTACAAAGACGACAAGGATGAAGACGCCTGCAGATTTTGTGGTGTCGATCGCTACAAGGCCTGTGGTAGAGGAAAGTCTGTCGGTGCCAGGAAGCCTACCTCTTCGATGCACTACTTGCCGTTGACGCCGGGTTTGCAGCGGTTGTTTATGGTGAAGGAAACTGCAGAAAACATGAGTTGGCATAAGCGGGAACATACCGAAGGAGTGTTGGATCACCCATCTGATGGAGAAGCATGGAAGCACTTTGATCGAGAGTATCCAGATTTTGCTTCTGATCCGCGTAATGTTAGATTGGGTCTCTGCTCTGACGGTTTTACCCCATTCGGACTTTCGGGATCCCAGTATTCGTGTTGGCCTGTGATCGTCACCCCGTATAATCTACCGCCTTGGATGTGCATGAAGACTCCATATATGTTCCTCACCGTTATTATCCCAGGTCCGAACAATCCGAAAAGGAACATCGATGTTTATTTACAGCCATTGATTGATGAGTTGAATCAGCTGTGGGAAGTAGGTTCCAACACGTACGATATATCTAGAAAACAAAATTTCCAGATGCGGGCAGCACTTATGTGGACCATCAACGACTTTTCGGCCTATGGAATGTTATCTGGATGGAGCACGCATGGTCGTCTTTCATGTCCGTGTTGCATGGACGACACTAAGGCTTTCCGTTTGAAACACAGAGGCAAACCGTGCTTCTTCGATTGTCATCGACAATTCCTGCCGAAGGATCATCCGTACCGGAGGAACAAGAATGCTTTTCGTGCTGGCGTTGTGGAGAAGGGTGATCCACCGACAAGGTGGTGCGGAGCCACGATATGGGAGGAGGTTAGAGATTTACCAATTGCTATTGAGCAGCCTGCTACGGGCTATTGAGCAGGTCGTCGCGGACATTTGCGAGGGCCACGAGGAGGTCGGGATCCTCCGGTACTTCCTACAGGTACTGCTAGGGGACGGAGTTTGCCTTCGGTACCTCCTATTGGTACCGGCTCTGGATCCTCGTCGCCGATTACTCCTCCATATCGGACAGTAGCTGGGCCGGTTGGGACGACGTCACGTGGCATATCTCCTGGGACGAGTAGTTCCAGACCTGTTGAGATTGCTCCCCCGTCTAGCGTTCCTGATGTTGATACGACGATGGAGACGGATGAGCAGATGGCCGAGGAGGATGCGCCGACGGCCGACCAGCATCATGAAGATGATGCGTGCGCACCTCCGGAGGAGGAGAGGACGGAGATCTGGGCCGACGGTACAAAGTAGGTATTTTGGTTTATGATTTTTTTCTTCTGTTTTTATCATAAATTAATTTTTTTCATGAATATAATATGTATGTATAGATATCGTCCTCCAGGGGTACAGAGACGCCTAGGCGATATGCTGAGGCATAATTATGGTGGTCCCTGGATTAACTACTCTGATGCTCCAGACGAAAGGAAGAACTTCTGGTTTACGCGCTTCAAGGTTAAAATAGATTTGTTTTTAACATGAACCATTTAATTTATGCATATTATATATAACTGATAAATATTTGGTTTCGTACTGTTCTAGGATATGTTTTACTATCCGCCGCACCGGGCCGAGCAGATCGAGGGGATGTTTCCTTCCGTCGCTGCTAAGCTGATCCGCGACTCTATTAATGATCAGAAGGAACGTGATCGTGCCGGAAAGCCGATCAAAGGTTGGATCACCCCTGATCAGTGGAATGAGATGAAGGCTCGATTCAACGAGCCAAGGTACAAGAAGAAGTCGGAGAAGGCTAAGGCGGCTAGGCAACATGCCTCGAAGTGGTGCGGTGGGTCGATTCCGATGACGGAACATTTTCGTCGTCTGGTATGTCTTTCTCTTTTAGAAATATTATTTTAATGCAAATTCGATAAATTATTACTAAGATAATATATTTAATTACAGGTAAGGAAGGTCGGTAACGCCGACATGGTGACCGTCTTCCTGGCCACCCATCGGAAGGGCGGAGTCCTTATTGACGAGAGGGCCGAACAGACCTATGTAAGTATTACAATACGTTATCTTAATTTAATACTTCGCGTCCATTTTAATATAACTTAGTAAATATGATGCAAATAAATATTCATGAAGTTAGTAAAAATAAGTACATTAATTAGAAATTAGAAATCATAGAGTACTATCCATACTTTCTAGGCCGAGTATACGAGGCTGCGGGAACGGGCGGCTGCTAGTGCACCTGATGCAGGAGAGGCCGGTACTTCCTCGCAGCCCACTCAAGCTTCGTCGGCGGACGAGCTGTGGATGACCGCCGCTGGTGGCCTCCGTAGGGGTACGTACTACGGTACGGGATCCTATGGCGCCCTAGTTGCGACCCAGTCCTCTAGGACATCTCCTGCTAGTGTGCATGGTCCACAGCCGTCCCAGGAGTCTGCCCGAGTCCACCAGATGATGGAGTCTCTCCGTGACGACCTGCTACGACGGATCGAGCAGCAGTCTCAGCATCCTACGGACGATCCTGCGCTGCTAGCACGATTGGATGCGCTCGACCGCGGCATTATAGACCTCAGGGAGACGACTGAGAGGACAGAGCGCGCCGTTGGAGGGTTAGAGCGCACGGTGACGGAGTTGCAGACAGGACAGGTGACCATGGCCGAGACGGTGAGATTGGCGCAGGATTCGATGGTCCAGAGCAGTGGTAGAATGTTATCTATCATGGATTCATACAACCAGCGACTTACAGCATTGGAGCATGCTGGTACTCTGGGTGCGCCTTCATCGTCGTCGACTCCGCCGCCTCCACCGCCTTCTTCTTCGACACCGACTCCACCGACGTCACAGCCTGGCGCTCCATCTGTATCGATTTCACTTGCGGAGTATGAGGAGTTTTTACGCCTTCGTCGCGGCGGTGCCCCTCCTGCACCAGATCACTAGTAGTCCTAGTTAGGACTTTTGTTTGTGTTTGTATCATCTTATGTTTGTGACTTATGATTGGATGTTTGTATTGGATGTTAGTTGTGTTTGTATCGAATTGACTTGTGACTTGTTTGGATTGGATGTTAATTCCTTCGTCGATAAATGTTAATTGTGTTTGGATTGGATGTTAATTAACTTAGATTAAAGCTATCTGTGATTTGGAATTGTGAGTGGGGGTTTGAATGCGCTGTGATTTGGAATTGTGAGTGGGGATTTGAATGTGTACCTATATGTGTTTTATAGAATTGTGAGTGGTAATATAGAATCTGTGTTTTATTTTTTTTATTTTTTTTACAACTTTAGCGACGTTTAGCGACGCTTACTGACGTTTAGCGACGTCTTTTTCCGACGTTTACCGACGACAAGCTGCAAATAATATATTTTTCTGACGTTTTACCGACATTTACCGACGACTAACTGCAAAAAAGTACAGCTCTCCGACGTATTTACCGACGTTTACCGACACTAGCTACAAAAATGTACAGGACCTTTACCGACGTCTAGCGACAACATTCACGTCGCTATATTACCGACGAAACGACGGTAGACGTCGGTAACTATTCCAGGTATTTACCGACGTGTAGCGACTACATATACGTCGCTAATATACCGACGGAACGACGATAAACGTCGATAACTCACCGACGTACTGTTACGTCGCTGAATGTCGGTAATTGCGACGTTCAGCGACGTTTTTGTAATCAGCGACTAAGGAAACGGCGACAAAACCTAAACGTCGGTAAATACGTCGGTGATACATATTAGCGACAAATTTTGTTGTTTTTCCGACGTTTTTGGGCATCGCTAAAACCACTTATTTTGGTAGTGTATCCTATGGATTTGTTCAATCTCATTCTGATTATTCCCTTTTCTCTTTTTTTAAAGGAAAGGTAGAGTTGCATGTTCTGATCTATGTGGATGATATGATTGTGTCTGGTAATGACTCAGGTGCTTTAGATGCTTTCAAAAAGTACCTTAGTTCTTGCTTTCACATGAAGGACCTTGGTGTGTTGAAGTACTTTCTTGGTATAGAGGTGGCTCAGAGTGCAGAAGGAATTTTCTTGTGTCAAAGGAAGTATGCTTTGGACATCATTTCAGAATGCGACTTGATGGGGTCTCGACCTGCTGGTTTTCCCATGGAGCCCAATCACAAGCTGGCAGAATCGACTAGTCCAAAGATGGAGGATGCAGAGCCTTATCGAAGGCTGGTTGGGAGGTTGATTTATCTATCATTTACTCGTCCTGACTTAGCCTATGTTGTGCATATATTGTCTCAATTCTTACAGGAGCCTCGACAAGATCATTGGCATGCTGCTTTGAGAGTTGTCAGATATCTCAAACATACACCGGGACAGGGTATTCTTTTGAAAGCTGATTGTGATCTCTGTCTTTCTGGTTGGTGTGATTCCGACTGGGCAAGTTGTCCCTTGACTCGCCGCTCTGTTACGGGCTGGTTGGTGTTTCTGGGAGGGTCTCCTATTTCTTAGAAGACTAAGAAGCAACCAACTGTTTTCCGATCTTCCGCTGAAGCTGAATACCGATCTATTGCTGCGCTTGTTTGTGAGTTGAAATGGTTGAAGGAGTTATTGGTGTGTTTGGGCGTTCGCCAGGAGTCTGTTATGTCGGTGTATTGTGACAGTCAGTCAGTCCTGCACCTGGCTCAGAACCCGGTATTTTATGAGCGCAGTAAGCATATTGAGGTGGATTTGCATTTTGTTCGCGATGTAATTAGAGATGGCACCGTAATAGCTTCGCATGTTCCTACTTCTACTCAACTGGCTGACATCTTCACTAAGCCCCTTGGAAAGCATGTGTTTGATTCTTTCCTTCCCAAGTTGGACATTTGTGACTTGTATGCTCCAACTTGAGGGGGGTGTTAGATTGTTAGCTTATATTTGTAATGTAAATATGGCCCATAACTCATAAGCCCAAATATAGACACTATATATATTGTAACAAATCCTACCAATGAGAACAAGGCATTATTATTTCATATATATATATATATATATATATATATATATATATATATATATATATATATATATATTGAGGGTATGTCCACTTCTTAATGGTGCTTGGAGGCATGCCTCCAAGGGGGCTTGAATCCGCGTCACTGCGTCGGGGAGCTCCACCGTTCCCAACAAGCTACGACCACGGGGGCATATATATATATATATATATATATATATATATATATATATATATATATATATATATATATATATTATCAAAAAAAATTTATGTAACTCCAAAAATCTATTCCTCCAAGTCTCTCCTCCACGTGACCCTCGCGGAGAAACATGGAGGATGAAATTTTTGGAGGTACATATAGCATCACTCATATATTATAGCTGTCCTCTAAATTTGGCATCCATTTTTAATTAACTATAGAAAAATAGTAGCGTGTATCTTCCAGCTTGCACCTCCGTATGCTTTTATTTTCAAATATTTAATGTTACATTGACGAATAATAACGAAGTTGTACACGGGGTTGCAAATTGGAAGATACACGTTATTGTTACTTCCTTCCCAAGTATAAAATATGCAGCAGTTACTAGTTGAGAAGAATTAAGCGAAAACCAACAGTATTAATTTTGACAAATATATAGGAACTCGATATACAAAACAACTGCATCAACCATCACAGCTGGGTCAGCTAATAGTCTACCAAATGGATCTAAACACAAAAAACTTCAATTTTATTGTTATGCAAATGCTAAACTAATGTCCAAACCCCACATTCTCTGTATATATAAATTTCAAACTACCCTTCATTACCTATTGTCCTTCTTCCTCCTTCAGTCCCAGACTCAGAGTCATGGGAGTGGCTCTTGAAGTCCCCGTCATCGACCTCTCCGGCCAGAGATCCCACGTGGCGTCGCTGATCGTGAGGGCCTGCGAGAGGTTCGGGTTCTTCCAGGTGGTGAACCATGGCGTGCCCGATGCCGTTATCGCCCGCATGGAGGCTGCGGGGCTGGAGTTCTTCTCCCTGCCGGGATCCGAGAAGCAGCGGGCAGGCCCCCCGAACCCTCTCGGTTACGGGTCGAGGAACATCGGGTCGAGGGGCGACACCGGGGAGGTGGAGTACCTCCTCCTCCATGCCAACCCAACCTGCATTTCCAAGACAGCCCGGACAATCTGTAGGAAGGATCCCACACAGTTCAGGTGTCACGTAACCAAAATATTACTCTTTTCAAGCATTCATAATTTGCTGTTACATGTAATCATTTGCCACATGATTTTGTTTTTTGTTAGGTGCATGACTATACGGATGGCTCTACTTTTGCTAATCCTTACTTCAAACCCAAGCTTAATTAATTTGGTTCTCCTTTCCTGGTGGTGCATGTGCTTAGTTGTTTAAATATATAGTTTGCATCCACATATAAGTTTGTACAGGTCTGAATAACTTATAATGCATGCCATATATATCAGTCAAAGAAGAGAAGAAAAAAAATATTGTGTGAATGCTATATATATGGAGGAATATTAATGCATAGTTACACATGTTAACATTTGCTCGTATTAGAGTTTTCATCTCATATGTAGAAATTTCAGGTCTATACTTGCGTAGAATGCTGTGTTTGTGATGTTTCCTTATAACTGCAGAGATATGTTGAGATTAAGATGAAGAACTTGGAAACCAAGTTATTAAATAACTCAAATTCAATTGTAAATGACTAGGACAGTACTATATTTATAGCAAGGATGATGTCAATGACACGTCTAATCCGCTGCAGAAAATTGACAGGCAAAATAGTTCCACGGACTGCAACCTCCCTTCTTAATAATACTCGAGCGAACAGTGAAGGGAACTAATTATTTTCAAGTGTCATTGTCATCTAACTAAACCTGGACAGAGGGGATTTGTACTCAGCAAGTGAGAGTCCTGTTGGTTGTCATCAAAAAATTGCAAGCAAAATAGTCATATTTCTTACAAATAACTACATATAGGTTTACTAAGTAAAGCTAATTAATGGTGCTTCCGGAAAATTGGAAAGATGGAGATTTTAATATTGAAACGGAGGAAGGAATCCCCACAATGAAGCCCCACCTACAAAGGAGTACAGATGTGAATTGAATTGAATGAGAAGATGCCGATGTCTCATTAATCACTGGTAGCCATATATAGCGAAGCAGCGTTGACAAGCACAGCCCACACAAGCCTCTTATGGGCATGGAGGGCGCAGAAGATGTGTTTTCACTGACTGCTTTGTTGATTGATCTCTTTGTTGCAGTGTGTCAGTGTCCGTATCCTAACTTTTGGTTTCCTTTTGCTATTATTTTTTATTTTTTTATTTTTACAGTTGTGTGGTGAATGAGTATGTGGAGGCAGTGAGGGGGCTGGCATGTGAGATGCTGGAGCTGCTGGGGGAAGGACTGGGCCTGGGGGACAGTAGGGCCTTCAGCAGGCTGATAAGGGACTGCAGGAGCGACTCCCTGCTTAGGCTGAACCACTACCCGATGCCGGCGCGGAGCGGCAGCGCCAGGAAGGTCAGGGACGGGGTAATCGGGTTCGGGGAGCACACGGACCCTCAGGTCCTGACCCTCCTCCGGTCCACCGTCGGAGGGCTGCAGATACTGTCGCCACCGACGTCCGCATCCGAGGGGGCGTGGGTCGAGGTCCCGCCCGATCCTGACGCCTTCTGCGTGCACGTGGGGGACGTCCTCCAGGTTGGTGCATTGTTTGCTTCTCCAACACAAGATCTTTCCTCCAAGTTTTGAAAAAAAAAAAAAAAAAACCAAATACTTACAACCTTCTTACAAACTCTCTCTCACATCTCTGACACATGGGTCTCATCTCCCCCTCTCACTCCTTACTATATGGCTCCATCCGACTCCACCACTTTTCCTCCTTCAATCCGAAGTCCGACATGTGACGGTTGTAAAGAGAATGTAATCATTTAGTTGTAGGCTAGGCATAGCAAAGCTCTTTTGATAAATATTGATTAGTTGTACTCGTACTATTTCTGAGAGGCTAATAAAACTCTATGTTGAAGGCCATGACGAACGGGAGGCTGGTGAGCGTGAGACACAGAGCCATGATCAACGCCTCGAGCGCAAGGATGTCCATCAACTACTTCTGCGCGCCCGCGCTCCACGCAACGATCTCCCCCCTCCCGCAGCTGATCACGCCGCAGAATCCTCGACGCTACAGGTCCTTCACCTGGGGCGAGTACAAGGTGGCCATGTATTCGCTAAGGCTCGGGCACGACCGGCTTGATCATTTTCGACGCGAGGAGCGAACAGAGGCTGCTGACACATGATGGAAGTGCTGCAAGAATCATGCACGGGATTTTTCTTGTAATTTTTATAAGGAGAAGTGAACATTTTTGTCATGTTAATTCTCCGTCAACATTTCAATTTTTTTCCCCATCCAATATAACCAAGGGTGAGTTGGAAGGAAAAACCTTTGAGAAATGAGAGAGTGGTCTACAAAGGATTGATTTCTCCATGAATTCAAAAAAATTGTCTCCTTCACTTTGTACACCACCAAAGCCTAAACCTATGTGACAGCCCTGGCTGTGAGGACCAAAATGAATAGGGAACGTTATAATTCATCAAAGTTGTGAAACTAACACTACTAAAATATGTTCTATTAGCGACGTTATTTAGCGACTGAATAAAATTCCGTCGCTAAACATATAATATAGCGACTCCCTTCTATTGCTGTCGCAAACCGTCGCTGACTAGCGACGTTCCGCGACACTATATAAACTACGTCGCTGAATAGCGACGTCCAGCGACATATTATTAAAATATGTCGCTTATATTAAAATTATTGCGATGGTTAGCGACGTCTACTGGTGACGTCGCTAAATATTTTACTTAGGGCACGCTGTGCCCTTTTTTCCCCCACTCGAAAATTTTTTCCCCTCTCCCAATTTTCCCCCCTCCTCGATCTCCTCCTCCGACTCCACCCCCCCCCCCCCCCCCCCGATTTCCTCCGACGACCCCTACCCCGTCGTGCTCCTCCTCCTCCTCTCCCACGGACACACACACACACACACACACGGACAAACACGGAAACGGACACACACACACACACACACACAGACACAGACACACACACATACACACACGGACACACACGGACACGGACACACACACACACACACAGACACAGACACACACACACACACAGACACACACACATAGGGATTAATTAGGACAAGATGAGAAAAATATTTTAGGTGGTTTGCAGACACGCAATACATAGCAGATTTGGAGACAGGCAACGAAGAAATAGATACTTTGCTACTAGGGGATTAATCTATCTCGTTTTTCTTTCCAAGATTTTTATAGCAAATCCGAAGATTCTTTTGCTGCTTTCGACTCCCCATTCCTCCTACTATTCTATTCTTTTAAATTTTCTTTATCGCATGTTATAGAACAAGTGTTAGCTCTTATTTTCTGGAACTGTTTCTAGTCGCCTTGACAACATGGCTATGTACATTTGATACTATCTTTTATGTTTAATACTCTCTTTGATTCTAGACTTTATAGTATTGAATTGCGTTTGGGGATGCTTTAGTGTATTCGTTATAAATTACTTGTGTTCTTTGTGTTGATTTTGGATTGAGATTATTGTTTGTCTACAAACCAATATATTGATTGTTAGATTGCTAGAGTCATCCCCAAATCTAATTGTACAATAGCGACTGTACTTATTCAGGTTATTGAAGTATTATGTTCGTGTAACCGTCGGTATCTGTTTTTTTTCTTCTTCAGTATTTTGGTTCTGGAACGTAACAGTTTTTTACAATGGTCGTGATTACTGCAGACCGCCATCGAATCTCCCCAATGGGGTCGAGACGTCCTGTCATCGCCCTCGAGTCCCCATGTTAAATACTTTCCTTCTTCCATTTGTCTACTATGGTTAGGATTTTTGATGAAGCAAATTCATCTCCCCAATGGGTTTAACTCGTTTAAATTCAGGTTCACCTTGGTTGTTTCCATTTGTCTACTATGGTTAAGCAAATTCATGTTTGATAATTCATTTAATGAGTAGTTGTGAAAGGTTTTTACAAAAATAAAATTATATACATGTCCATATATAAACAAAAGCTCTTTCAAAGTTTTATTTCTAATGTCGAAATCTGCTTAACCCAGAATTATTGACAAACTCATTATTTAAACGAATATCTTGAAATTTGTAGAAGGATACATTTAAATTGTATAGAGCTAGCCATATGGATTTTGCGTCTTCTAGTGTCTCATTTCTTTTAGTTTAGGAAACAAAATGAGCTAGGTGTACACATGGATGAAGACTTGGCAAACCTAGCAATGCAATGCAATAATATCAACCAGACTTGGTAGGTAATGACTAGAAATAGGATATTTGACTTAGATTTGACCTTGTTTAACCAAGGTTGACTATTTATTAGTTGGGATAGAGATTTATTAGTTATTTTTATAAACCTTGTCAAAGATCCTTAATGTACCAACCATGTTACCGCGGTATTGGTATTGGGATACCAATAACGATAAGGTAAAGGGTACCAATAGCGATAAGGTAAAGGGTACCAACTTAAGGTATTGGTATTGGGATACCAATAGCGATAAGGTAAACGGTACCTTGGTAGGTAATGACTAGAAATAGGATATTTGACTTAGATTGGACTAAGAGTTGACAAAGTCAACTATAGGTCAACCCTTGACCTACTTTGACCTTGTTTGACTTTGTTTGACTTAGCTTGACCTTGCTTGACTTTGTTTGACTTAGTACAACCTAGTTTGACCTAGATTGTATATCATTGTTATTAGTAACTGTCCGCTACTAATGTGTGTCCCTAATAAGACATAATATACGAATTTGTGCCTGTTGGATAATGTGTGTCCATCTTTGCAGAATTATTTCCAAATGGATATGAATTACTACTTGCGGAATCGTTCGTGGATGTACAATCGTCGTCCTGATGATATGTGTAGTATGTGGGATGAATACATAGCGGGAGTAGAGCAGTTCCTGCAGTTTGCTAAGGCGTTCCCTCAGTACATGGACGGCACCAAAATTAAGTGTCCGTGTGTGAAATGTCATAACGTAAAATATTATCCAGAAGTGGAAGTGACATATCATTTGTACTCGAGTGGTTTTATGCCTAATTACTATCAGTGGACCGCACACGAAGAACTTGTGTCTTTAGCATCAGAGCCGGAGCCTTATGTTGAGCCATATATGCATGCGGGACCTAATTTTGTTTCAGATAATCATGCATACGACGACGGGTGCGTGAACATGGTTTTCGACGCTGCGGGGCCTAGTTTCGTTCATGATGCACCTGAGGAGGCACCGAACGCCGATGCTGCACAGTTCATGGAGTTGCTGGAGAATGCAAGGACTCCATTGTATCCTGGTTGTGAGGATCATTCACCGTTGGAGGTGGTTACAAGACTGTTGAGCATTAAGTCAGATTTTAACATGTCGCAAGAATGCTACAACCGAGTGTTGGAGTTGATTATAGAGATCTTGCCGGCGGGTGCTAAGTTGCCTAAAGACTTCTACCGGTCTAAGAGGATGGTGAGATCGCTCTGGATGGGATACGAGAAAATCGATTCCTGTCGCAATGGGTGCATGCTGTACTACAAAGACGACAAGGACGCAGATGTGTGCAGATTTTGTGGTGCTGATCACTATAAGACAACTAGTACAGGAAGGTCTACCGGTGCAAGAAGATCGACCGATTCAATGCACTACTTGCCTTTAACGCCACGGTTGCAAAGATTATTTATGGTGAAAGAGACGGCCGAAAATATGAGTTGGCACATGCGAGAACAGATTGAAGGAGTGTTGGATCACCCATCCGATGGAGAAGCGTGGAAGCACTTTGATCGAGTGTATCCTGATTTTGCTTCAGATCCGCGTAATGTCAGGTTGGGACTATCTTCTGACGGTTTTACTCTTTTTGGTCTTTCGGGATCCCAGTATTCGTGCTGGCCTGTGATTGTCACTCCGTATAACCTACCGCATTGGATGTGCATGAAGACTCAGTACATGTTTCTAACCGTTATAATTCCTGGTCCGAACAATCCCAAGAGGAACATTGACGTGTACTTACAGCCTTTGATAAATGAGTTGAATCAGTTATGGGAAGTAGGCGCTAACACCACTACAAGAAAATGTAGCATTTATGGCGCACAATTTACGGCGCGCAGTTGATGTGCGTTGTAAATGACACTCTTTTACAGCGTGCAAATATGTGCGCCGTAAAAGAGTTATTTTTTGTCTTTTTTACGGCGTGTTGGACATGCACGCCGTAATTGTAGACTCATTTACGGCACGCATTTTTGCGTGTTTTAATTGAAGGTTCATTTACGGCATGCATTTTTGCGCGTTGTAATTGAAGGCTCATTTACGGCATACATTTTTGCGCGTTGTAATTGAAGACTCATTTACGGCATACATTTTTACGCGTTGTAATTGAAGGCTCATTTACGGCATACATTTTTGCGTGTTGTAAATGAATGTATTTGTTTATTAAAAATTAGTTTTCCTCCTAACAAAATTTCCCCTAAAAAATTTAGTTTTCCTCTCAAATCCAGATTTCAAAAAAATATTAAAATAATTGTTTTCCACCTATATTTTCATATGAAAATGATAAAAAATAAAAAAAATAAAAGAATCAAAACCGCGAAAACAACAACGAAAATCTTTTAAAAATTGAAAAAAAAACAAAAATCATTCTAAAAAAAGAAAAACTTGAATGTTTTTTTTTAAATGAAAAAAGAAAACTAAAAATGAAAACTAAAAAATCCAAAACAATAAACAATAAATAATTGAATACGAATTTTTGAAAAAAAATAGTATAGAAAAATTATATTCTTAAGAAATATAATAATTATATTTTTGAATATATATATATATATATATATATATATATATATATATATATATATATATATATATATATATATATATATATAAAACTTTCCCACCTGACTTTTTCACTTCCCGGCTTAAGTCTTTCCTCCTCTCAAATTTTTTTTTTCATTCCCTCTTGAGTTTTTATTTCTGGAGCCCTAGATCTAGATCGTGACCCCTTCTCGTTCACTCTCTAGATCTAGATCGTGACCCCTTCTAAGTCATGATACAAATACCCCTTCTCTATGGTATGTTTTCATACATAGTGCACTGTTTTGTCAGATGCCATTATCTTCAATCTATCTTGTGAGCTGCAGGCTGCCATTATCTTGTGAGCCGACCAGGCCTGACGCTATGGTGCCTCTATTACCTTCATGCTCATGGCAAGATATCCTATTGCACATATCTGCCTCAGCTAAGGATTTGGTACAATTCATAGAAAGTGAACATCACATGACTACCTAGCAAATTTATTAGGAACCCATCCTCATCTTGTTGGGATTTTAGGTGACAAAATCTAATAAAAGTAGCTTCAATATCAATTGCAAATGGTACCAGTTTTACTGAAGCCTGCAGAATAAGGATGTTTTGTTGATGTATCCACAAGTTAGGGATCACAGGACTGCCTAGCAAATGTATTAGGAACCCATCAGGTATCAAATTTCTTGCAACTTTCATATATCAAATTTCTTGCAACTTTATACGAATGTGCCACTATCTTGTAGAGAACAAATTTCTAGCAAATTAGATGATCAGATTATGATTGTGCCCTAAATTCTCCAGCCCTATATAGATACAACACTATTATGAAATGAAATGCATGTACCTAAGGTATTTCATTTTAAAAGTTCCACTTGAATTAATTGAACTGTTGTAAACAACTTTATTTGTTTGCTTGAAGTTTTACGAAGAATTGTACATTTACTTATTTAATAATTATTGATCCACTAATATTATTATTTTTTTATAAATATTTTTGCAACAGTTGAGTTATGGGACTTGTGGATTCTCGCTATTATCTTCTCTGCAACACATGGACTCTTCATCGCCATCACGTTTGAGTTTTTTGTTGGATATTTTGTTTTTGGGTGTTTTGTTAAGGGGTGGATGATTTATTGTTGACAAAGACATTTGATATGGTCTATATGTTTGTTGAAGCTACTAGAACACTAATGTTACTGTTAATGGAATTATGGATTGGAAGCTACGATCTATTTGTTCGTACCTATGAATTTATGACTTTAATTGCTTAATATGATAATTCAGTCAATTAGTTCCTATATTTTCTTTTGCAATGTTATACTTTGCTCTCTCTTTTCAAAATAATGACAATTTAATAAATGGGGTCAAATTTTGATATAAACTAAATTATAATATTTGTTCATGTTGCAAATGTTGGAAATTTGATATAAACTAAATTGTGCATTATAAAAAGAGGTTCATTAACAACGTTCACAAGAAATCGTGGGGAATGTGTTTACGACATTCATTAATATGCATTTACAACATGTGATAGGTGATCATTTACAGCATTTGCTCTCACATTGTAAAAAAAAGTGTCATTTACAGCGTTTGAATGCGTGCTGTATAAAAGGGTCATTTACTGCGTTCTGATGCGTGTTGTAAAAAAGTGGTCATTTACAGCGTTCTGATGTGTGTTGTAAAAAAAAGATCATTTACAGCATTAAACTGCGCGTTGTAAAAAGTGTCATTTACAACGTGCAAATGCACGCCGTAAATAATAGGATCATTTACGGCATGGCCTTTTACGGCACAAAAATGTACGTTGTGAAAGATCATTTATGACACGTTTCGCGCGCCGTAAAAGATCCTTTTTCTTGTAGTGCACGTACGATGATTCCAGGAAGCAGAATTTTCAAATGAAGGTAACCCTTATGTGGACCATCAACGACTTTCCGGCCTATGGAATGTTATCTGGATGGAGCACTCATGGCCGTCTCTCATGTCCGTATTGCATGGACCGTAGTAAGGCTTTCCGCTTGAAACACGAAGGAAAACCGTGCTTCTTTGATTGTCATCGGCAATTTCTGCCAAAAGATCATCCGTTCAGAAGGAACAGGAATACATTCCATGCCGGCGTTGTAGAGAAGGGTGATCCACCGCCAAGGTGGTACGGAGCCACGATATGGGAGAAGTTTAAAGATTTTTCAAGTGCTATCGAAGATCCTACAACTGGGTACAAGTGCGATGGATTTGGTAGAGATCATAACTGGACAAAGAGGAGCATATTCTGGGATCTGCCATACTGGAGTACCAATCTGATCAGACATAATCTTGATGTCATGCATATTGAGAAGAATGTGTTTGATAACATAATTAATACTGTGATGGACGTAAAGGGAAAAACGAAAGACAATCCCAAGGCCAGGTTGGACTTAGAAGAAATATACAAACGCTCTGCATTGCATTTGATACAGCAGAATGGAAAACAGTTCCTGCCGAAGTCAATTTTCTCGCTGGACAAGAAGGATAAAGTGAGACTTTGTCGGTGGATTCAGGGCCTAAAATTTTCAGACGAATATATGTCAAATCTGAGAAGATGTGTCGATCCGAAGGAAAACAAATTGACGGGTATGAAGAGCCACGACTGTCACGTATTCATGGAAAGGTTAATTCTGATTGTATTTCGGGAATTCTTACCGCAGGCAGTTTGGGATCCATTGACGGAGCTTAGCATATTCTTCAGGGATCTTTGTTCTAAGAAATTGCTCGTTGATCGTCTAGAAAAGCAAAAGAAGGACATTACGGTAACACTATGCAAGCTAGAGAGGGTGTTTCCTCCTGGATTCTTCGACTCTATGGAGCATTTGCCGATTCATCTATCCTATGAGGCACGTGTTGGTGGACCCGTCGAATATCGATGGATGTACCCGTTCGAGCGACATTTGAATCACCTAAAAAGAAAGGTGAAAAATAAGGCACGGGTCGAGGATTCTATTTGTGAAGCCTATGTTCTCGATGAGATTACAAACTTTTGTTCGATGTATTTCAAGCCTCATATTGCAACTAATAGAACGAGAGCTTCCAGAAATGACGACGGAGATCATGAAAGTAATGATACAATACTGAAGGTATTCAATGCTCCAGGAAAGGCATCGGATAAAATGAAGAAGAGATATCTGAACGATGATGAGCTAAGGGCTGCTCAGGTGTATGTATTACTCAACTGCGACGAGAAGGAAGTAGAGAAATTGGAGGGGTAAGTAAATAATACGTCTACATTATTTTAATAGTGTTGAGAATGATACTATTATATTAATTGCACGATGTTGTTTTTAGCATATTTAATGATGATGTGAGGTCAGGTAGGCCACACATAACAGAAGAAGAACTAGAACAAGAAATGAGGTGTTATTTTCCATCATGATTGAGTGCATATGTAAGACTTGAGAACTCTGTAATTACCTTTCTGTATATGCACTTGATTGAGAATAAGCTTAATTGCTTCTTTCGTGGTATTTAGGTCGATCGTCCATACGCAAGACTTGAGAATGAGTCTATTAGAACGCTAGCCAAGGGACCAATTTATGCTGCAAAAATATGGCCAAGCTACTGTGTTAATGGGTTTAGGTTCAAGTCAACAACTTGTCCGATCAGAGACAACTTTGTGGATCTCGACTCCACCAAAAACAGCTGTTTGTGTATCAGATCTTCGAACTACAAAGATGTTGATGCGGGCAACGATTTCTATGGCGTGCTACGGGAGATCGTGGAGCTGACATATAGTTATGGAATAGAACCTGCTAAGATTGTGTTATTCAGGTGTGATTGGTTCGATCCGATTGAAGGTCAAGGTTGGAAAGTAAACAAGCACGGTCTTGTTGATATAAACTATCGGCGTCGATATCAAGCCTATGAACCATTTGTCCTATCAAGTCAGGCTCAGCTCGTGTACTTCATAAGTTATCCTAAACGGGGAACAACAAGGTCGAACTGGTGGGCAGTATGCAAGACCAAAGCTAGAAATACCTTTGAGGTTGACGATATAGCTTATCAATAGGATGAAATACCTCTTGTAACAAATATTATAGAAGTGGACACGACGGAAGTTCCTCATTACACATCTAATTGTGTAAAAGAAATAGAATTATCTGAAGAGGAAGATGCAGATGAAAGTGAAGATGTAGAGGAGGAAGAAGAAGAAGAAGAAGAAGAAGAAGTAGATGAGCTAAACGAAATAGATGAATTTTCAGAAGAGGATTAAATCTGTACGTTTGTTTTATCATCATATTTGACACTTTAGTGACACTTCTATTATATAAATCTGTGACACTTCAGTGACACTTTATTAACACTTTTATCTGTGACTATGATATTTTTCAAAAATCTGTGATGTCTATCATATAAATATGTATTTTTATTTTATTGTCATATATTATTATCAGGTATGACTAGACCAGAAGGATGACGCGGAGGATTTCACATTAGGCAGTCCCGTCAGCCTCGGCCTGGGGATGGAGAGGGCAGTTCCGTACCCTCATCCTCATCTCCGAGTACGCCAGTGTACCGTTCTGTTCCCGGTCCATTACCGGGACAGGGCAGTTCCAGCAGGTTGGTGACTCCTCCCTCGTCTTCCAGCCTTCCTGATCCCGCGTCCAGCATCCCTGATCCCCCGTCCAGCATTCCTCCTGTCGACGGCTCTATGGAGGGAGCCCACGCCGAGCATATGGAGGACGGCGATCAGACTGATCCTGCCCAGGCAGGAGGTGAGAGCGACCCTCCATGCGCTCCCATGGGCGAGACGCGTATGGAGATTTGGACGGACGGGCCTATGAAGTAAGTTAATTAATTAATATATATTTTTCAAATGATTATATGTACATATATATTCATGAAAAATTATTATTGTACAGATATCGGCCTTCTGCAGTACAGAGACAGCTGGGGGTATTTCTGAGGCAGAACTATGGTGGGCCTTGGATTAACTACTCAGATGCTTTCGCAGATAGGAAGACCTTTTGGTTCGCCCACTTCAAGGTAAAAAATTTGTTTATTTTTAAATTTTAATAATCATTTGTGTATATTATACAACTTTTGTATTTTACTTCTTGTAGAGGACCTATTTCTATCTACCACACCGGGCGGCGAGGATCGAGGGCCAATTTTCTGCCGTCGCAGCCAAGCTCATACGTGATGCGATCGATGACCAGAAGCGTCGTGATCACGCCGGAAAGCCGATCCATGGTTGGATTACGCCAGAGCAGTGGACTGCGATGAAGGCTAGATTCAGCGAGCGCAGTTACCATGAGCGGTCTGAGAAGGCCAAGGTGGCGCGGTCGAGCGCCGATAAGTGGTATGGTGGCTCCATTCTGATGACGGAGCATTTTCGTCGTCTGGTACGTTTTCTATGACGGACATTAATTTATATACAGTTCGATAGAATGTTTAATACTAATAATAGATAATATATTTTAACAGGTAAAAAAGGGTGAGGATCCGAACATGGTGACCGTCTTCCTGGTCACCCATCGGAGGGCTGGGGAGTTCATTGACGAGAGGGCGACGCAGGCATATGTACGTTCTATTCTTTATATTAATTTACTATAATTTAGAAAACAAGAAAATAGATATCAATATAGACTTTAGCAAACACTTACACGTTAGCAAACATGTTCTAGGTCGAGTTTGTTCGACTACAGGAGGAGGCAGCTGCTGCTGCTGCTGCTGCTGCTAGTGCGCAAGCAGAGGGAGGGGCTGGTACTTCCTCCCAGCCGCCTACAGCTCCATCGCCGGACGAGCTCTGGATGACCGCCGTTGGCGGTCTTCAGAAGGGTACGTACTATGGTACGAGATCCTACGGCACGTATTTGGCTTCAGAGTCATCCCGGGCCCCCTCTGTCAGTGCGCAGTCTCCGACTTCGCAGGCGTCGTCACAAGCTGAGGATGTTCGTCGTCAGATCAAGGAGCTGCGTCGGGAGTTGCAGCAGCAGATTTCTGATGCGGTCGAGCGACCCTCCGACCCTCCGATCGTCACCAGACGATTTGATGCGGTCGAGCGCAGTATACAGGAGATAATGAGTCTGCATCATGCTACAGCTGCCAGCTTGCAGACGCTCACCGAGTCTACGCAGCGCACAGAGCGTAGACAGGTCGAGCTGGAGGGATCGCAGAGGAGCATGTCTGCCTCACTCACTCAGGTTTCGGCTTCGCTTGAGGCGAGTACTGAGAGGGTGGTGAGTACCCTTGCTGTTTATGGTGACCGACTGCGAGAGCTGGAGCAGATGCGTCCTCCCGGTCCATCGACGGCTCCGACTCCAGACATTGCACTGCCTCCTACTGCCCCTACGGTGCAGCTCACCCAGGAGCAGTATGACTACACTCTATCCCAGTTGCGCGGCAGGGGTCCGTAATGATTTTATTGGTTTTTTATGACTTGTATGTATTGGCCCTATGGACAAATTGTTTATTGGTACACTTTTGTTTATACACATGGTGGGAGACTTTTTATCATCTTCCATTTTTATTTGACTCTATTGGATGTTTGTGAGGATGTGTGTCTGTGATATTTACTTTGCACTGCCTCATATTTTTATTGTGATATTTACTTTGTGATATCTGCGACGGGGATGACAAATATACCTACGTTGGGTTATAAGCGATGATCTGATATACAAAGGAGGTGCTACCGAAATTTTAAAAAAATATAATGTGTATTTTTGTGATGATGTGTGTCTGTGTTTACAGTGAATGTGAAATGCAGTGTTCGAAACCATCGACAGTTTCGATTACTGTTGTATGTGTTATCTTGGATAGAAATAGCAACAGTTCAGGGTGCACTTCTGAGAGCTTTATTTTCACGTCCTTCACTTTCTCGGGACGTCGTAAAGGATCCCGAGAAGATGAAGGACGTGAAGAGGAAGCTCTGAGAAGTGCACCATGAACTGTTGCTCTTTCTATCCAAGATAAAACATAGAACAGTAAGCGAAACTGTCGATAGTTCGAAAACTGCACTTCACACACACTGTAAACACAGACACACAGCATAACAAAAATACCAATTATATTTTTTAAATTTTTTTTTATAATATCTGCGACGTATAGCGACGGTCTGCGACGTACTGCGACGGAAAGTAGACGTCGCTGTACGTCGCTAAATAGTGACGTAACGTCGCTAGACGTCGCTAAACTGCTGACGTGGGCTGAGGCCGTACGTCGCTAACGCTGTCGCTAGGCGTCGCTAAATTGTCCACGTGGCTGCCATGACAAATCATCATATATAAAGTTTACAGCGTCGCAAAGTGGTCGCTTTACGTCGCAGGCGACGTACCGTTACGTCGCTATCGGTCGCCAAATTTGCGACGTCTAGCGACACCGAACGTAGCGTCGCAACTAGCGACGTTTTGCGACTAAAGTGTCATCTGCGACTTGCCTATAAGCGACGTCAAATTTTCGTCGCTAAATACGTCCCAAATAGGTTTTAGCGACGTATTTTTCTTATTTAGCGACGTCTTCTGACGTCGCTAAATTGGATTATTTTAGTAGTGTAATAGGAACCTCTGCAGGACTTGCATTGCCCCATTAAAACCCACAAGTTCAAGTTATTTTGCTGCCACTCCTGAATTTAAACACAAAGTTCACTCGAGTTCTAACTTCAAGTGAACAGACATATTGGCAACGTACATGAGAACATAACAATTGATCACTAGACCACGCAAGTAGTCATGGACTTATGGAACAAGACAAGACTCCTCGATACATAACACGACAATGCATATACCTATGTCGGTCATATAACCAAGCTAGCTCAACGGATGCCGATGCGACACGGTGGCATGGACACCGCATCTATTTTGGTGTGTCCTAAATTGAGGGTACTAGTTGTGTCTGATGCGTGTCCAGGTCCGTGCTTCCTTTTTACCAATATGTAACATGAATCAGCAACTTGATCACCGACTAATTCTAGCCAGTTAGATGGGCTGACCACATATCTTCCATGCAGATCTTCTCATATTCCAATTAGTATATAAGCAAAGAGATACTACTAAAAGAAGTAAGAATTAGACAACTAGTACAACTGCCAAGGAACTACACTGGCCAACAAGAAGTATAGGTAAATGTCTGCTATATAAAAGTTCTGTAATCTTATTTAGAAGTTAGCATGCAGTGAGCAGATATTTTGTAAGTTGTGTACATCTACACCCCAACACGGGCGGATGCATGAATATAAGAAAGGGGTGAAGCTCAAATATAAAGTATAAAAATAAATATATTAGTTTCACATGCCTTATAAGTAGTATATATAAAATAAAATCAATATATATATATATATATATATATATATATATATATATATATATATATATATATATATATATATATATTGGAACCATGTAAATTGTTTCTGGAATAGCTCCCACTGAGATTCGAACTCCTGACCACTCGGGCCACATGCATCTCTCTTAACCACTAGACTAGATGTCATCTGCTATATATATATATATATATATATATATATATATATATATATATATATATAATACAAGGGGTATTTGGATTACATAATTTTATAGATAGGTTATTGAGATGATATAGATTCTAAGGTAAAATAAAATTTATATATGGATAAAAATGTCATTATCTTCTACTAATTTAAAATTGAAAATCAGCAGTTGAAAAACTGACTCTGATTTCCACGTCTCCCTAGGCTATTCCTCAGTACTTATGGTTATTCTTCTTCTTCAACTTGAAAGTGCATTCGAACCCTTCTCATTTAGAGCAGGTGACTTTACTTCTGAACCTTTTTTTACACACTGACACCGATGATGATTTTTTTTTCTCCTAGATTTATTACACGGACCACTTCCACACCGGTCCGGATGAGCAACCCCAACCGCTTCCTCCTGCTTCTCCGATAATGATGACTACCTGTTTCGAAGTAGCAGCAGTTGTTGGCATATAGGCATCCCTACTGGCATCTCTACCGGTTCGCACGGATCACCGCCACACTCGGATGATCAACCGCTTCCTCCTCCTGCTACTCCGATGATG
>JANAVB010042420.1:17675977-17690580 GCA_029216955.1 Iris pallida
GTAATAATAGTCACAAGATGTTAGACCATCAGATATTCAATAGTAAGACGTCCCAAATATTTCATATACAGATGATCATTAAGCTAGTCGTACAAAATGCGAGAACTAGCAAGAGTTTCAGTCATACATGATCAACCCTACGATTTGTTAATCATGTTACAGCCCGTAGACAGACAAGAAATATAAGTATTCAACACGAGCTAACACTTGCTCGGCGGCTAAATGCCTCAAAAGAATAATTTTACAATAGAGCGGGAGAGCAAAATTAAACCTACTCGTTGCCAGGGTTTCTTCTAGTGTTCACCATCTGGCTGGAAGGCGGGAAGATCCTCGGGTGCTGCTCCAAAATCTGGTCATACAAAATCAGCTGGATCAGACCCCAGAAAGAGCAAGTGCCACAAGGGAGGCTTCACTTAGGAACTAAAACCAGCAAGTTAGAACACAAAGCATAATAATAACAAGAAAACTGGAGGCATGAAAGTAGGGTGATAAACGATAAGATAACTAAGGAACTATTCCGGTAACCAAGTTACAACCCGTAAACCAAACAAGGACCGGGGTTGTAACCCTTCGCCTGAACAGAACTTAGTCTCTAACCAATTATCGACAAGTAATCATAAACTGTAAAATATCCCAAAGTAACCATGTACTGGCATGGTATAGACAAGACTAGACTCCATTCATCAATCACGGCCAAGCAAAGAGTACGGCTTGATACTTTAACTAACTAGGATTATCACAAGCCTAGTTACTAACAAGATGCAATGAGATGTTCCAACAGTCACAAGCCCTGCAGCTATCCAGTTATCCTTTCGCAGGTTGAGAGTTGTATTAGGTGGATACATCGCCCAGGAGACAAATGTATCCCATGGTGACTTGGGGGTGCAACACATAACAGTGTGCTGGAAATGCGTTCTACTCGACGGCATGCTACAAGTCCAATTAAAGTGCCCAGATTACGGGATTGTCTGTGACTGGAAATTTTTTTTATGAACTACTTGATCAATCTAGTCAATAACCTAGTCAGTTTCAGTATGAATCCCTGACCGAGGTAACCAGAAATGCAAGTCCTAGACATGATGCAAGACGAGACTGGTAGCTTACACAAGCACATTCAAGAACAATCACCCACGGTGTCAACATGAGTTATTAATCAGCATGTCAAGATAGCCGTCGCAACAACATTCAAGATTACATGTTAGGTTACTAATCAAGATTACTTATCATGTCAAGAGTGCGTCACGACAGACCATCATCAAGAATTATCATGTCAAGTTACTTGTCAAGATCGAGTGCACCACGACGGGTCACTATCAAGAGTTATCATGTAAAGATTACTTGTTAAGAGTGTGCCACAACGAGCCACTATCATGTCAAGTTACTTGTTACTTGTTAAGAGTGTGCCTTAACAGGCCACTATCGTGTCAAGTTACTTGTTAATAGTGCGCCTTAACATGCCACTATCGTATTCTATCCTTACATTATCATGAATGAGAGAAACTTGCATAAAATAGCTAGTAACATATTCGTGAAGCCAATAAAAAGATCTATAATTTTTATGTTGGGAGTTAGGAAAAATTCTAGCCACAATTCAGCCAAATAGGACATAAAACAGTCAAAAATAACCAAAATATGCACTATACGGCACTATGCAAGCCATGCAACACTATGCAAGCCATGCGGTACTATGCAAGCCATACGACACTATTCATTGTGGTACTATACAAGCCTGCGACACTATACAAGCCTGCGGTACTATGCAAGCCATGCAACACTATTCATTCCTGCGACACTATACATCCATACGGCACTATTCATTCCTGCGGTACTATACATCCATGCGGCACTATACAAGCTATGCGGTACTATTCATTCCTGCAGCACTATTCATCATCCCTGCCAGATTCAGGACAGATGAACTAGAAAATGTCTAAATCTTATTTTGGCCATAACTTCCTCAAAACAAGTCGAAATCTAACTTTTCAAAGGTCCATTTTGGGTAAAATTGAATTCTCTACAACATAGAACAATTAAAACTTAAAAATATTAAAGTTTGATAGATCAAAACTCAAAAAATCTGAAAATATAATAAACTTAGATCTACAAGAAATAAATCATGGAAATTAAAAATGCTAAGTACTAAAGTGTTTTAGAATCTCGTGAGAAAGACAATGGAACAACAAAAATAGAGTTCCTCCATGAAGCAAGTTGTACGTGCCTAAGCCTCTCTTGGTAGGTGGAGAAGTTAAGAGGAAGAAGATGAAGAAATAAATGAAGAATGAGAAGTAAATGAGGAGAGAGAGAGAGGGATGGTGGCTTTTAAAGGGAGGGGTTACATGTTGAACCAACCCAACCAAGCCAAACCAAACCCAACCAAACCATGCCAATATTAAACCAATGCAAGATTAAACCAAGATTAGCTAGTTAAGACAAATCACAATATGGGTCAGAATTCCGTACACGTATACTGGAAATATGTATAACGAAAAACGGGAGTGACAGTCTACTCACTACAACAGAAATACCCTTTAATGACGGCTAAAAATCGTCATTAATGACAAACCATGACGTTTTTTTTTCCAAAGCAAGCGTGATGAAAACGGGTGTTATAAATGTTTTTTAAAAGCGTCATAAATAAAAACGTCATGAATATGATGAGTTTTTGATACACTTATTTTCAGCATAGTTTAAAAGCGTTATGAATAGATAATCTGTATAGACTCAATTCAGCACATTTATAACGCTCAATTCTGTACATTTATATATTACTTTCCAAAAAATTATAGATCAATGCTCAATGTTGCTCAATTCAATTTCAAAACATTTATTTTGAACCATATTCATAAGAAAACATCTAAATGTTATAGAGTACCATTTAATCCATTTACAAATATATAATATATACATAATATATATCACCATCTTCATTACTGTAATGATCCGCTCCGCCCTAGCGGAACGCCGATTCAAACGACAAGTGCAACGACTCAAACGAGCCGTCGACCCGAAGAGTTGGCATCGACCTAATGAAGAATCGATGCAAGGCTTACATTGGCCCGTCAAGATGAATCCCGACTTAGACTTTGAAAGGCGCGCTCGGAGTATCGCTCGGCCGATGCGAACATCGCTAAGGTGGGTGGCTCCGATGAACCTGTCTTTGCTTAGCCTAGACACATAACAATACGGATACTATTGCTAGAATCGCTAGGCGATAACACCGCACATGCTAATAAATGAAAGATCTCAACGCACCTAGCTAAGAGAATAATCCCATCTTGCATGCTTGTTTAGAACATGGAAAAGAACTCGGCAAATATAGCAACTCTCGTACCGCGCTCCACGCTCGTGCTAAGGCACAAGCTTACATGCAAGTTTCCTATGCGATCAATAATGAAACAATAAACGGTTTACAACAAAGAAACGGAAGACTATCGACATAGTCGTTCCGAGTAGAGTATAGCAACATTGAAAGTCTTCGGGACCGATAGGTCGCCAAGGTGACTCCCGCACGGAGAGTTGCGTAATGAATGAATGAATGAATGAATGAATGAATGAACGAGTAAGTGAATGAATGAATCTACGAATGAATGAATGAATACGTGAAAAATAAATGATTGAAAGAACAAGTGAAAGAAAGAAATGAAAGAGTGAATACAAGATAAGACATGAAAGACGTTAGCGACAGGTATGACGGGCACGTGCAACGGGACTCGCTACCCGCGCTGCATGGACGCCAACCGGATCGATAACGCATTATGGCTAAAGACAGCCGTTAAGTTAAATGACAAGTCAATACGAAATGGTCGTAGACAAACAGCACGGGCGATGGGGGGGAATACCGTGGCCGTCATGAGGAAGGATTCTGCGGCACGGGCGATGGGAGGAAATACCGTGGCCGGCCTAGGCGGAATCAGACATGGGGCTTACGGGCTGCTTTGAGTGGGGGCTAGGCCACTCAAAGAGACAATGCCAGGCATTTCAAGAGACTATCAAGGTGTACCAGCTATCACGCTTCGATAGGTGAGAATGCCCAAGTAATATGTCCTAAATGGCTTGTGATGCCAGCGACCCATGCATGTAGATTAAGTGGGCTATGCTGGTGGCAATCTACGTACAAGTCCTTGTATTAAAACAAGTAGTATAAGTTAACTAAATGAAGTTCCTCCTGAACATATGCTCGAAATGTAACACTCTTGAACATACTTGAAATGTAACGTCCTGAACATGCTGGAAATGTAACATCTTGAACATGCTGGAAATGTAACATCCTGAACATGCTGAAATGTAACACTCTGAACATGCCTATGACGTGCTAGAACATGTCTACGACGTGCTAGAACGTGCCTACGACGTGCTAGAACCTGAGGCAGGGACACGCCCTTAACATTGAATGTTTACATGAATCACGTTAAGTTACTACATGTGAATTGTTGACTAACTTGGTTTACTTTGGACAGGGACGGCCGGACGGTAAGTATGGATAAGTCGTGCATGCATTTCCATGCAGACACTTGAATTCGGCAACACGAGATAGGTTACGAAATATGCCATAAAACTGATCCTAAGGCAAGATTAGAAAGACAATGAATGATAGACGGTGCACAAAAGTAAATGAAACGTGTTTGGTAATGATAGCATTGTGGACGACTAGCCTCCCCACCAGTACATAACAATGTACTGATAACCCCACAGTCTGCTTGCAGGATGCAGGAGACGTCATCGGGTGCGGAGTTTCCCTCGAACGTGCTAAGGCACGGAGCTATCTCTGGAGCCTTGGAGCGTTGCAAGGAGCTGGAGCACCATATACAGGACATAATGTATCGGAACATCGCCATGTATCATTCCATCTTGTAAGCCACTTGGCACGCCTTTTATGTTTCAGAGAGAGAGCTTGAGCGATTTGTAATATCGGCCTAGCGTCGCTTGTAAACTTCTTGAATATCAATAAAGAGTTTGAATTCGCTTATACTTGTGTTCATTTACTTTCCGCTGCAATGGGGACACTCTGTGCGACTCTGTGGCCTAGCTCAAATCGGCCGTTTCTGGACTTGGCCTTGCACGGGCGCAACCTAGGTCCGTACGGTATCACGCCTTAGCGAGGACGATCGCTCCTACGGGAGCGGGGCGTGACAGATTGGTATCAGGGCACGGCTTTACGTCCTTGGACTTCACGTCGATTTCTCAGTTTTGAAAGATCATCGTTGGAAAAAGAAGTGTACGCTCGCTCTCATTGTGCCTTGGAATATTCCATACAATAAGTCTAATATTTTCAAAAGCTCGTTCAGGCGTTCAATCGAACGCATTGGTAGGCTATCGTCGAATGCATCGGTAGGCCTTTGTGCCGAACGGTGTGAACTTGTCTTGAATGAAAACACGTGCTAAAGTTAACTTGTCGCGTGCATGCCTAACTAGTCCTACGATGACCCTAGCCATTGAGCATGCAAACTCAAAATATAGTCCGTACGAGATGGTTATGCGGCACAACTTAGTCCGCGTGTCGCGCACCTCGACTTTTGGTGCAATCGAGTTGCGAGCGATATCAAGTATCGCTCGGTCGGGAACGAAGATGCACTTAGAGTGTATATCGATAGGAACGCTATCGAGTTCACGCTTACGCGTGCACGGAAGATTGATTTAGATTTTGAGGAACGGGCAAACGTACGATTGAACATGTCGATTGGGAATCGAATGATCTTTTGAGGATTGATAGAATGACTTGAACCCGAGTGGTGTATGTGATAGGTCCGGAGAAGAATAAGAATGAGTGTTGACGACTAGTCAAGTGGCTCGAACCCTGAGTGGTGTATAGACGGCGTAGAAGTTATTCGAGCGAGACAAAAGGATATACAGATAGAACGAGTATGTCGACGAAGCGATGGTATCGCACAAAACCATAGAACGCATCACGCTTAGTTGGTCGTTACTTCGAATGTCCCAAACGAGATGTCGTTCGGACAACTTGTCAATGGACAACACAAGAGAAAATAACTCGAAACGATGAATAAAGATGTATGTCTCGATCGAGGAAACTTAAAGGATCGCACGTACGATTTCGGATTGATTCAAATAAAATATGACTTAAGTTTTGACCAATGATCTTGAAACGAGCTTGAGGAATAGCAATCGAACTTGATCTTGAATATCGAGAAAAATTAGAATATCCAACTCGGACAACAAGCATCAACGCACGACTCGAAATTGGTTGCAAAGGAAGATCGTCAGGTTACGCATATCGTCGATGGTATTGAGGCGTATCAAAGATCGATATGCGATAACTCGGGGGTACTCTGACTCGGCGAATGACGATCGTACAAATGTTATTGTTTCGATGGATGCTATACTCGGGATATTGAAACGTGTCGAGAAAAATATATACGTGGCTCGACGATTTTTTGGTTGAATGAATGACGATCGGACTATCGAATAGAGATCTTGACTTGGATGGAAATGAAATATTGGATTTGCTTCGTCGATAACCACAACTTGACGTTCTTGTCTTATGCGAGCGCAACTCCAGCCTCGCACATGCGTCACGTCGATTAGGACGATCACTCCGCGTGAGCGCTGGTATGGTGATTCATACAGCGGAGGTGATTGAACTAGCATGGCATGGCAATTTATATGTTTTGACTTGTGGTTTGACGCGAAGGTGGACTCGGGAATGACTTAGCATGCTTGATGATCGAACTTGAGGATGGAGTAGGTCCAATCCGCGTATCGAGAATGAATTAGTCTGGACTCAAACAAGAGTTACGCCCCAATGAGAATGACTATTCCGCGGGTGCGTTGCATGGTGATTCATGAACCACTGTGGATAATTGGACTCGCGTGAGATTGGGGCGTAACATATTGTCAAAGTTAGACGACCTCGTGATCGAATACATGAATTGGTTAGAATTGGTGAGTTGAATGGATTCGAATACGCGTAACGAATGCATTGATGCGAATAGGTGATCGTGCTCGATGTTTAGAAATCTGAGTGACGCAAGCTTGGGTAAAAAACCTCGTACTATCGACTATGGTTTGACCCTAGGATTAGGCTCAGTGTTGGCATTATTGTTGGGTAACTATGATTCCAATCCTGATATTGACTTAGCCTCGAGAAATGGCCTAGCGGTTAGGCAAGACGTCCTGTTTCAAGTGTTTGCAATCAAAAAATTGATCTTGAGGATTGACTTGGATGGATTAAATGATGCACGAATAGGAAACCCTACTCACGAGATTCGGCTGACATGCATATATTTCAGGGACGTCTGAGTATGTGCACGATGCGACTCGAGTGAGAATGGCGAATTCTCTATCATACGGCTTGGCTGAATGCATGTATTTTGGAGACGCCTGGAATGCGTGCACGATTCAGCCAAGTGATACGTTGAGTTCAAGCATGACTTGAAGAATGGAAGAGTGTCGAGAACTTGAAATTGTGTTAAAAGAAAGGAATGATACTAGTACGAGCGTGGCTCGGAATCAAAGAAACGTGTAGGCAGAGTGTGCGTGAACGACGACGAGATTAGCCCTAAACCAGTGAATGGTATGGAATCGATATCGTACAAGTAAAAGTTGGTATAACGAATTGAACCATTGATAGGAAGATATACCCGATGATAGTGCAATACTTGGTCTTGAATCGGACGAAAATACTTAGACTTGGTCGACCCCGCTAAGAAGAAATCATACTAATTTCGTGGACAAGAACGCTTGAGAAGCGAATCGGGTCATCTCGATGAAAGAGATAAACGAAAGTAAGTTTGCCTCGGCCCACGACCCCGCGCATTTGACGAATTACAACGTGCCTCGTACGACCATTTCAGTCCCATGACACAAAGAAATAGCAACTAAGACGAAGAAACACTTGAATTGAATAAGTACCATCAACTCTAACATGAGTAAAAAAGTCATAAATTTACCAAACACATGCGACATAAAACTTGGAAGGATAACCGAGCATGGTTCGGTGCCATCGAGCGGTAAAGACATTCGATAGGGATTGTCTAAGAAACACGATAACTCGAGTTAAGGAATGGTAGGATGACCTGCACTCAGAAGTCTCGAGGACGAGACTTGTTTTTGAGTGGTGTATAATGTAATGACCCCTCCACCCTAGCGGAACGCCGATTCAAACGGCAAGTGCAACGACTCAAACGAGCCGTCGACCGAAGAGTTGGCATCGACCTAATGAAGA
Organism: Iris pallida; assembly: GCA_029216955.1. Classification (NCBI taxonomy): domain Eukaryota; kingdom Viridiplantae; phylum Streptophyta; class Magnoliopsida; order Asparagales; family Iridaceae; genus Iris; species Iris pallida. The sequence continues at coordinate 17,684,160 of JANAVB010042420.1, forward strand.
ATCGATACAAGGCTTACATTGGCCCGTCAAGATGAATCCAGACTTAGACTTTGAAAGGCGCGCTCGGAGTATCGCTGCCGATGCGAACATCGCTAACGTGGTGGCTCCGATGAACCTGTCTTGCTTACCTAGACACATAACATACGGACACTATTGCTAGAATCGCTAGGCGATAACACGCGCATGCTAATAAATGAAAGATCTCAACGCACCTAGCTAAGAATAATCCCATCTTGCATGCTTGTTTAGAACATGGAAAGAACTCGGCAAATATAGAAACTCTCGTACCGCGTTCCACGCTCGGGCTAATGCACAAGCTACATGCAAGTTTCCTATGCGATCACAATGAAACAATAAACAGTTTACAACAAAGAAATGGAAGACTATCGACATAATCGTTCCGAGTAGAGTATAGCAACGAAAGTCTTCGGGACCGATGGGTCGCCAAGGTGACTCCCGTACGGGGATTGCGTATGAATGAATGAATAATGAATGAACGAGTAAGTGAATGAATGAATCCACGAATGAATGAATGAATACGTGAAAATGAATGATTGAACGAACAAGTGAAAGAAAGAAATGAAAGAGTGAATACAAGATAAGACATGAAAGACGTTAGCGACAGGTATGACGGGCACGTGCAACGGGCTCGCTACCCGTGCTGCACGGACGCCAACTGGTCGATAACGCATTATGGCTAAAGACAGCCGTTAGTTAAATGACAAGTCAATACGAAATGGTCGTGGACAAACGGCACGGGCGATGGGGGGAATACCGTGGCCGTCATGAGAAGGACTCTGCGGCACGGGCGATGGGGGGGAACACCGTGGCCGGCCTAGGCGGAATCAGACATGGAGCTTACGGGCTGCTTTGAGTGGGGGCTAAGCCACTCAAAGAGACGTAATGCCAGGCATTTCAAGAGACTATCAAGGTGTACCAGCCATCACGCTTCGATAGGTGAGAATGCCCAAGTAATATATCCTAAATGACTTGTGATGCCAGCGACCCATGCATGTAGATTAAGTGGGCTATGCTGGTGGCAATCCACGTGCAAGTCCTTGCATTGAAACAAGTAGTATAAGTTAACTAAATGAAGTTCCTCCTGAACATTTGCTCGAAATGTAACACTCCTGAACATGCTTGAAATGTAACATCCTGAACATACTGGAAATGTAACATCCTGAACATGCTGAAATATAACACTCTGAACATGCCTACGACGTGCTAGAACATGCCTACGACTTGCTAGAACATGCCTACGATGTGCTAGAACGTGCCTACGACGTGCTAGAACCTGAGGCAGGGACACGCCCTTAACATTGAATGTTTACATGAATCACGTTAAGTTACTACATGTAAATTGTTGACTAACTTGGTTTACTTTGGACAGGAAAGGCCGGACGGTAAGTATGGGTAAGTCGTGCATGTATTTCCATGCAGACACTTGAATTCGGCAACACGAGATAGGTTACGAAATATGTCATGAAACTGATCCTAAGGCAAGATTAGAAAGACAATGAATGATAGACGGTGCACAAAAGTAAATGGAACGTGTTTGGTAATGATAGCATTATGGGCGAGCTAGCCTCCCCACCAGTGCATAACAATGTACTGATAACCCCACAGTCTGCTTGCAGGATGCAGGAGACGTCATCGGGTGCGGAGTTTCCCTCGAACGTGCTAAGGCACGGAGCTATCTCTGGAGCCTTGGAGCGTTACAAGGAGCTGGAGCACCATATACAGGACATAATATATCGGAACATCGCCATGTATCATTCCATCTTGCAAGCCACTTGGCACGCCTTTTATGTTTCAGAGAGAGAGAGCTTGAGCGATTTGTAATATCGGCCTAGCGCCGCTTGTAAACTTCTTGAATTTCAATAAAGAGTTTGAATTCGCTTATACTTGTGTTCATTTACTTTCCGCTGCAATAGGGACACTCTGTGCGACTCTGTGGCCTAGCTCAAATCGGCCGTTTCTGGACTTGGCCTTGCACGGGCGCAACCTAGGCCCGTGCGGCATCACGCCTTAGCGAGGAAGATCGCTCCTACGGGAGCGGGGCATGACAATTACATTTTTTCAAAATAGGACATCCAAATACATATATTTACAACTACTACTAGTAGGTAGACCCTCAAAACTATTAGTACATTGGCTTCAACTTTGAGCACATCAAAACTGTCAGCATCACGTAGCAAAACCCTGAAAAAGATTAAAAAAAAAATATTACCAAAAGACCACCTCATGTCTTAAGAGTTGGTACCAAGTTTCCAACAAGAAAATAGCAATTGAGGATCATGTAATAAAATACTTTCATATACATTGAATCTAAGAATGCATTAAAATACCTACCTGTCTTAAGAGTTGGTACCAAGTTTCCAACAAGAAACTAGCAATTGAGGATCATCTAATAAAATACTTTCATATACATTGAATCTAAGAATGCATTAAAATACCTACCTGTAGTAATAAACAGTCCACTCAAAGAGTGAAAGAAACAGGCCACTCAAAGAATGCAATCAAATGTAAGGCATGATAGAAGACGAGGTAGCTACTTGAAACTTTGTTGAAAGGGTTACAACTCAAAAGTATGAGCAACTTCTGCACATTGATGAGCCACCAAGTTAACACCGAAGTGCATGCTAATAATGCTAATTACATTTCAGGGAAACTGAACTGGTACATAAAATTTCCTAAAAGTATATATATGGCATATAGAATCATATGAGCAAGTCCTATATAGATGCAACATCTCCACAAATATGCTTATTCAAACATAAACTACACATTAATAGTAAAACCAAAAAATTACTACCACCAAATGGAACTACCACCAAGTTGATACTATTATGTTGTCCCAAGGAATTTCTAGAATTCTCAAGCCCTTTAAGAAATGGCACATCTCTAAGGATCATAAACAAAAAGGTATTCTAAATTACCAAGAAAAGATTATAGAAGAAAACTTTAGCTTCCTGTTGGCAAGCGATCAACATTGTAATTTATAGCTAATTTTTCAGCCATATCGCCTAATGCAACCTGCCAAGTATCCAACAATTAATTGAAAAGTCTATGGAACAAAATAAAAGTACCTAAGAAACTGGTAAAAGACAACTCTATCTTTAAATTATTCAAAAGGCACATAAGTACTCCAGCTCCCACATGCATTTCATAACTTTGGTATGTATATTATATATATATTGACTCCCATAGAAAATACATTTGTACATATGAAAAATCACAAACAAATTCCATAGCTCTTACTCTCATATTAAACCAACTAAATTTAGGAGAAAATAAATTATTTTTGGAAATCAAAATCATTACAAAGAATAACTAATATAAAACAAAATCCACAGAAAAAAAAACTATAAGATCAAAATCACGTCTCTGGCGATAATAGGACAAGTAATCAGACTATAACTTCCGATTTCCCACGTAGTAAAAGGTCCTCTAAACCTTGAAATCACTCGATCATTAGTAAAAAAATTGGACTATAGTTTTTCATATCACTAAACCTTAACAAAGAACAAGCAAATTCATCATCAAACCAACTACATTACAGAGAAAATACTCTCTATTCACCAAAATCAAAACCATCAACATCAGAAACATCATTTACAAGTTACAACTAATACAAAGCAAATCCTCAAAAAAATAACAAGAAGATCCAAACCGTCTACTCTCTGGCAACAAAATAACCAATACTCATAAAATAACTTCAGTTCTTTCAGCAAGTTAAAATTCAATACAAATCAACAGGTGCAAAGCACTCTAAACCCTAGAAATCATTAAAGGGCTTAAATCTACAAGTTCCATATCTCTAACCTTCAACAGCACAAGCCTCGAATTACAACTAATCAAAACTAAATTTCTCAAAAATAATAACTACAAGGTCCAAATATAAGCCAACTCGTTTTCTGCGCCAGAATCAATATCGGTATGAATCACCAGCTCAAGAGTCCCCAAACCGTATAATCACTCAATTGTAAAAGAGAATCAAAATTTTCAAACCAAAAGTTCCATACCTCTAATCCTCAACAAAAGAGAACCAACATCATAATTATAACTAACATGAAGTAAATTTCTTAAAGAAAACAACAAGAAGATCCAAAACTAAGTTGACCCATATTTTCGCCAGCATAATCAATATCAGTATAAGTCAATAGCTCACGTGGCAATTGTAGGTCTGCTTGGCAATTGTAGGAGTAGCGATTATGAGGTGTTTTTAGAGTACCGATTATGAGCGGTTATGAGGTGTCCGATTTTAGGTGGTTTTTAAGTAGCGGCTTTTAAACCAGTCCAATCCATGCTTGGTAATTCACTAACGAGCGGTTCTGAAAGTTTTTTACACGAATAGATTAAATAGGAAAGGGTATCAGTAGTTATAATTATATATATTTTGTGAGGATAAAAATAAAATAAAAAATAGAGCTACTCAAAACCCACCGATTTGGGGTGTTTATAAAGCCACCCAAAAATACATTACACCGGTTTTGGGAGGTTTTTGAGCCGACCCAAACCAGTGCCTCAAAAAAATTAACAAGCAGGGGTTTTCATATCTCTAATCCGCATCAAAAGTGAACTAGTTCATACCAAATGAACCAAATTCAAGAGAGAATGAATACTCTCTAATCGAACATCACGAACATCAAACTAAATTTCCCAAAGAAAATAACCCGTGTTTCATCAGCAGATTCAAAATTCGATACAAATCAACATCATCTCAATAGTCCACCAAACCCTAAAAAAACCCTCATTATAAGAGATCGCGTACATTCTCAATCAACAAATTCCACATCTCTATTCAAACCCTAGAAATGACCCGGATAGGAAGTAGCCGCATCTAATTTTAAACAGAACTATAAGGTGGAAACGCCTAATCTCCGGGAACAAAAATACCAAATATTCGTAATATAACTCCCAACTTCTCCAAGAAGATCCAAATCAGCACGAATCAACTTCTCAAGCGTCCCGTAAGCCCTAGAAACCCCTCAACTACAAGATCCAAATCTGAGCCAACTCGTACTCCGCCGACAGAAACAAAATCGGCGAAAAAAAAAACAACAGCTCGGGAATCGTCAAAACCCTAGAAAATTTTACGGATAGGAAGGAATCAACATCTGGATCTGGGATCAAGAGACTCTCACCTAGGGTTATGGAAAGGTCCGACCTTGTTGGCGTAGAGAGGGACCGGGTCGTCTGGTTTGTAGCGGTGATCGGACGCGTCGGATGCGACATGTTCGGTGCCGACACAGAGGAGGAGGAGCAGCGCTACGAGTGCCAGCCAGATCTCCTTCATCTCTACTTTCTCTCTCTAGAATGTTCGGGGAGAGGAGGGATGTATAGAATGGGGAGAGGAGGTGGTGGAGCACAACTTTATGTGGAAGAGATGACCGACTGGCTGGCCTTTATTTAGGTTGTCAGAAGGATTTGTGAGAAGCTAGGACAAATTTGGTTGAAGCGCGGGCTGTTCTCAGGATTTTGCCAAAAAAATTGAACTTAAAAATATTACAAGTTTGTCACCGCTCTAAAATATTAATAACGTTTTGTTTTATAAACGTTATAAAAAGTCCAGAATTAGTCCAAACCGTCATAGAAAAAAGGTATTTCAAACTTTCATAACGTTTTTTTATCAGCCGTCATGAAATTCACTTATCAAGCGTCATTAATAGGTCTTTTTGTTGTAGTGACTCTGTCGAATGCCTTCTCCATGTCTAATTTAATGGCCATATTTCCCCCAATCTTCTTGTTGTCCATACTGCTAATCAATTCCTGGCCATAAGAATGTTGTCGACAATTTTACGCCCCTTCATAAATGCGCTTGCTCAGACGTGTAGCTCCCCTTCCCAAAAATTTTAAAATATTTTATTATATTTATTTTATTTAAATGGTAATTTTTAGATTTTATAAATAATTAATTAGTTAATTAATTATTACGGTAGATGATTTTAGCCATGGTTGAGTTTTGAAGTACCGACGACTAAGAATTATGGCACGGATAGTGCAGTGGCGTGCCTTGACTAGTGTACTAGCCATGCCAAGGAAGACTTAGCCATAAGTGTGTCCTAACTAGGAAAACCAGATCAAGTTACGACTTTACCCCCACCGATGATTATTTATTTATTAATTAGATATATTGATTTTAGATGACCCGATTGTACCAACTCGTCCGAACTAGGCCCGAACCGAATCCGACTTTGTAGGTATGTATGAGACCAAAGCACCATGTAGGCATATTTTTGTTGTACAAAATAATTCCTAAATTATTTTGGATATGATGTACATTTTAATTATTTGGATATTGTACAAAAGCTAGAATTTTATTATTAAATATTGTTTTACAATATTTGTACAATTTTTGGACCCGGATAAAGGTGAACAGTATAGATTCACCAAACCACCATTTAATTAATTTATTTTA